>CAXKVI010000002.1:123514700-123542200 GCA_964058755.1 Campiglossa producta | reverse complement strand
ATGAGCAAAAGGGGCAACGTAAGCCCCAGCTATGCAGATTTGCATGTGGCTACCAAAATTGTGTTAAGTCATTTTTTCTTTTTCATAAAATCTATTTTTCACACACCTGCCTGGATATTTTTTTTTGTTTGATATTCTAGCTCATTTCTGACATATCACATACCCCCAACTACCACTTCTTGACTAACTTTCCTTTTTGCCATCAAAAAGCAAGCAAAATTCAAAAATAAATTTGAAAAAAAAAATAATGTTCAAACAAATAGAAAAAATTTGCATATCACTTCATCTGCAAAAACTCAATTTTGCTTGCAATGACAGTTGGCATAGACATGCTTTTTCTTCGCACAGTTTTGTTATAATACTCGTCCTAAGTGTTTTTTTATTTTATTTTTGCCTGTGAGCATGCCGCTTTAAGCAAATATGTATGTATTTTTTGGCATACTGATTTGTGAGCAGCAAGCAAATTGTTGCATAACAAAATTTTTGCAGAGCACCCAGGTGAAAGCAGTTGGATAAAAAATTGTTAGTTGTGGCAAATAAACGTGATGTGACATGATGATCATCATGCTGACTATGTGATGGCTGCTAAAATGGCAAAAACAGCAGGCGGTCTTATAGCTAAGCTATGTAGGTAGCTGTGGCAGGCAGCTAGCAGAAGCAAGTAAGTTAGCTGTAAGGGCAGTCAGGTAGTTCCATTTCCGCTTGAGTGACTTAATAACAGGTCTATATTACCGGAAAGTTTTTATTGCCTTATAAGTTTTGTGAGTGTGGATATCAGTTTGTATGTATATTTTCTGTATATTTGTAGAAAATATGTCAAATAAAAACATATTCTACGGAAGCACATACATAGACATAAAAAACAATTATATATCTGTAGATGTATAAAATATTTTCCATGCTTTTTTAAGTAGTACAATTTACTCTATCTGAGCAGTAAATTTGAAATAATTACTACAACTAAATATATTAGGTAGATTGGAATATTTTGCGAAGAAAAAGTTTTAACAGTTGCCCATTACTTTTTCTGGATAGAGATAAATTAATATGATGAGGGCTCAAACTGATTATAAACAACAGTATAACAATAAGTACCTGGGTGACCGAGATTGTTCGGTGCTATCAATTAAGCGCTAACTTTACTTACCCAAAATGATCCCAAAATGACCCAAATATAATCCCAAAATAATCCTAAAATGATCCCAAAAAGACCCTTAAATGTTCCCAAAGTGATACGAAATTGAACCCAAATGACCCCAAAATGACCCTAAAATTATCCCAAAATTATCTAAAAAGGTTCCCAAAAAGACCCTCAAATGTTCCCAGGATGACCCAAAAGTTCTCCCAAAATGATCCAAAAATGATCCCAAAATGGCTCCAAAATGATTCGAAAATTTCCCCAAAATTGCCCCAAATTAATCCAAAATTGAAACCAAAATGATCTCAAAATAGCCAACAAAATTATTACCCAATGACTACTAAATGATCTCAAAACTCCCAAAATGATCCAAAAATGATCCCAAAATGGCTCCAAAATGATTCGAAAATTACCCAAAAATTGGCCCAAATTAATCCAAAATTGAAACCAAAATGATCTCATAATAGCCAACAAAATTATTACCCAATGATGACTAAATGATCTCAAAACGATCCTAAAATAATCCAAATATGATCCCAAAAATACAATACAAATACAATACGGTTACCATTTTGGTAACCCCAGCGACTACCCTACTTGAAAACATTTTAGTTGGTAGTCGGCGAAAATACCTTTCATTTGATACCCATATTGGCATATCCAGCTCCATAATTAAAGAAAAAAAATTAGAGAGGTGGCAACCCTGTACACACGGAAGTGGCAACCCCCCAGTGGATAGTCTTAGAATCAATCATCATACTATTTACATATATGCCAAATTTAAAAAAAAAAGTTGAAATAGGTGGCAACCCTGTTAACTGGCCCAGGGGGCAACTCCCAATGGAATAGTGTTAAATTCAACCGTACTATCTATATTCAAAATTTCATCCAAATCGGTCAAGCGGTTCCCGAGATAGTCTGGATATACAAATATACAAGTTTAGCTCGTTTAAAGTTTAAAGATATTGAGTAACATTTTACTTTATTTAGTTGTATTATTTTTTTCTAACTTGATTTTATTTTATTTTATTTTATTTGTTTGTTATTTATTTTATGTGGCCTGCGCTGAGCAAGGCAATAAACCTTAATCTGCTAGGTAAAGTACACAGATCTTGCATGATCTGTATAAGCGGTGCGCTTCATTTATACTGATGGCTCGAAGTTAGACGGCAGAGTTGGAGGAGGGGTTTATTCAAAGGATCTGAACCTTGAGCTCTCCTTCAGACTACCTGATCACTGCAGTGTCTTCCAGGCTGAAGTTTCAGCAATAATGGAAGCCGCGGCTTGGATAGGCCAACACACTATTAGACAGGACATTTTTATTTTCAGCGACAGCCAGGCGGCCATCAAATCCCTTGGCTCTTACTCATTCAACTCTGAACTGACGCTCAGCTGTCGTCGATCTCTACAAGAGATGGCCCAACAGAATCGCGTGAACCTCACATGGGTCCCGGGGCATATGGACATTGAAGGAAATTGTAGGGCAGACGAACTTGCGAGGCAGGGCAAGACCCAGTAGGTTCTTCGGGATAAAGAGCGCTTAGGTATGCCGTTTGCCACATGCAAGCTTATGCTGAAGGAGTACACACTCCGCCAAGCCAACGAAAGATGGCTGCAATCTTCAGGATGCCGGATATCCAAAGAAACCTGGCCAAAATGGGATCATAAAAGATCAAGACAAATTTATGCCCTAAGGAGAAGAGAAATCTCCATATTAATAGGCCTCATTGGTAGGCACGCAGAAAGACTAGGTGTGCCCTTCCGACGATGGCCTTCATCAAGTCATCTAAATGGTTCGAGGATTCTGCTATGTGGAGAATTCCGATAATACCGGGATTTTCCATTTGGCAGGGTCCCGGAACTGACTTTCCTAGTGTTGGTGGTATCACAACGGGCCTTTTAATACTGGCCTAGGTGTGCCTCTGCGGCAGCCACTTGAACCTAACCCAACCTTCTTATTTTATTGTATTTTATTTTATTTTAATTTATTTTATATTATTTTATTTTGTTCCCAAGTTGTTGAAGCTTTTTTTGTAATATCCGGGGCTCAGATTAAATGATTAAATTTGATATACTTAAAGTTAGTTTGTTCTTTTTTAAATTCATCAAATTCAATCATACCAAAGATGTTACATATCATAAACACACCAACTTACATACGATTAAACTACAAAGCAGATACGGATAATTGCGCTTACTTGTACAAACATTTTCTTATATTTCGTTTTTATTATTTCTTAGATTTTTATTATTTTTATTATTCATTGAATTATAGTTTTCAATATTTTATGTTTGTCAACAGTCTGCCTTGGTGGTGATTTAAGAAGGAAAACAAATGAGTAACCTAAAGCCGGCAAAAACAACAATTGATCAAATTTAATTAATTTAAAAGCCAGGAAAATTCCCTAGAGTTTGCTTATAAATGAAACACGTATATTTACATTATCAGCGCAGAAAGCATGGATATTGTATACATAAACCAGCAACTTTACTCTCTCTCTCTCTACCATATACTCATATGGTTAACTATACAAAGCTCGCCTGGGTGCGCAATAAACATCAATTAAGAAAATGTTTGAACAAAATAAAAACAGTATTCGTAACACAAATACAAAACATTGACACAAAAAACAGTCCAAGCAACACAAATAACCAAATAAACTACAACAAAAACCAGAAACATTGTCGCCACATAAGTTTTGTTAACATTTCACTACTAAGTAGTAGTACAACATACAATATTTCTAAGCTGAGTCTGGCAAATAAGCAGCTGGCATGGGCAGTGGACCAACTAGGCGTATACGTAACTATTCGCATTTGCTGCACACTACAAAGTACAAATGCTCTAAAATACTCGTACATTGAAGTTTATGTTTTTCGTCTATAGCTTGTGATATTGTCAATGTTTTATAACAATGCGATTTGTTGTTATTATACCCAGTTGCACACATACAGATATACAGAAATATTCTGTTGCAAGCTGTCTGTAGCATATAGTTTATACAAAATACAAAACAGCCAGAGACTAGCAAAACATTAAGAATACTTAACACAAGCAATATCAAAGCTCTGTGAAGCAACCAAGCGTATATATGTACATTTACTAATGTCATGACTTTTTTTCGTTTTGACAAAACCCAAATAAATAACAAAAGGACATAAGTTATTGTAAGCGTACATTTTACAAATACTTTCGGCTTGTATTTACAACACTTCCAGCTCTGTTGCATTCCCTTTTACGCCCCGCATTGATTGTTTTTGTATGCATTTGAGTTTCGTCTATTTACAAGTGTTACATAGTGGCTTACTGGGCTTTTGTAAAGTCACACCACATACCAAAGTGTACTTTGTGTTTTCTATTATTTGCCACATTTGCTTGCCCCGCCACATAGGTACTTTTAATACTTAAAATTTGTTATTTGCTATTTATTTGGTGTTTTTGCTCAATGTTTACTGAGCTTTCTGTTGACAGGCCTCTTTAACAAATGACACCAACAGCAAAACATAGTCTGCTCTAAGCACATTGTTCTGTTCAGTATCGAAGTTGATAGCTCGTTGATCAACATTATTGAATGTGTTTGGAGCTGGAGTTCTCTTTGTACATTAAATAAAAATTGATATTTCTGTCCCATCAATGAATATGGATGTTTCATCAATGCTTTTTTGATAAATCACTATTGAAATGGTATCCATTTAAACTATTGATAAATTCTAAATAGTTTAAAAAAACAAAATTTTATATAATTTGACATCTGGTTTCAGTGGGACTCGAACCATGCTCCTCTGGTTCGTTAGCCCAGTATTCTACCATTCGGCTACGGCATATTATACGATTTTTAGAAAAATGTTCAATCATTAGAAATTGAAAAAATTTTGAATTTAAAAAAACCGCTCCAACAAGTTGTAATATTGTTAGAAAATCCATAGTAAAAATTGTTGAACTATTATGATTATGCGTCTCACAAAAATTTACATTTCGCCCATATATATTAATACGCTGTCTCCATCATTATTACTATGCAGTAAATATGGATATGGATATACCGACAATAGAAATTCATATCACAACCATAGATATTGACACGCCTTTCAAATATATTAGTATTCTATCCATAAATATAAAAAATAGTACAACATATCGAAATGGTTGACATGTCATTTTACTTTTAATTGGGAGCAAATAATATTTGATAACTCGCTCATTCTGAATGAATATTGCATCAAACTCGTCGCTATCAATAGTGATATTGTCACAGCATTCAATGCATTTCTCTCAGTGATAAAATATGATAAAATAAATTAAATAAAATATGATAAAATAAAATAAAATAAAATAAAATATGTTTTTTTGAGAAAAATTTATCTCAAACAAGTAAGGAAGTCTAAGTTCGGGTGAAACCGAACATTACATACCCAGCTGTGCACATAAAATGCTGTTATTCTTTGTTTTGTATAGTTAATGGTGTTAAAATTAATAAAAATTGCTTGACTCATAAGTGGGCGGTGCCACGCCCACTTTCCAAAATTTTGAAAAAATTATGTAAAGAATATGAAAGTTGATGTATGTACCAAATTATATTATTATAGCGAAATCAGTTAATTAGATATGGACTTTTCAATATTTCCACCTCCTTTCAATATAACTTTTATGAAAAAGTAGGCGTGGTCGCGAAGCGATTTCGTTTATTTTCTATAGCTGAATTTACCACAACAATAGTATGTCCTCTACGAAATTTCGTTATACTAGCATAAATTGTTCTGAAGTTATTAAGAGTCAAAATTTTAAAATTTCTTCAAATATACGTGGGCGGTACCACGCCCCCTTTTCAAAAATTTTTATAAAATCGGCCTTAGAACATCTAAATCAATACATATTGCAAATTTTATCATTGTAGCTGCTTCTAATATTGAATTAACCCATTTTATACGTTTTTCGAAATTTTCGATATCGAAAAAGGGGCGTGGTTATGGTCCGATTTTACCCATTTTCAATAGCAATCTATTCTGACCCCAAATAAGTACGCATGCCAAATTTGGTGAAGATATCTCATTATTTGCTCAAGTTATCGTGTTAACGGACAGACGGACGGACGGACGGACGGACGGACAGACGGACGGACATGGCTCAATCAAATTTTTTTTCGATCCTGATCATATTGATATATGGAAGTCTATATCTATCTCGATTCCTTTATACCTGTACAACCAACCGTTATCCTAACAAAGTTATAATACCCTGTGTACAAGTACAGCTGGGTATAAAAAACACATTTTCATACAATCCCGAAAATTGCTTGTAAATACCGACGGTATTTACAGCAATAGACTACAACGTCAAAAGCAACAAAGAGTTTAAAATAAAATAAAATAAAATAAAATAATATAAAATAAAAAAACAAAATTAAATTAAATTAAATTAAAATAAATTAAACTAAATAAAATAAAATAAAATGTCCGTATATTTGTGGCCGTATCACTCTGAAAGTAATGAATGGAATTGAATGAAACTTTTTTCGTTGGATTTCTCGACGCTCAACTTAAAATTTAAGATATCACTTTTTTCGATATCTCAACCGGTTTTGGAGTTATCGCCCATTATGTCGACCATGTCTGTGTGTATATTTGTGGTCGTAACACTCTAAAAGTACTGAATGGGATAAAATCGTTGGATTGCTAGAGGCTCAACTTAAAGTTTAAGATATTATTTTTTGCGATATTTCAACGGGTTTTGGGATTATCGCCCAATATGTGGACCAGGCGTGGCCAAAAATGTCTTAGTACAATATGGGTGTCAAACGAAAGGTATCAAAGGGTGCTTTAATATGCGATGTGATTCATTGAAATATCTGAAATGGTTTGGGAGATAACTTAAAATTTCGATAGCTCGACCGGTTTCGGAGGTATTGATGAATATTTCCAAAAAGAAGAATCGGGCTCCAGCTAGTATAAAATAAAAATTAAATTAAATAGAATAAGCCAACAAATAAACTAAAATTAAAACGAAATTAAATGAAATAAAATAAACAAAAAATAAAATAAAATAAATCAATTAAACTCTGGTCTATTCAGCTCTTAACCAAGTAAAATATTTAACCACATACAATGGGTCAAGTTTAGAGGGAATTCCACCTCATTTTTTTTCGAATTGCTTAGTTTATGTTTCCGGCTATAAATGAGAAAAGATAGCTTGCAGTTGCTCGATGTTGAAATGTGCTAGTACTTTAATTTAAGCCTATTTTCTACTACACATCAAACTCATATGAAGACATATAATTAGTATTCTATTACTTAACCTAAGGGTGCAAATTATGGTGTAATTTTTCACACTAAATTCCCATAATCTAGAGCAGCCATCAACAAAAACGCACACAATCATTTGTAATACAAATCATTTTAATTACATTTACTTTAGTTACACACACAAAAGACTACAAACAAATATATGTGAGTATAACAAAATTTTCTAATTAATTTAATTGCTGTCAAACAGATACTAAGCAAATGTAATACAGTAAAGTAGTAAATACACAAACAAATAAATACTACAAAAACAAATATTGAAAGGTAAGTGCATGCTACAAATGCAAAAGTCCTTACAACACTAATATGTAAATAATAAGTAGGGCAGGCGCCAACTTTGCCATTTTGCAAATTTGCGATTTTAATGATAACTAATGAACAACAGTTGTAATGTTGAAAAGCTGGAAAAGGGCTGATTGACAAGTCGATAAAAGTGCATACAAATATATTCAAGAGAGATAACTTTCTGTGCGGACTTTAAGTGTGCAACAAACAATTTTTAATTATATATGGATGTATGTATGTAAATGTTCACCAATACATTTAAGTCATTACAAACTCACATGGGAAAGTAACGCAGCATATCGGACAACTGGCGTGCTAGCGCAATGAAATAAAGCAATTATTTTAATTAATTGAAAATTTAACAGAGTGGCCGGCAATGAGGTGATGAATATGTCAGACAACTGCAATGGATGGAAATATTTTATGTACAGTATGTAAAGAGAGCGAGAAGTGTAAAAATATCGAAGAGTGTGCTGATGGAGAGGTCGTAAATAACCTCTTAAAAAAGGAGTTCGAAGGAAATCCGAAATTGCTTGACATCCAAGAGTTGAATTGGGAGGTAGAAATTATTTTTTTTTACTCGCAATAAAATAAAATCATGCCATAAACATAGCCATTCAATAACCATACCATAACCATACCATAAACATAAACATACCATAACCATACCATAACCATACCATAACCATACCATAACCATACCATAACCATACCATAACCATACCATAACCATACCATAACCATACCATAACCATACCATAACCATACCATAACCATACCATAACCATACCATAACCATACCATAACCATACCATAACCATACCATAACCATACCATAACCATACCATAACCATACCATAACCATACCATAACCATACCATAACCATACCATAACCATACCATAACCATACCATAACCATACCATAACCATACCATAACCATACCATAACCATACCATAACCATACCATAACCATACCATAACCATACCATAACCATACCATAACCATACCATAACCATACCATAACCATACCATAACCATACCATAACCATACCATAACCATACCATAACCATACCATAACCATACCATAACCATACCATAACCATACCATAACCATACCATAACCATACCATAACCATACCATAACCATACCATAACCATACCATAACCATACCATAACCATACCATAACCATACCATAACCATACCATAACCATACCATAACCATACCATAACCATACCATAACCATACCATAACCATACCATAACCATACCATAACCATACCATAACCATACCATAACCATACCATAACCATACCATAACCATACCATAACCAACTAAAACCATACAAATTTTTGTTCTTTCATTTCCGCGCAGGGTATCTTTAAATACCTAACTTGTGCTTGTTTTTTAAATCATCAATGAGCAGAAGTCCTTCAAAATGGCTTACGAACGATTGATAAATTACACAGGCCGACAAGAAATTTGACCATAAACCAGACCATACTTTCCTAAAGGTTTTCGATGCGCTGAATTCAAATCTGGACGCAGAATTGCTCTATTACGTCAGGATTTTGAGATATCCTAACCTAAAAGTGCAAAAAACACCGTTTTTGCCTATTTTTGAGGTTATATATATACGACAGATTTTCTTTTCTTTAAAAAGCAAACATTGCATCTTAAAGAAGAAGTCTTCCTCTTACGAATGGAGTAGAGTTTGCTCAAATATCTTTTTTTTTCCTAAGATAGAGCAATTTAAACTTTATAAATTTGCTAATTTTCCTATAGCTGAAAAACCACTGAATTAACGTAGGTATGATGCAGTAGAACACATACCTCTTACTTTAAATTGCTCTATCTTAGCGAAAAAAAAAAGATATTTGAGCAAACTCAACGCCATTCGTAAGAGGAAGGCTTCTTCTTTAAGATGCAATGTTTGCTTTTTAAAAAAAAGAAAATCTGTCGTATATATATAACCTCAAAAATAGGCAAAAACGGTGTTTTTTGCACTCTTAGGTTAGGATATCTCAAAATCCTGACGTGATAGAGCAATTCTGCGTCCAGATTTGAATTCAGCACATCTAAAACCTTCAGGAAATTATGGTCTGGTTTATGGTCACAAATTTTGGTCTCATTTCGTCGGCCTGTGTTATTTTTTAAATAATACCTGAAGAGGTTATTAATTATACGGCTTAAAAATAGATTTATACAAGATTCTTTGATCCCTATTGTGCAAGTAAAAACACCTGCTCTAAAGAAATTAAAAAGTCTACTACAAAAAACTGAAGTCAGGTCTTTAACTACCTTAATATCTAATTAATTATGGCTACAACAAATTTTTTTTTGTTTTAATCCACAAACTAATTTAGTAATCCCTCACTTGAGACATGGATGATTGTACAAGCAGAGCACAAGCAATCAATTAAAAGCATCTCATAAAGCTAGTAAAAAAGTGACAAAGTTGCTCATTCACATCTACAGAGTACACCTAAGTTATAGCAGACACGCCGCTGCGTTCAATTTGTATCAAAGCAGCTTTGATGACGGTCACTTAAACTTTTGCTTGACTTTTATAGCATACACATTTGCTCAAAGTGTCATTAGCGAAATTAAAAGAAAATACAACTTCATTTTTACTCTCTTGCACTTCCTGTTTCAAAGTAACTATAAACTTGAGCAATATCAGAAGCGCTGAAATCTGCCTTGCTATAAAGTATTAAAAACGTAGTTTTAAAATAATTTATTTACGAGCTAAACAAACTCCACCATCATTAAGTATAAAATAAGTAATCATTAATAAGCAAAGAGTTGAGTGTTGGAAAGAGCAGGCCTCTGTTGTGCTTGAATATTTCAACTATATACAGTAGCATTTTGCTTTGTTTTTACATGATGTAAGTACTAAAAAGATGCTGTAATGCTTAGGGACTGTTTTTAATATTTAATCATCTATGAGGAAAATGATATTCTTACTAATGTGCCATGTGTTCTCTCTTTTTATAGACTTCTTGAATACCTTATACTTTTCAAGTGGTTGCAGGAAGCTAGTGAGTTTGTATCTGGCGCCCTTGTCCAAGCTATTTTCCTATCACATATACCGTCGCTCAGTTGCCAGAGGCATGAATAAACCAATTTTCCAGATTTGAGTTAATAGGCTCACGTGATTAACCTCTCGTTTCTATGTGCTGCAAATTCTTGTTTCTGGCGCAACAAAAATGTTTAAAATCTGGATTTTGAAATTTTTAATATTTTCGTTTTGCCAGAAACATGAATGTGCAGCGAAATTGTTCCGTATACGCCATGGTGTCTCTTTTTGACAAAATTTTAAAAACTTTAAAAATTCAGTTTTTAAACATTTTCGTTGGAAATTTTTAAAAGATGAATGGGCAGAACCTCGAGGAATGGAAGGAATATTAACGTAAAAACTATATCACTGGAAAGATTATAATGAGAATAAAACCATATTTATGTCAAACTTTTAAATATGATTTTCCAAAGTTTTAATTTCGGCACATTAATGCTTCTGACAAGCAAGCCACGAAATGATCCACATATTTCCGTGGTTCGTACAACGGAAATGTTTGTATATATGTATATGAAGTTCTTTGTTGTCATTCAATGCCCACAAACATCACCTCAAAGAGTTTCCCTACTGCATAGAAGAAGCTTCGGACTGATAGCCGATTGAGTTCCAAGCAAAACCTTCCCCTTATAATTTTTTTCTTCAGTGTCCCTTTCCGGCTTGGCCTTAGGAAAAATTTGGATGTGACCCCATTGGATACACTATAAACCGTATTTGTATTTAAGCCAGAATACCTTTTCAGCTCAAAAGTGCCACGGTAAGTCAGTCAAAAAGCCAACCAAAATATCACCCAACTCACAACCGTAAATATAAAACTCTAAAAGTTACTCAAACGCCACGTCCAACACCGCAAACAAATCAACTCTACACCATTCGTTCGTCAATCAAGTGTGCTAATGATGCGTAAGCGTGAAAAACAACTCAAATGTAACACCAACATAACTAATTGCTAACACCAGGAATAGGAATGAGAAAAGTGCAAAGTGCAAAGTGTTCTAACCAAAACAGCGGTGAAAAATCCGTAATGAGATTTTCGAGCTCAATTTTTATACCTAATTTTGAGGTTGAGCAGTCAATTAAATGGTCGAGGAACGTTATATTACAATACTATATACATATATACCGGTAAAATAAACCAATAAGGTAGTAGTTTGTTGTTATATTTATTTGAGCAACACCGCTAATTAAAGCGTTATGGAAGTTGCAGTGTGCTCTTGCGTCTATTTGCAATTCAAGGCAATTCATGGCAATTAAAGTATGTAATACTAAGTGTATGCTAGAGCGCTTGAGGGCAGCAACAACAAAAATAATTATCGCATTGGCTATCCGATGTCAGCAATTATGTAGCAAGGAGTCAAATGCACCCGCAGACAAATACATCTGGCTATCTTTGGTTACAAAAGTTCACATATTCGCTGCATCACTCATACGCAGTGGTGTGCATCGCTGTTGTTGTCGCTATTGCTTACAGGCAATCATGCAAAACGAATCTAGTGGTCAAAGAGACACAACTTTGCCATTAGTGCATACATACTGCCCAGCGGCAATTGTCGTGAAATAGGAGGGCTGAGTTTGGTTACCCTAGTTTTTGCTGTTGCTCTGGCAAAAGTTAATTTCTTGCAATCTGTAATGCGCTCGAAACATGAAAATTAACTAAAAATTGCTTAAGTGCATTGAGCGGGTGCAGAGCCGCAGCTAAAGTTCTAAAATAGCGATGCATTTCAACGCTATCATGAACAATAACAACAACAAAGCCACAGTTGTATGTCTCAAATGTGTTTAGCATAAATACAATTTCAAATGCGACATGCAGTTTTTGTGGAGCATAACTGACGGCTAGGCTTTTGCGAAAGATAGCTAAGCGTACTCTTCCGAACACTCAAGGGAGCTTGTTCGCGCTAACGGCTACAAAGTCTTCGTGTGCGGTAATAACATGAACTTTAATTGCGGTACACGGGGAAAATTGTATCCTTGCTAAAGATTTTGAGTATAATTATAAAACGGAAAGACATCGTTTGGACATGATAAAATCGATAAAACTCATAATTTATAAAAACAATCGATAGTAATAATCGACAAAAACTTAAAAAAACGATAAATTTTTCAGTGGGGAATAAAACCAAATCGATAAAAATCGATAGTAAAAGAAATTAATCGAATTTTGTCGATATATTATCGATGTATTTATCGAGCTCGGTAAAAAATCGCATACAAATTTGTAAAAGGGAAAAAGTGTTCAAAATCTCCGATAATGTATGTAATAATCGGTAAGTGAAGATAAGAAAAATATCGATAATAACCAAAAAATAAAAAGCTCGAGAACTAGGTTGAATTTGAACTTCGAATTTAATGAACCCAAAATAGAAAAAAATAAATATTGTTAACTAAGCATTATAAAATCTTTTGAAAATTACAATATAGAAAAAACTCAAAAAAAAAAAAAAAAAAACCGATGATAAAAATCGAATCTGTATATGGCTTTCAATTAAAACTTCAGCCAGAAATGAATGAAAACAATGAAAATCGATAATATAATAAAATAAATCGATTTATATTATTTTTTATCGAAATCGGGACCCTCTCATGAAAATTAAAAAAAAAAACATGGATTACAATAAAAAAATATATATCAAAAACATGAAAATTAAAATTAAAAAAAATCGCACGGTAAATATAAAACCCCTAAAACCCCGCTGGGAGAGTTAATTATAATCGATAAGCGATGCCAAAAATCAGTCGATAGTAAAAAAAATGTTAACCGAATTAAGTTTTGAAAAAAAAAAATGGTATCGAAAAATAAAATAAAATTGACGATAATAAATTATTTAGTAAAATAAATCAAATTGTTGAGTAGAGAAAGAAAATAAAACTCTGCTGTTATCGGAAAAATCGATACCAATCACAACAAAGAAATATTTGCTCATTAGTTAAAATAGTGAAAAAAAATCGATAACAATCGATGTGTTATTATGCATCAAAATCATCGAAATCGATTCAAGCTGATAAAACCATTTAGGGAAATAAAAGTTATAGAACTCTTCAGAAATACTCTAAAATCGATATAAGAAATTAGGCATAAAAATATAGTAAACTAAAAAAAATTCAGTAAATTTTTTAGGAAAGAGGCGACACAATCTATAAAATAGAAAAATCTACATATTTTGTAATAAAATATTTTATCGGAATCGATATGAACTGAGAAAATCATATGAAAGGGCAAGTCGTATGGAACACTTCAAAAGAGGCTAAAATCAATAGCAAAAAATAAGCAACAAATATTTTACGAAAGAAGCTAAAAAGATTATTAAAATCGATAAAAATCGATATGTTATGTATGAAAACATCGGGTTGTTGTTGTTATCGAAAATATTTAAATATGTGTATAAAGTTCAATTCCAAATTACAAAAAAGTCGGTAAGAAAATAAATTTCTGGATATTCAATTGGAATTCGTTCACCACATTTTCTCTAACTTTACCGCTGTCTGTGGCTTAAAAAGCATCGTGTCATCCACCTCAGTGCACACATTAATTCCAACCAAATCTAAGTTCATACTTATTGCCATTTTAGCGTTGAAAAACATGCTCGCTTACTACACAGTACATACCTCACTTCAGTGCCACATGCATGAACGATTACTAACACACACACACATACACTAGTAAATGTGTGTTATGAAAAATTGCTCGCAGCCAAGTCGAAATGAAATTGTCCAGTACGCTAGCGTCAAAACAAGGTTCCACTTGTATAACAGTATTTAGCTAAGGGGTGCATAAATTGTGGAGGTTATGCAGCAGAGTAGGAAGTTGTATACATTTTTACAGTAACCGTTGGTCATTTTTGTTAACCGTCATGCACACAAACATACACACTCACCTACAATTTAACTCATACTTAAATTTCACAAATGAAAATTGACATAAATGGCTATAGCAGACAGCAGAGCTGCATCACCGAACCGAGAAAAACTGAGTGCCTGTAAGGCTATATTAAGCTCTGCTCAGTACATGATTTTCTACTATGTGACCAACAAATGTGGGTGTGAGCGTAAGCTGTATAACGATGTGTGCTTGTATGATTGTGTGACTGTTATGCGCGTCAGCAGCATTTTAAAATCCAATTAAAAAATCCCCAGTGGGAATTTAAATCGTTGTTGCCACACTGTCACAAGTGTTTTGTGTGTATGAGCTGCACACACACACACATACGACTAGCTTTACCAGCCGGTTGCCTAGCCTGCGGCTATTTGCAAGAATGTATGACTGAATTAATGTTCGGGTGGCATACATAACTAAGTCCGGTCTATGGCATTCATTTGATGGTGTTCTATATTCGATGTCCATTTGCAAGTTTCCTATGAGTATGCGCTAGGTTTGTTTAGCACATGAACGGACCTTCCTCACATAAACTAGCAACAACACCCCATCACACCATGTATTTATGCACTAAAATCTGCGAGTCATGTTGTTTCATACTCAGCGGCTCTTACTCCTTCTATGCCATTTCGAGATGACAGCGCACTCGCCTTTCCCCTTCAGTAGCACTAAGTTGCCTCAAATGTTTTGTTTTTGTTACATTTTTCAAGCGCAATTTTCTGTGTTCTTAGTGTACTGATTGGCATTTGTCGTATACCTACGTATGTGTGTGTGCTTATCAGTGCACTACTTGTTAGCCACGTTCACGCTTATTTTCACCGTAAAATCGAATTCGTGTTAGAGGCAGCATTCCTCGCTGGACAACAACTCAGTGCTATGATAACGTGGTTCTTCATAGATTGGTTTGAGTAAGGTGAATATACATTGACCATCATTTATCCAGCGCGTATGTATTGGTTTATTCTCTGCACTTCGTATATGGGCCATGTGAACTTGTTAAGCCGAAAGCAACTGTTAATTATGTAGCTATTTTTGGTATTGGATGTTGAAAGAGGAAGGCGTGTATCTTTGCAGACTTACCAATAACAGGTTAGTAGTGTCACAACCGAATATGATTTATATGGTATACTTTTGGGATTTTGGAAATCTCATTAAGTCGGTGTAATAATCTAGGCAATGATGGAAAAGGTAATTCGTTTTCTCTTTTTTTATTCAAGATCATAAAATTTTACTTTAAGTATCGAGCTGTAATCGAAAAATAATCAACAGGGTACTATGAAAAACTTTAAAACATTGAAATCCGTATAGTTACCTGAATAATTATTGAGAATGCCTAAAAGTGGACAATATTAGCTAATATCCCTAAAAAATCGGGCACCTTATACCCTCAGAATTTAGCCATCTGAATAATTCTAAGAACGCCTAAAATCAGCAATTTAAATTACTTTCCATGATATTTCTACGAAAGCCTAGAAGTAGGCAATATCAAGTACTATCCCTGAACAAAAAGGGCGGATTATCTCTGCAGACTTTAGGCACCTGAACTATTCTAACAACGTCTAAAAGTAGGCATTATTGAGTTCTATCCTTGAAAATATCAACGAACGCCTTAAACTAGGCAATATTAAGTAAGAGAGTAACCACCTTAATAATTTGAAGGATGCCTAAAAGTAGACTATATTAGCTTAGCTAGCGGTCCAAAGATTAGACATCTGAATAATTCTAAGAACGCCTCAAATAAGGCAACATGAAGTACTTTTCCTCAAAATTTCCGCGAACACCTAAAAGTAATCAATAGTAAGTATTATCCCTAAACAAGCCGAGCCGATTATCGGATTAACTCTGCATAGAGTAGCAACCTGAATAATTCGATGAACGCCTAAAAGTAGGCCTAAAAATTTCTAAGAACGCTTAAAAGTACGCACCATTAAGTATTATCCCTGACCAATCAGGCGGATTATCTCTGCACAAAGTAAAATGGTGTTTCCACCAAACACTAACACCGTGTTTGCAGGTTTTGGGCTTGAAAAAGCCGCAAGTGTGTTTTGTTTGCTTTTAAACAAGCTAGAAAAACACGGTGTTTGCTTTTGGTGGAAACACCGTATAAATCTTAAAAATCCCTAGCACCTATGGTAGGCCATCATTGATCGCAATCAGGCATAGTAAGTTTTATGGATTAGTCAATTTTAAACTGTGTAGCATACAAGGGGGTTCAATTTTGTATAGAATGTTAGCCTTTACGCGGCACTGCAGCCGATATCTTACAAGTGATATTATTTCTTAATTCGATCAACCTATATGCAATTCAAGCCTTACTTTTAGCTCAGAAACTATATATTGACTAGCTGACCCGGCAGACGTTGTCCTGCCACAAATTTATTTCCCTCTCTGTTTCTCTAACCCGATCCCTATATCTATTTTAAACCATATCCCTATCTCCTTCATATAGGAGAAACCACGCCCCCTTTTTCCTTATCCCCAGTTTTTTTGGAGGTGTCCGGGATTGATCTTATATAACTCCTCACAAAATTTCAGTGGTCTAACCTAAATACTTCTAGAGATATGGACTATGAAGTATTATATTCGTATGGGAGGTGCCACGCCCCCTTTATCGTTAACTCGAGTTTTTTGGGAGTTATTAGGGATCGATCACATATAAACCCTCACCAAATTTCAGTGGTCTAACATAAATACTTGCAGAGATATGGGCTATAAAATGTTTCCTTCGTATGGGAGGTGCCATGCCCCCTTTTCTTTATCTCCAGTTTTTTTGGAGATGATGGGATTAATCTTATTTAACTCCTCAAGAAATTTCAGTGGTCTAAACTAAACACTTCCCGAGATATGGACTATGAAGTATTTCATTCGTATGGGAGGTGCCACGCCCCCCTTTTCGTTATCCCCAGCTTTTTTGGAGGTGGTAGGGGTTGATCTCATATAATCCCTTACCAAATTTCAGTGGTCTAACATGAATACTTCCAGAGATATCGACTATGAAGTATTTCATTCGTATGGGAGGTGCCACGCCCCCTTTTTGGTTAACCCCCAGTTTTATGGGTGAGAATGGTGTTGTTATTATATAGGTCTGTACCGATTTCCAGGTCCCTACCTTAAACCCATTTAGAGATATTCACCTTGAAGAAAAATGTTTGTATGGGAGGTTTGTTCTGATTTTATAACATGACCTGCGCGTGGTAATAACAAACAAATCCTCCAAAGGAAGTATTTCATTTGGTTCAGCCGTTTTCGAGTTTTAGCGTTACAATTATACACCATTTCATTTTTATATATATAGATTAAAAAAAATGTTGCATACTTTTAGGATTCATATATTTTCTTCTATTAATAAAGAAAATATGTGTGTTCCATGTAAAGGGTTTTTCGCTGAAGAATAGTGCTATTAAAATTTTGCTACAAATTCCTTTTCCAAATCAATTTCAACCCTCTTTAGCTCCTAGAAATGCAAACTTTTCGAGAAAATATCAAAACTTAACTATGGAAGGGAAGTCAATTAAAGTGTATTAAAAAAATATCTACTTATTATTAAATCTCATTTAAAATGTTTGACCTTAGAGCTCCTTTCAATTAGACAAATTGCTTACAATAATTTAACATACAGGACAAAAAGCTTGTTAGCTTCATACTAAATTAAAAACATTTTTAGCTCAAAACTCGTAGGTGCTATTTCTGTAGTTAATTTAAAGTTTCCAGGAATTCAATTCACACTTGTATTGCTATACTTCACCTCTTATATATTGTTAAACTTACTTTTTACTTAACACAACATGTTATTTCACAAAAACTTTACTTCAAACAGCCATTTTCTTCAAGAGTAATTT
This sequence comes from Campiglossa producta, assembly GCA_964058755.1. Taxonomy (NCBI): domain Eukaryota; kingdom Metazoa; phylum Arthropoda; class Insecta; order Diptera; family Tephritidae; genus Campiglossa; species Campiglossa producta. The sequence goes on along the minus strand of CAXKVI010000002.1, from coordinate 123,523,684 downwards.
TGTCATTAGTAATCGCTCATCCATCACTATTTGCTGTTTTAAACTTTTCATCTGACACACTCAATCTTGGCACCAATTTGCATTAAAGCTAAATAACATGAAAATTCACTAAAGCAAATTTATTTCACAAAATAATATATATTTATAGCAAAAGATGCGTAAACTAATTTTCTTTGAAATAAACAAGCATACCTTTGTTGAAATTAGTTTACAGCTCAAAACACATAGCCCGAAGCAACAGGCAGTTACTTTGAAGTTGAAAAAAAATGTATTTAGTTAAATAAACTTTTTGAACACATCTTTTTACTTACCAAACAGTGTGAAAGTGAGGGGGGCTGTTTGAGCTGATGCCTATAAAGAAAAAACCAACAAAAGACAATAGCATGCTAAATAGTGTCGAGGGTGCAGAAATTTTGTTGCTTTGAGGGTGCCAAAAAAACTAATTGCTTGGCAGGGTAGCTTGCATAGATTGATGTTAACTGCAGGTACTCACTCACATAGTTGATGGAATCCTTCATAGTTGTGGCTTTATTTTGAATGGACTTTCAGTGTGATCTTAAGATTGAAATCACGAATGGTATGAAATTTAAATCTAAATACAGCAAGGAATAGCTGGAGGTCAGCTGCGTTCCAAATTATTCAGTTCTCTTGAGGGAAATTTAAATGATGTGTACTTGATTTAGTTGCTGAAGTTTTAAATCGATTTTCCTTATCCTATTACGTTATAAATAATTTTTTAACATATTTTGTTTGTCTATTACCTGCATAACGATTTTATACCTTTTAAAGCACTCAGCTTATTTGCGCTTCTGTTTTTTTTTTTTTGTAAAATCACTTCATCATAATTTCAACCGTACTCCATGTATGACAATTTAATTTTGTAGCAAAATATGCCAATATCGGTATCAAACTAAAGGTATTTTCAGCGACATGCCAACTAAAATAGTGTAGTATGATTGATTCTAGAACTATACACTTGGGGTTGCCAGTTAGGGCTGTATATTTCTTTAAATTATGTAGTTAGATATGCCAAAATGGAAGGTATTTTCGGATATCCTAAATAAAATATTTTCAAGTAAGGTAGGGTTACCATTTTACCGTATTGTATTTGTATTGTATATTTTTGGGATTATATTTGGATTATTTTAGAATCACTTCGAGATCATTTAGGGGTCACTTTGGGATAATTTTTGGATAATTTGGGGGATCATTTTAGGATTATTTTGGGAACATTTTTTGGATAATTTTGGCAACATTTTAGGGTACAGTTAAGGGAGTTTTTGAGGTCATTTAGGAATCATTTTTGGATCATTTTGGTTCAATTTCGTATCATTTTAAGAACATTTAAGGGTCTTTGGGGGATCATTTTAGGATTATTTTGGGATTATTTTTGTGTCATTTTCGGATAATTTTGGGTAAGTAGAGTTAGCGCTAAATTGTTAACCCCGAGCAAGCTCGGTCACCCAGGTACTATTCATTAGTACAATGAAGATGCATTAATTGATCGCGTTCGGTAATGTCACTCAATGTCAATACATATAATGTTTTGTGGCTCTTGTATGTCAAAAGTATTAAATTTTAATTAAGCAAAAAAAAATGTTCTAATGAACAAACAGAAAACGACACAAGTTTATAAATGTGTTTGTTTAAAAAAATGTATATATTTTAATTTTAATACAAATTATGCTGTCTTAAATAATTAAAAAAATCAAATACCTGTACGAAGCAAACATGAAACAAGTTTTAAACGCAACACACACATTAACTTTTTTAATTTAATGAAATCATGATCTCAATCACTACATGTACTAAGTATTTGCTTATGCACATTAGAGCGTCATAAAAATATATGGACAAAAATTTCAAACCTTAATTTTTTTAAGGACTTTGTAACAAATCTTAACTTTTCAATTTTTATAAGGACAACAGGATTCATTGTAATGATATTGAAATAGCTTATTTACATGAAAAGGGAATTTAAACTGTAATAGTATTATATTTTTTCCAGCAAAAATAATTGTGTATATCTTGAAATTTTGCAATTATAGTGCACTTTTTATATGTCATACAAGGCGTATGAGTAACATAAGGTATTCAACTAAGAAAAGTTTTGATAAATTCGATTCATGTTTTGGGTTATATCTGTGAAACGGATTGATATATTGAAATAAGATTTACACTACGTTCAGTCTAATGTACATATATAAAATTATCACTCTGTTTCATATGAATTTTATGTTCACTACTCTCATGAATTCTGTTATACATTCTTCGTAATTAATTGAATTAATTAAAATAAAATTTCTGTAGTTGAAAAGTTTCTGCTACATATTTTTTGCATTTTAATGTTTTTTTTTTTGATGTTGCAATGATGTCATTGATAATGATGATGTTGTTTAACAAATATATAACAAGTATTTTATATTTTGTAGTTTCAGCTCGTCAGGATGATACATTATTAATGTTTCATTTAAAAAAATTAATTGAACTAAAAGAGATGTTTAACTGGTTGATGAACACAATTTAAAGAAAATTTCAAATTAATAGGTATGTTAAAAATTTCGGTTTTATTGTTAAAACAAGTATTGCTGAATGTATGTAAGGCACGCACAGTACCAATTCATACACACAGAATAATTTTCATGTTGAATCAACACTTTTTTAACACTTTTTCAGGTTATTATTTTTCAACACTATCGCTCATGTTGTTCTAACATGAAGCTATTGTTTCACTGTTCCTACATGTTAAATCAACATGAAGGAACAGTGTGAATTTAACATGATCACAAAGGTTTGAATCAACATGATTTCCTGTTGATACAACATTATTTTTCTTGTTAAATCAACACGATCAGACATGTTAAATTAACACTATACTATGTTGAAATAACACTTTCGTCCTGTTAAATTTACACGATCTATCATGTTAATTTAACATGTTTTTATTGTTAAATTAACCCTTAAAATAAAACACCTTGTTTTTGATTTTTTTAATAATTTTTATTTAGTTAATTCATTTATCGAAAACCTTTAACATACATATTTTCAGGTATGAAAGAATATAATGCTTGTATAATTTATTAACACGATCTGTCATGTTAATTCAACATGTTTTATTGTTAAATCAACACGATCTATCACGTTAAATTAACACGATCATCATGTTAAATTAACACGATCATCATGTTAAATTAACACGATCATCATGTTTAATTAACACTATCATCATGTTAAAGTAACACGATCTATCATGTTAAATTAACACGATCATCATGTTAAATTAACACGATCAGCATGTTAAATAATAAAAGTACACATATGTACATACATATACATATTCTTATTTTAATGCAATCATTGGCAACTTCTGCATCGAAAACAGCAACAACAAGCCCCAATCTGAAAATTAAATATAAATTGTTTCATTGAAAGCTCTTTAAATTATCCAAGTGATTGTAAAACTGGTAGCACACGTCCAATTAATGTAGGGATAAGTATCAAACGACGCCTTTTCTACCCGGTATCCCTAATCCTAAAGCGTTTCCATGGTATTTATGTATAGTGCGCATTGTTTTTAACCTACCCCGACATTTTTGGACGTGTTTTACCAGGAAACGTTCACAAAATATGAAAAACAACACAAATTACTTACCCAAAACTTTTTGCAAAAGTTCACAACTTATTCGCAAGTTAAGAAACTATAAATTTCACAATATATTAATTATTTAAAATATCTACAACTTTTCATCAAGTCGGTATCTACACACTGACTTAAATTCTGTTCTTTTGAGAACAATTCTGTTCACAAGCTTTGATGGGGAACAGATGATGCTCGAAAACAACACTTGTTCATGTTAAAACAAACCGAATATAGTGTAAGGGATATACACTAATGTAATTCTAATACAGAAATATTTCATGTTATTCTAACCATACGCTTCATGTTAAAATGTTGGGGAACAGATGGCAGTCGAAAACAACACTTGTTCATGTTAAAACAAACCGAATATAGTGTAAGGGATACACACTAATGTAATTCTTATGCAGAAGTACTTCATGTTATTTTAACCATACGCTTCATGTTAAAATGTTCGTGTTGATTTTCCGAAATTGTTTTTGTTTTACGTACAAGAGGTGTTCATATTGATTTAACATGAATCATTTTAACTAAAAATGTAAGAAATTTTTCTGTGTGTAGTAGTATTGCTGCATCGCTGCTGCTATATGGACTAATGGCATTGCGGGGCTTACTCTATCTTTCCACTATAACCGATTTATAGTGTGCGTTTTGTTAGAGTTGGGGTTTTCGGCACCACTGATATACATAAGTTAAGAAACAAGTTGCTAAAGTCGATAAAAACCTATATAACCCAATTTTCCATAAAAAACAAAAAAACAAAAAAAAATTTATAAAGAAATGTCCAACGACCATTGACTAAAAACTACAACAAAGAGCACATATCTATCGAAAAAAACAGCATGAATTTATAAAATATTATAATATACTGCAGTAGTTAATAATAATCGAAAAATCGATAAATGTACCGATATTTTTTCTTTATAAATAAAAATTCTCTAGCAAACAGCAAAAAATGCCTACTAATCGCTCAGAAACCTTGACTTTTAAAATTATGCAAAAATATTTAATTAGAATATATCCTACAGCAATGAAAAATAATCGAAAAATCAATAAATGTAATAAAAGCAACTCTTTTTTCTTTATAAGAACAAACTACTCATGGAAGCAGCAAAAACTTTCTGCCAAGCATTAAGCAACGGCGAGTGTCGAAGGAAAATTAACGATGAGCTGTACGAGCTTTACGCAGACCTGATCATAGTTCAGCGGATTAAAGCCCAAAGGCTCCGCTGGCTGGGTCATGTTATGCGAATGGACAAAGAAGCACCAGCACAGAAAGTTTTCCTATCGACACCCGCATTCGGCAGCAGAGGAAGAGGGAGACCTCGACTGAGATGGAAACAACAGGTGGAGGATGATTTGTACTCCCTTGGGGTTCCCAATTGGCGTCAGTTATCGCTAAAAAGGAATGACTGGCGTGCTTTGATACGAAACGGCCAAAATCGCCTAGGCGGTTAAGCGTCATTATGACGCAAGCCAAGAATAGCTTATTAAGGAACCATGATTTCCCAAGAGATGTGAGAAAAATTCAACTGGAATGTATGATAATCGAAAAATCGATAAATGTAATAAACGCAACTTTTTTTCTTTATTAGAGCAAAATACTCGCGGAAACACAAAAAATGTATGCCAAACACTAAGGAGCTAAGATTTGCAAAGATATGTGAGAAGTATCGATAAATCGATAAATGTTAATTAAAGTCACGATTTTTCTTCTATATAAGAGCAAAAATCCTCCCGAAAACAACAAAATATTCCTGCCAGACATTAAGAAAGCATGATTTTCTAACAGATGTAAATAAAAGTCAATTAAAAGGTATTCTACATAAATTTAAAAAAAAAATCGAAAAATCGATAAAAGTTTAAAATAACTTTCAGATGTAGATACAAATTGCCAAAAAAATTGGGAAAACATATATTAATATTAAAAAAAAAATCATCGAATAATTTCGAACTATCTAGTACTAGATTTCGGAAAACATTATTGTCACCAAGATGTCAACAAAATTCAGAATATGATATTTTACAGAAATCAATAATAAACGAAAAATCGATAAAAGTTGACAAAACTAATCAGATATCGATGATAAGTGCTAATAAAAGTTGGAACAATGATATCTAAACAAAAAGTTCATAAAACTATTTCGAATTCTCTTAAAATCGATAACAACTCACACTCATAATTACAAAAAAGTTAATAAAAATTTTAAAAAGAAGAGAAGACGGGTTATTTGATAAAATTATGTAACTGAATGATTACAAAAACATAATTATAAAAAAGTGGAAAAAAAAAATTTCTTTAAAAATCAATACAAATTTACTTAGAAGTTCAAAGATACCACGAAAATTGTCTAAAATCGACAAAACCCAAAAACTATATCAAATATATTAGAATCGATTAACTTCGATAAGAAATTTAAGAGAAAAGCTCACCATGTACAAATTCTTTAAATTAAGAAATCCAGCAAAGCACTGTTGCAACAACATATACCCCCTACATACCTCGAGCACTGCTGCATCAAACCAAGCAACTGAATTACAGAAAGATCAACCTTGCGGAATAAACCACAAGCGTTGAACTGTAGGCAAAGAAAAGGTGTTGAACGAAAAGTAGGGACAGGGAGATGCACATCAACCAAACCACAAAACCGCACAGATGAGCACCTTCGAGTGCAGTTGCTATATAACCAAGTACGTATGTAACTGAAAGAGTGCTGCCAATGATAAGCGCGACTGCAATTGACTTTCGTGAAACTGCTGTACGACTAGAGAAGCACTTGTTGTTGCAACAACAGCGGCAGCGGAAATGGCGGCAACAGCGGCTTGTGGTTCTCAGCAAACGCCGTAACCGTGGAAACAATGTCACTTATAACACGCAAAAGCACAAACACCCAACACACTCGTCATACACCCACACTTCAACCGAGCCAACATCATTAGCTGCAGCTACCTTCGGGTATGATTGTGGTTAACTACAGCAGCCGCTACCTATATAAAGTTGCAGTTATTTTATTTTCACTTTTTTGTTTGTTGTTTTCACCGCCAAGGTTTTATTACAGTTGGAAATTAAAATGGAAAAGCGTCAAAGCCAACTGCCAATTGTAATGCATAAACAATCAAACGGTCGGTGTGTAGTGCGCACATGGAAAAGCCGCGGCCACAAAACGACGTGTGGCGAGCGCTTACAAATAACCGAGTGTTTGTGTCATATGCGCACACACACATGCTTAAATGCCTCCACATCACTTCGTGCATGGTTGCTTGCGCTGGTTATTAAAGCATTACCAAAATGAATATCAGCTATGAGGAAATTTATTTTTAATTTCTGTAATTTTTTCTGGTGTGATAAATTTTTTTTTTGTGATTTACTGTTCGATAGCAAATTACAAAATAATTAGCAAGAGACAGCAGCAGTAAAGTTAAAATACAACGCTTTAATGCACCTCGTGACATGAAATTTTTAAAGTCAATAAAATTTGTAAACAATTTTATATATGTAAATATCCAAGCGCTTAAATCCCATTTGGGCGATGAGCGCGAAACGCATTTGAGTGTGTTTTATATTTATAATGCATATTTTTATTTTTGCTGTGCCGCAAATGGGTCTCAAATGTTTGGTCATTCAACCTCAAGCACGTATAACCCGATTTTTGAATTACATTTAATTACTTCAAAAACACTGATCTTATCGATTTGCCATTAATTTTTTAACCAAACTGAAAATACATAGAACTCACATTTATTTAACTATTTTTGTGTATTGCAGGTTGTGCTTTCGTCAAATTCAGTTCGCAACAGGAGGCCCAGTCCGCCATAACCAATTTACACGGAAGTCAAACTATGCCGGTAAGTGAAAATTTAGACCTTTTGGTTATGTGACTAGAACAAGAAAAACAATTTTAAGTAAGAAAAAAAATATAAGTTTGCAAGAAAAGAGTGTTTTGCATACTTTTTTGATAGTTTAAGTCAGGTAGTGAAAGTGGACGTAGGTGATTCAATCGGCGGCAGCTACTTCTACTTACGTAACTACCTGCATCCCTACTATGTTCTAATTTATTGGGTCCATCCTAATAGATATACATATACACCAAGATAGATTATGGCACATAATGGGACAAAATCATAGATATCGCATTATCTGGTTAGCCGGATTTATAGGCTACTGACGTGACATTATACGTATCAGTTAACATGATTAACTAACTACCAGGTGATGTGGCACTAGTTTAACTTTTATGAGGACAACATTTTAGATGACCCATCACCTGGTTATCCGGAGTTGTCTTGGTGGAATCGATTGCAAATGAGGTGTCAGGTGATGTGACATTCTACTTAACGACCGCCTGGTGCTCGAGATCTATTTTACTGCCTTTATACTAGGCAAACTACTTGCCTTGTAGTCTAAAAATATCACAAAATCTCAGATTACAGCACACCTGAGCCCTATTTGCATTACAGTTATATGACATGTTATGCTAACTAAGTAACATTCTGATCACCAGTTGATGCGACACTTGCTGCTTCCAAGGTTCGAGAAAATCACAGATGTGGCATCACCTGATGCACCGTGTTTGAAGAAAAATTATTTGACATCCTACTCACAATGTGATGTGACATCCTGATCCTACACCTCCTATTTTTTTTTTTTTGCACCTCGTGAACAGATTTATTTTTTAACGAAAAATTAAAGAAAATAATAAGCCGAATTCTCAGGAATGTGATGTGATATCTTCCTAACCCAGTGATTCGTCATCTGTTATATAGGAAGCGTATGAATATGATGTGATATCAACTTACCAGCTGATGTGACATTCTAATTCGAGATCTATTTTACTGCCTTTATGCTAAAAACCTTTCTTACTTTGCAGTCTGAAAATAGCGCAAAATCACAGATAGTGCCTCAGCTTACGCCTTTTTTCGTTACAAATATGAAGAATCTTGCTAGCCAAGTGATGTGACATCCTGATCACCAGGTGCACCAGCTACTTCTATGGGACGAGAAAATCCGTGATGTGACATCACCTGATGAGATGAATTTAAAGAAAAGTGATTTCACAGCCTGCTCACAATGCGATGCGAGATCCTACAAGTCAGGTGATACAACACCTCCTACTTTTTTATTGGCGCCTGGTGCTTCAGATCTATATTTTAACTAAAAAAAAGAGCATGATGATGTGTTTCCTAAGGATAAGGGGTTCGAAAATTATAAAAGTAATCATATTTTCAATGAATGTATCTACCTATAAAATCAACCGGGTTGATGTCAATTGTGTCCTGTTAGGGAGTTATTGGAGACAAGAGCCTTCAAAAGCCTCATGAAAATACAATTTAGTCTGAAGAATTTTTT
>CAXKVI010000002.1:123497200-123509700 GCA_964058755.1 Campiglossa producta | reverse complement strand
TCGTCAGCAAACATTTCACTTAAGTAACAAAGTAACAACTTTCACTGCTTCAATATTTGACTTATGCGGAATTAAGAAAAAACTGCAAAAATGTCTACCATACCTTCAGGCTCTATTTAAATTATATGCTCATACATTCGTATATCAAACAGTTAAATGTATGCATAAAACTTTTCCTTCACAAACAAAACTCTTTTAAATAAGTTCACTGATTCAACCCTATTCTTCAGTTAGAGTTTTCCCTGTCCTCCATTCCCGCTGTTTCGCTACCCTTCAAGGCTTGTGGGTATGTAACTATATGCACTACAAAAACCCACAGAGTTTTGATAAAGTATTACATATATTTTCTTTCATTTGCTTATCAGCTTTTTAATTACTTAATTTGTATTTTAGTAACATTGTATAGACATTGAAGCATGAGACGAATCGACCCCAAAGGAGAAAATGAACATTTACAAAACGTTTGGCGCGCTCTCTCCCTCGAAATACTCACTAACTTCCCTTTTTCTACCTGCATCCTAACTTTACAACCATTCGTTTCATCCTTTCACTGTGTTCTTCGAATTAAGTAAATGACGTTGAAATTTTTGTATCGTTGATAAGCGTCACATAGCGTTTGGGGCTACCTTCTGCGCTTACTATAGTACACACTTCTCTTATGATAGCACTGGATATTTTTCTGTCAGCCATTGATGCCAGTTTTTGTTACGCTTCAACGGTTAAATAATTTTTAGGTTGGGTTTTACTCAGTCTCTCGCTCTTTTTGTATCTTTCACCACTGCACGATGAGACCTCCATTGTGCTTGTACGCCCGAATACCTCGCTTTGGGGCTCACATTCTGTGTGTGGAGTGCAATGAACGTGTGAAAGTGACAAATGTTACTAATTAGAGCGTTGAATGAGAGTTAAGTCTTTGCGTTGAATGGCAACATGATTGGCATTAAGACTTGGGTAATGGGAAATACACAAAGAGACATGAGATTTTAATTGTAATTCAGGAATTCGGAGACTTGATAATTTAAGAAATTAAGCGGGAAAAAGGGATACAAACTTAAAATTGCTTGAAATACAAGATTTATTTTCTGAGCGCCCAAAAGTATGCAACGGTTTAATAAAATAAAATAAACTAGTTTTTGTTTTAATGGTCTTGCATTTTTACATATAAGTAAGAATTTTTGTGAGCTATAGACCGGGATAATAATTCCTATTGAAACTTCATGATATCGAAAGTGGGCGAGGTTGGAGAGCGATTTTATCCAATTTCATCAGGTATGCTCCCAAAGATACTAGTATGCTTTGTGCCAAATTCCTTCGTTCTGTCGTAATCAGTTTATGACCAGTCAAATTTCAAAAACGCCTCCCTTAAAAGTGGGAGGTGCAACGCCCACTTTAAAAAGATTTATGGAAAAATCATAAGAGAATGCCCAGGGGGATTCATTTTAGCCATTTCAGCTACCGAGTTATGTCAATTTATGTGATTTTCAATATCGAAAAAGGGGCTTGGTTATCATCCGCTTTCGCTCATTTTCAATAGCAACCTACCTTGGTCATGCAAATATCTCAATTTTTACTCAAGTTATCGTGTACACGGACGGAAATGTCTTAATGAACTTCTCTTTCCAACCTAAGAACTTACATATATGGAACTCTATATCTATCTCGATTATTTTGTGCCGTTACGTAGTACCGTTGTGTGGACAAAATTATAATACCCTTGTACTATTACTGAGTATAAAAATAAAATAAAAATTAGATTAAAATAAAATAGAAAAACTAAAGATTAAAAAACTAAATAAAAAATTAAAAAATAAACAAAAAATAATAATTTAATTAAAAAACTTAAATAAAGTATAATATTAAAAATAAAATGAAATAAATTAAATTTTTTAAATTAAAAATAATAAGATAAAATAAAATAAGACAAAATATAATATAACAAAATTAAAATTAGTAAAATATAACCAAATAAATTTAATTAAATACATAGTTGTCTACACATACATTTTTTTTAATTATCTTTCCACCAAAGTATTGAATCTAATTTCAACTTAACAAAAAATTGTTTACTTATCTAGCTTATGTAAAAAATTATACCAATACTTCCCTTTTACCCTAATAAAAGTATTGTTTCAACCAAGAACGCAAAATTAATAAAGAGGGAAATGTTCTTCATATTACTATCTACCAAAAAATTAAGCATTTTACCCAAAAAATATAAGACACATAAAAACCAGCACCCAAAAGTATGCAATGAAAAATATTTAATTTGTTACAGCCCCAACAAGCTGAAAAGAAAAAAAAATACAATCCAACCGCGCTTACATTTAATTGTGAACAACAATTTATCTTATATGTATTTACAGCCTCCCAAAAGTATACACATCAATTATTTTTGTAACTTTTGCATCTTAATTAAAAAATGCCAAAAAATGTTGGTTGCTTGGCTAGGAGTTAGTGCCACATAGTAAGCGCGTTAGCGCAAACAAGCATGTATGAATTTCGAGAAAAAAAAAATTAACAATATGAAAATACAACGAAATTTAAATAAAAAAATTTAGCAATGTAAAACAAGAACAATAATGAAAGCATAACAACAAAGATCAACATCCAAAAAATGTTTTGTTGCTTGGTTGGCAAGCAAACAAATTCATTTGCAGCTTAAAATAAGTAAGCCAACCTTTCAACGGTCTTCAAAAATTACAGTAACAATGAAGTGTATACAAAAATAGTATGCTTTTAGGCGCTTTATCGTTTTAGTGCTTTTGCTGTTGATTTTCTGCGCTCTTCCTCGCATGCAAATGCACAAAATGTTAAGTGAATACGAAATTAATGTTAACAAAAATAAAATAAAAAAAATTTATAAAAAGTGCCTCACAAAAATTAAAACATAAATAAAAACACCTTCTGCCCCTCCTTCAATGCGTTCGTGGCCATCGCCTTCTATCCAATCTAACTTTTTTTACCTCTCTGCGGTTTTGGGTCGAAAACTCACCACCTACACCACAGCCATTGTCTACTTTGCCCTTCTTTTATCTAATCCGCGCTGGATTTTTTTTCTCTCATTCATGCTAGTGCTTGTTTACACATGACCAAAGGCAAACACCACTGGCCGGTCAGAGCACGTTATCTACGGCATCAGTAAACCGATTCTGCCCTTACGTCACCGCTACACGTAGCCACTGAAAGGCACTGAAATTGCTGGAAATGAAAGCAAGAAAAAAACTATAGGGAATTATAACATGTTGAGTGCTAAGAGATTAACAGTGAGTTTTACATAAAGATCTTCAAATAACCAACTTCCGTCCAGCAAAACTTTGTGTGTGTGCGCTAAAAATAAGCTACAACACATACAAACCGCGCAATAGTAGTACAATAAAGCTCAATGCACACAAAACTGCTACTACTCACCTGCAACCGCAAACACAAAAAATGTATAGATTAAGTCATGTATACCAGCAGACATTCAAACTGCTCTCTTTCCCTGCGAGGCAGTCAATAACAAGTGACTGCTACCTTTCGGGTTGGAACTAGTCGCAGCGTAACTAAATCCTTAAACGTAAATTGAGTAGAAATTAAAGCACAAATACAGTTACTGTTAATAAATAAGATTAAAAAATTGAAAAAATAAGGTAAAACAAAATATGGTAAAAAAATAAAATAAAATAAAATAAGATAAAATAAATTAGAGGAAAATAAAATAAAATGAAATAAACCAAAATCACATAAAAATATAAAATAAAAAAAACTTAAATTAAATTAAAATAAAAAAAATAATATAAAATAAAATTAAATAAAATAAAATAAAATAAATTAAAAAAATAAAATGAAATGAAACTTAAAAAATTTAATAAAATAAAATTTAAAAAGTTTAATAAAATAACAAAAACATAACAAAAAATAACAAAAAATAAAATAAGATAAAATAAAATAAAATTAAAAAAAATAAATAAAATACAATCAAATAAAAATTGTTTTTCTAAATAATTTCTGATGTTACTTTTGCCGGGCATCGAACCGCCACGACTTGGTGCAGAAGGCCGAACACTTAACCGCTACACCACGGCGGCCGCCACATGAAGCAAAATAAAATAAAATTAAATTAAATTAATTGAAATGAAAAAAAATTAAAAAAATATTTTAATTTTAATTTTAATTTTAATTTTAATTTTAATTTTAATTTTAATTTTAATTTTAATTTTAATTTTAATTTTAATTTTAATTTTAATTTTAATTTTAATTTTAATTTTAATTTTAATTTTAATTTTAATTTTAATTTTAATTTTAATTTTAATTTTAATTTTAATTTTAATTTTAATTTTAATTTTAATTTTAATTTTAATTTTAATTTTAATTTTAATTTTAATTTTAATTTTAATTTTAATTTTAATTTTAATTTTAATTTTAATTTTAATTTTAATTTTAATTTTAATTTTAATTTTAATTTTAATTTTAATTTTAATTTTAATTTTAATTTTAATTTTAATTTTAATTTTAATTTTAATTTTAATTTTAATTTTAATTTTAATTTTAATTTTAATTTTAATTTTAATTTTAATTTTAATTTTAATTTTAATTTTAATTTTAATTTTAATTTTAATTTTAATTTTTGTTTTATTTTTTTATTTTTTTCCATTTTTTTACTTTGTTTTATTTTTTTACTAGTATTGTATACTTTAAAGACGCATCTCTTTGAACAGTGTACATATTTTCCCACAGGGTTATCAACGCTTTCTGATGGCTATGTATTTTAATTTACATTTAAAATATGTGTATCTGTGTATGTACAAAAGCCTCTAAATTCATATAAAAAAGTGCTAGTAAATTCCTTTTTAATGAGTCGCGTTGGCTTAGTATCTTACGTTTGTTTCCCTTCTCTATTTTTTTTTTTGAATGTCCATTACGTTGCCTTTCCACGCCAATGCAAACGAGTTTGGTCGCTATATGATGGGCGTGAAAAAAATAGATTTAAGCAGCTTATGGGTGGTTTTTACTTTGTATGAAATGGCACAAAAAACTTTCTAAGAAAAAATCATTGAACATTTTCCTTAAAATGATTCAAAGCAGAATAATTTGAAATGAGTCTGTGGTCTTCTTGCGTTAAAAATGTCAAATGTAGTTATTTGGCAAGTATTTAAAAAAATGCTGAGTTTGGCAAACGTATTAAAGATTTTTCTAAGAAATTTAAACATTTGAGATACACAAAATGCACGAAACAGTAACAAAATAGTAATAAAAAGCACATAAAAATATCATAAGAAGAAAAGCAAACCTTGATTAAAAAAGCTGGTCTAATGTCGTAACGAGGAAGGCAAGCAAAACGACTTGAATGGCAATCACCTTTGCTTAGTAATTACTACAGCAGCTGCGTTGCCTAGCATACAGACCAGCGCTGCTCATTTTACGACAAGCCTGCACAGAATAACAGCACCATTCATAACACACACACACACATACACGAAACATTTACAACGTACACCCACGCTTAATAAAAAAAAATCTACAACTTGTAATTTTAAAGCCCACAGCCAGTCACGTACTGCATACATTCATTTGCACCGCCTCGCCCGCTGCCTACTCAACAATCTAGTCAACTTCCTAATTTCTTAGACTTTAGCATTCTGCATACTCATCTACCATAACTAATTTATGTTACAGCGTCCTCTGTTGCTATTTTTACCGTGGAGTTTTGAGTTGTTTTTTCTTCATACGACAGCTGCAATTTTTCACCTGGGTAATTTTCCAAGATGAACCAAGAAGCACTCGCGCCTCATCTCTTGGGCTCGTAGAGGACTCGCTAACTTTAAATTTTCAACATTTTTTATTTCTCTGTTTTTTTATTTTCCCTGCTTTAGTTCACAGGCAGCTCAATTGTCAGTTTATGCTACTTTTCATTTCTCTTTTTTTTTTTGCTTTTTCTCAACTTTTTTAATTTTAAATTGCCCCACTGTGCTTTGATAGTGTGTTTTCATTCATTACGCTAGAGCGAATGTAGAAAATTAAGCGTTTTAACATTGGCGCTGCCGCGTCGTAACGCGCCCATATATAGACTAACGGGAGAGGGCAGAAAAAAATCAGGGACTGTGGTGATTATGCATATGTGGTGATATTATTTTAATATAACATCATTAATGGCCCACTGTACGAGTAGCAAGCACACCACCAAGCATGCGATTGAATTACGAAACCGACTCCGACAGCTGCGCTCACACATATAGGCACTTGCTAACTGATAAATTAAGCATTTTTAACATTCGAAAACATTTTTTTTTGTATTTTTTATTTGTGATTTCTATTTTTCGATCGTAATCATCATCAAAAATCATCAAATAAAAGCAAATTCAGATCTGCCTAGGACCATTTTCTCATGCCAAATTTCAGACAGATAAATCCAACAAAAAGAAAAAAATAAAACTAGATAATTTTCATTTTTAACAAAATTCCCGATTTCTGACATCAACAAAAAAGTTGCTTAATCAGTGGTTGAACTGTTCTGTCTGATATATAGGAAGGAGGTTTCAAGCAACATCAGGTAAACCTATGCAACACGAGTAGTCTCAGCCAACAACAAAAACAAATTGCAGCTGCAAAAAACGAACTATTAAGCCATAATGAGAAAAAAGCTATGGCCCTGCGTTGGTTGATGATTTTGTACGCGCAGTTAGCAGAACGCAGAAAAAAACCAACTAAAAAATGTACACAGGAATTAAGCAGCTCGTTACTGAACGTGCGCAACAACACTCGTAGGTAATTAGCGTTGTTGCTGTCGCCTCTGCTAGCAATGCTCCGTGGCAGCACTCACTGCCTCTATCCACCCACACTGCAGTTAGTTTAATGAAAAGATTTAGCGCGCGAAGCAGCTTCACACTTATTGTTTTGCAAGTTGTGTTGGCCTTAAGACCCAGAGCAGAGTGTCGGGTTCAAAAGGTGGCTGGGATAAGGTTACTTTGGTTGGTAGGTATGAGTGAGATTTTTATGAAATATCTTCCATTTTTTTGCATGCTTTTTATTTTTTGCTGTTTTCCCTATAAATGGGTGTGGCATACTTGCTTTTCACTGCAACACTTGACAGGTGAATTTGCTGCTTTTATTGCGATTTATGTACTGAATTTTTTTTTATCCAGCTTTGAGTTGCTGCAGGCGCTTTAAAACTGCTTTGCTACAATTTTTTCACACCAATTTTTTTTCATAATTTTAGTGTAAATATATTTAAATTGCAGCTTTTCTTTTCTTTTATTTTTTTATTTTAGTTTCTCTTTGTTCTATTAACTGCACTCCTCAAACTATGCAATAAAAAATGAGAAAATGATGATGTGTGTTACTTAAGTATGGGATTACTTTAAAAGTAAATGCCCTTTTATGGATTAAAGGTACGCATTCCATACTTATGGAATAAACCTTCTTGGGAGAAAAGAAGAAGCAATTTTTGAATATTAAAAGAAAAAGGCAAACTTTAAAGGTTAAGGGGGTTCGCCTATATGTATAAACATAACACCCACCCAAAAATTGTAAAACTCCCACATGCCTCGTTATGTTTAGTCAAGCTAAAACATACTCACCAGTTGTAGGCAAACATCAACCTCTGCAAAGAAAAGTTTTTGCCTTCAGTGAAATCGCAGATTTATAAACTCGCCTACTCGATGTAGTAAATGTGGTAACAGCTTGCTGAAAATCACTTCCATAACTTTAAAGTGAGCATGTCTTGTACTCAATCTACCTCTCCAGATCTGTCCCTTTTTCCCTATCACCATCCCTTTTCCCTTCCCTACCTTGTTTTCTTAGCTAAACAACTACAAAAGTTGTTCCTCAAGTTGCTGCCCATAATTTGAGCGATTTCTAAAAACATTTTCTTGAATTCAGTTTTCTTAGATACAACTACATTTAGTTGAAGCAATGTTTGTGTGTACGTAATGTGCCAGCTGTGACAAGTAATCACCATTGGCGTTGTCATTCAAATACTCAATTCATATTTATGTTTGTCTCTTTACGTGCGTGAATAAATGAAACAACGACGAACACACTAAACAACACCTGAAGCTTATTGTGATGACACAAATTTAAATATGAATGAGAAGAAAAAGAAACTGTCCAGTAGGGAGACCAACTAACCAAAAAATATCCGATATAGCTCTTCTTTATTTTGTTTTTAATTTATTTTAATTTTTTTAATTTTATTTTGTTTTGAAGTTTTATTTGTGGATTGAATCCAATGTATATATTTATACGCTAATTTTGTAATTATAGGTATTAGAAAGAATTGAATGCAAAATTTTATACAGCGGAATGGTAATTCACTGACTAGTTTCCATGCGACCAAGCATTTAGACGTAGTGTTTTATCCGGTCTGGCTGGCATCGAACCTACCAGACTGCATTGGCATTGCGTTCTCTTAACGCTTTGAGCCATGTGCCCTGCATTTTTTATTTTATTTTATTTTATTTTATTTTATTTTATTTTATTTTATTTTATTTTATTTTATTTTATTTTATTTTATTTTATTTTATTTTATTTTATTTTATTTTATTTTATTTTATTTTATTTTATTTTATTTTATTTTATTTTATGTTATTTTATTTTATTTTATTTTATTTTATTTTATTTTATTTTATTTTATTTTATTTTATTTTATTTTATTTTATTTTATTTTATTTTATTTTATTTTATTTTATTTTATTTTATTTTATTTTATTTTATTTTATTTTATTTTATTTTATTTTATTTTATTTTATTTTATTTTATTTTATTTTATTTTATTTTATTTTATTTTATTTTTTATTTTATTTTATTTTTTTTTTAATTTTTAAAATTTTTTTTTTTTGTTAATTTTACGTCCACTCTCCCACACCACATACGTATTCGCACCCTGCAATATCCTGAGGCATCACCACTACCGTAACTTTTTGTTTTAGTTTAATTTATGCCATTGTCTGTATTTGTTGACTTTTATTATTTTGCCTTTATCTATCTTATGTTTTTGTTGGTACTGTTTTTATTACTACTGTGCAAGCTGTGGAAAATGCACACATTTTCTATACCATAAACGGCATACTTGTAAATTCTTATATGACATTCACTTTCCTACTCCACCTTCTTTCTAACCAACAAAATCGAACGCATTTCTTTTGTTTTTGTTTATTTTTGTTGATCTGTGCTGGAACGGCTTGGTACCAGGTGCACACAATAGCGCGTTGATGGTGTTGGTGATTGTATTTTGCTTTTTAGTTGAGTCTATACGTAAAAAATTGGTTGACTGTATGAGTGTGAGTGTGTTGGTTTAGGTATGCGTGAATTTTTGCAGGAAATCTCTGTACAACTTTTCTTTTTTTCCACTTTTTTATGCATACAATAAAAACAAATAGCTCTTTGTTGTGGTCCATTTTTGTTTTTACATTTATTTTTTGTCGCTTTTATTCACACTTGTCGCCTGATTGTTGTCATAGCCATAATTGTGTTGCTTCTTCTCTAATACTTTCACTGGTTATTACAGCTTCATCCTTTCTTTTCGCACCTTCATCAATAGCATAGTCTAGTTTGTGACCTCTTCCTACGTATTGTCTGGTAGCAGTCCAATGTTATTGTTGTCACACATTTATAAATCATAAATTAAATTTCGTTTACTTTGTATGGTTGAAGATGAGTTTAATTTGGTGCAAATTTTATTTGGTAGGGTAGGAATTTTGTTGTTGAATGGCTTTTGCTTGGGTGGAAGATTTAATTAAGTATTCATTTTGGGTTTGTTGTTTAATGTGTTTTCTATCAAGATGTATATTACTTTTGTTTGGCCGAATTTAAATTCGAATTAAAAATCTGTTCCCACTCCAAAGTTTTCCTTATGTACCCTATACTAACAGAGAAAAATGAGGTCTGAGTGTCACGAAATTGTTTAGAATCTGTTCCCAGTAGAAATTAGGCTGTCCCCAATTAAAAGTAAACTGTTCTCAATTAAAGGTAAACTGTTCCCAAATAAAAGTAAACTGTTCCCAATTTAAATTAAACTGTTTCCTTTTCAAATTAGGATTTTCTAAGGTTGGTATTTTCGTCAGGGCGAAAAACTGAATTATTTTGGCATGCTTTTCAAAATACCCTGTCAATTTTTGTTTGGGGAGCTTGTTTTTGGTAAAGGGTTCCCAGTTAAAATTAAACTTTTCACAGTGTTAAATATCATTTTTACATTGTGTAAACTGTTACCCAGTAAACTGTTCCCAGTAAAGAGTAAACAGTTACCAGTAAAGAGTAAACTGTTCCCAGCTCAAAGTTATCTGCTCACAGTATTAAATTGCATATTTATATAAAACCATATTCAATGTTTCTGAATTTTACGAAATGTATTCCCAGTTAAAGTTCAACTGTTCCCATTTACAAGTCCCGTTTTTCACTTTATAAACTATTAAATTTATCTTTAATCTTTGCTTGCGTTATTATGACTTTTCTCTTATCAAGCAAGTTTACATGATTCGCTTTTCCCAAACCAACTGTTCCCAGTTATCACATAACTAATGGCGGCGATATACCAACATTATCATAACCTCTAACGAGATTTTTAGCCGAGCTTCTCTTTCCAACTTGTGGTGTGTTGCTTTTTGAGTTTTTCCTACAAGTTGGCGGGACCTACAGTTTTTTGCCGACTCCGAACGGCACTTGCAAAGCAAATGAATTTTTTGCTGAGAAGCTTCTCATGGCAGAAATACACCCGGAGAGTTTGCCAAACTACTGCCGAGGGGCGACCCCGTTTAGAAAAATTCTTTTTCTAAATAATTTTTGATGTTACTTTTGCCGGGCATCGAACCGCCACGACTTGGTGTAGAAGGCCGAACACTTAACCGCTACACCACGGCGGCCGCCCAGCCCCTTTAAATTAATATTTTCACCGTCTCCCCTTTACACCACTTTTAATTTATATCAATTTCTAGCTTAACACATTCAGCCAACTACTATGGGTGACGTGATTTGCACACACTTTTTATTGTGGCGTCGAAATCTGTCAGATTGAATCACTTTTTAAGTGCATATGTGACAAGGTTGCGTGCCAGCATACCTACCAAAAAATAAAAGAAGAACCTTTCCCCCAACCAACAGCGCATCTCACAGCTCTTTTTTTTTTGAAGTTCAAACTTTTTTGATGAACAAAATTGTGGCAAGAATAATAGCAACAGGGACAGGAGAAGCAGCAGCAACAACAATAGTTAGTATCAGCAGCTCATGTTAAAATTAATTTGAAATTTAAATTTTTTCATGCGCTTCGCTGATTCAGGCGGCTGCCATTCATCCCATATCCCAATTTTTGTTTTTGTAATGTGCATGGGTAACTCGACATATGTTCGGTATTATTTTGGTTGCATAATGAAGTGAAGTGGAATCTGTGCGCTATGTTGCGCGACCGTTTTGGGGAATGCTGGCTTGTTTCCTTTTTTTTTAAGAATAAATATAAGCCAAAAACATACTCACATACTTTGAGGAGAATGTTTGCGTGAATTGAAGAAATTAAAGCATACTTTTAGGCGCACATGCAACCGAGTTTTTTATTAAATCTATACCGGAAGTATTTAGCTACTTATTTCCTTCTGCTTTTATATAAGTGAACGAATTTTGTTTGCATAATTTTAGGCCCAAGAATAAATTTACGCCAATCGACTTATCTTATTTTGATTCTTTCTTGGCAGAAAGAAGTCCTTACAAATTTAAGGTAATTTAGTTCTATAAAAAAGCGTTTGAAAGATCAAAAAATAAGCATGCTGAAGTTTAGCGCCCAAAAGCGTGCTAAAATTGGCTTTGAGTATTAAAAGAGCTCTCTAAATCTGCTTTAATCCACAAAAATCAACTTTAGTTAGATAAGTGTACGTCTCACCATATGCCAAAACTTCTGTTTTCCCTTTTCAATTTCTTTGCATAATTTTAGGCTTCACACCCGTAAGCCAGCTTTAAGCATGCGTTCATTCACCTTATACTTCTACCAACAACTCCTTGTAAGTTCCTAAGAAAAGTTCGCATGAGACACAACCATCAATTTCAATTTTCCTCATGGTCTGATTTCAAATAAAATGCCATGTGCAATTTTCGTTTTCTAATCTTAAATCTGGTAAACTAATTTTCGTAATACCTTGACAGTGAAATTGGCACGAATTTTTTGAGCAAACAATAAAACATACACATGTGCGATTACATATACACCACACCACCCTATAAATACTTAGCACAAAGTCAACAGACTTCAGCATTATCATCATCATCACCATGAGCAACGCCCAATCAGACTTAATAACAATGTCTCTTGCCAACTTTTAGGCGCTCAAGCACACAAATATGCAAGCATGTGTGTATCTATGAGAGAAGTTGTAAAGAAAATATACTAATAATAATAATCATGATGATGGTGATGATGAAACCAATGATATTCAAACACTAAATGCCAATCCAACTGCCAAGTTAAAGGTGCTGAACGTGACGCCATCGATAATGATGCTGATGCTGATGTCGATGCCATATCACCTGTTCTCAGCTAACGC
>CAXKVI010000002.1:123467200-123494700 GCA_964058755.1 Campiglossa producta | reverse complement strand
AAATTAAAATTAAAATTAAAATTAAAATTAAAATTAAAATTAAAATTAAAATTAAAATTAAAATTAAAATTAAAATTAAAATTAAAATTAAAATTAAAATTAAAATTAAAATTAAAATTAAAATTAAAATTAAAATTAAAATTAAAATTAAAATTAAAATTAAAATTAAAATTAAAATTAAAATTAAAATTAAAATTAAAATTAAAATTAAAATTAAAATTAAAATTAAAATTAAAATTAAAATTAAAATTAAAATTAAAATTAAAATTAAAATTAAAATTAAAATTAAAATTAAAATTAAAATTAAAATTAAAATTAAAATTAAAATTAAAATTAAAATTAAAATTAAAATTAAAATTAAATTAAAATTAAAATTAAAATTAAAATTAAAATTAAAATTAAATTAAAATTAAATTAAAATTAAATTAAAATTAAATTAAAATTAAATTAAAATTAAATTAAAATTAAATTAAAATCAAATTAAAATTAAATTAAAATTAAATTAAAATTAAATTAAAATTAAAGTAAAATTAAATTAAATTAAATTTAAAATAAAATTAAATTAAAATTAAATTAAAATTCAACTAAAACATAATTAAAATTAAATTAAAATTAAATCAAAATTAAATTAAAATTAAATTAAAATAAAATAAAATTTAATTAGTATAAAATTAAAATTAAATTAAATTAAATTAAAATTAAATTAAAATAAAATTAAAATTAAACTAAAATTAGATTTAAATTAAATTCAAATTAAATTAAATTAAATTAAACAAAAAATTAAAATAAAATTAAATAAATAAAATAACATATTATATAATAAAGTAAAACAAAAAAATAAATTTATATTAAATTAAAAAAGAAATAAAAATAAATGAAATAAAATTAAAAAAAAAAAATTGTACAATGATAAAATATTAGAATATGTTTTTTGTTTTAGCTGTACCCATAATTTAAGACATAGTTAAGCATATCTTGTTTCAATTAAAATCTTTATTAACATATTTCCTAATATTTGTGGTAAGTTTCTAATAACACGATTCATTTAAGCTCTTAAAAACAGTAAGTTACAATAATTCTAAACGACATTTTAAAATGATTTAAAAGAAATTGACCTTAACAGAATTTTTTTAAACTTGTAAACATCAAGTTTTAAGCAAAAAAGTTATTAAAGTCTTGTTTATGATACCATTAGATAGGCCTTACCCCTCCTTCTTTCTCATATAACAGCAGCAACGTACGTATGTACATTTAATCTCATGCATTTTAAGGGCAGTTTTCACAAGCAATAACTCAAAGTGAGTGTAAAGTTCATTTTAAATACAGACTTGGCGCACTTTTTTACGATCAACACACAGCTATAAAACTAAAAGGACATTCAACACAACTAGCACCCACATGCAAACTGAAGTCGTAAATGTTAAACAAAAAAAAATACAAGAAAACTGTTAATAAAATGAAAATCATAAAACTTACGCGAAACTACATTATAAATGACAGACGCATGGAAAAATGTTGTAAAAGCGCATGTGAAACGACTCAATCCGCACATTTCCTGAAGACAATTACTTCGAAGTGTATTGTACGAGTATTTGTGTTTGATTTAGTATGTGGCTATGTGAATGTGTAGAATTTGAACGGACCGGCACAAGGACACGTATGATAAAATGGTAAAAATCTAAATAGAAAAGCGGAAATGTTAAAAAAGTCAACCGACTGCAGTAAGTTTCATTGAGAAAGATACTGTGGACTGGTTACAAAATAGTTTAACTTAAGCGTAGCATCGTAGAAACAATCGTGGTCTCTTACAAATACCAAAAAAAACTCTAATCGAAAAAATCTATTTTTCTAGTTGATTGCATTGTTGGCGAGTTTTTTGAATTTATTTTATTATATTATTTTTTAGCGTCTTCGAGTTTTTATTTTTAAATTTTTCCACTTTTAATTTTGATTAAATACACCGATTTAGTAAATTTTGTTACCAGAATTATCGATTAAAAATACTGAATTTTGTTTTTCTAGACTATTTTTTTCGATTTTCGATATTTTTTATGTGATCCAAATCGATTTTGATGTATTTTATTCGATTATTTTTGACGTACTATCCATTATAGTACCAAATTTGTTTACATAATCGATAGTATTAAAAAAAAAATCGAATAAAAAAATCAAAATCGATTTAGATCAATTAAAAATGTAACGAAAATCGATAAAAATATAAATTTTCACATATTCGATAACTTTGATCACTTTTATTCGATGCTAATTTTATTCGATTTTTTAATTTAATTTTTTGCTCGAACTATCGGCTTAAATACTTGGTATTCTGTGTCGTATCAATATTTTAGTGTTTTATTACTTTTTTCGATATTCGATATATTTCTATTTGTTGATTTTTTTTTTGTTTTTCGCGGTTAATAATGGCATAGATCGATTCTGACTAATTTATTATTTTTTATGTATTTTCCCATAGCCGACGACAACTTTATTCATTTTAATTTGATAGTTATAGTTTTTTCCTAAATAATTTTTTTTATCGATATTTAATATCGCTTTATTTGATTTTACTGACTTCTTAATTTTTTACTTTTTAAACCACCATTAAATCGACTTATGTAAATCGATTTAAATTTATTTTATTTATTCGATTATTTTGCATTCATTATCAATTTCATTACCAGTAACGTTTATTCGTTGGTTATCGATTTTTTTACATTTCTATCGATTATTCGCGAGAACTTGTTTTAGTAAAATTTTTTAATTACTATTTATTATAATTATAAATAATTGTTTTTATAAATTTTCACATATGTACTCAAGACCATCATTTGCCACTTTTATTCGAAAGTTATCGACCTTTTCTAATTGTTATCGATATTTTGTATAATTTTATCGATATGCATCACGCGTAATCAGTGCTTTTTGTCGATGGATATTTATAGAATTGTGTTGCCTGAGTTGGTGTTTGACTTAGGTTTTGAAAATATTCCGTATATAAGAACTTCTTAACCCGTTAGCAACCAGAACACAAATTTAAAGTTTTTTCTTTTCAAGTTTAAAAATTAGAACTGAGCCAAATCTGACATATCCGCTTAAAAATTTCACTGCCTCAACATAGTACATACTTCTATTAAGACATATTCTATGTCAAGATAAGTCAAGATAACAAAAGTACATACATACATAGATTATCAAGATCTTAGTAGAGCACAGTGGACGTTTGTAGCACGTACAAATCTAACAAGGCTGCAAAAGTGAAATAGTACGCGCTCCTCAGAACCTTAAGGAAATGAAGACCAGTTTTTCTTTAATCAAAGTAAGCGTGTCTTACACATGCAAGGATTTGTGCGTCGATGAGTTTGCGTACACGAATAGCTCATTCGTGCAACTCATAAAAAAGTCATTGCAGCTAAAAGTGGAAAACTTCCGGTACGCTGCAAAACAAGTGAGAAACTGTAATGTAGACTGCAACGTAAGCGAAGCAAGCGGTAGTTTTGTTATAAAAATTATATGTAGTAGTATGGGTAGGTGGTTAAAATGGTAATAGTAGTAGTCAGCTGCTAAAGCGCATTTTGTAGATGATAACATTTGTTGTAGTCATTAAAATGACAAAAAATACAGGATAACCAACAACAATGTTACTGCTAGTAAGCAGTAGCATTGTCTTGAAATCAGCACAAAATGTAGTGAAACTAAAGTAAGTACAAGCAATAAAAAAGTTAGTAGCAAAGCAAGGGAACACATATGCAGAACAATGGCAACAATGTATTAAGTTTAACTACGAAATTTGTAGCCACTTATTTAGTGCCGTTATCTTGTGTGACAATACTATTAAGCATGGGGGACATTTTTATGTATGCCTAAAATATGCAATACACATCAATGTTATTAACACAGCTTGATTGAAAGGCAAAAAATGCTAAGCCTAAAAGTATGCAATATTTTTCGAACATCAAGAAAACATGCAAGGTTTGTGTTCTACCAACCGTTGCTACCCACTTTCTGTTTCCCCTTGTCCTAAGATTAAATTTTTTCTCCTGAAACCCAAAATGAAGATAAGTTTTGCTAAAAGTATGCAATATTATTTTCTCTTTCCTGCTCTACCAATCATCAAGGTTTGTGCCTTACTAATCACCGCTACCCACTTTCTGCTTGCTTTCTTCCAAGGGTCAAATTTTTTCTTCTGAATACCTAAAAAAATTGTATTCTCCTAAAAGTATGCAATATTATTTTCTCCTTGAAAAAGATTTTATGTAATAGATCTAAATTTCATTTCAAAAGTGTCAAATAAAAGATGTTTAAGCAAAGTCGTAAACCACTTCAAAGGGTTATAACTGCAACGATATAATAAATAATATACATATTTCCTCCTGAATACCAAAATAAAAATTGTTTCTCCTAAAAGTATGCAATTGTATTTTCTCCTAGAAACATGTTTTATATCAGAGATCATAATTTCATTTCAAAGGTGCAGGGCTATGCCTAAAAAGTGTTTAAGCAAAGTCGCAAACCATTGTAAAATTGTGTAACTTAAATAATATAATTCCCCCTACATCCTTCATGAGGAAGCCTAAAAGTATGTCGCAATGTTTTGTAAGTCGAAGATACTTGAAGACATAAAAAACTCCTTATTTTAGTCAGATTTCTCCCCTTCTCCATCTTTAAAGGACAACCCATTTGTAATATTTCAAAGGTACGAGGTTACACCTTAGGGAAGTTTTCAAGCAAAGTCATTTACCCTTTGTACAGGGTGTAACTAAAATAATCTTTAGAAAGAAGATTCGAAGATATTTTCAAATCAATTTCTGAAATAGGGCGCTGTTCAAAAAATGTTGAGCTGGGGATATATTCTCCACAGCAGACGAGTTTTTCTCAAAGTTATTTTCTGAAAAGTAGACCTTTCGTAAGAGTCGACTAGCATACCCACTCAAACTTTCATAATGTAGCCTAAAAGTATGCCGCGATTTTTTTATGTTTTTTCTGAATATTCTATGAACCAGAGAATATGGAAAACATACAAAATTAAATTTCCTAGTCAGTTGTATCGCCTTCTCCATGTTCAAAGCACAAAGTTATTGAAACAAAGGCATATACCTTTTTGACAGGGTGTAGTTGAAAGAAACTGTGGGAAGAATATTTGGATATTTTTAAAATCAATTTCTGAGATACGGCGCTGTTGAAAAAATTATGATATAGGAATATCTTTCACTCATCAGTTGTAACTTTTCGTAATAAAACTAGACCTGCTTTCAGAGAGTTGTGCTTATCGAAGGAGTCGGGCTTATTATCCTCAAATTTTATAATGTAGCCTAAAAGTATGCTGCGATTTTTTTAGGTTTCTTTCAGGAATGCTCTGTGAAGAGGGGCTTCTATATAAAAATGGCATATTTTAGTCCATTTTCTCCCCTTCTTTTGCAACATTTTCATCTGCTCCAATGAAATTACAAATGTACCTTAAAGCCACTTGAACGCAGTTACCTGCAAATTTTCACAAATATGTAAGTTGCATTTCCTTGCAATTTTCTTCATAAAAATCTCGCATATCGCATGCAAACAAAACTGTAAACTTAAGTGCCTGCATCAAAAAATTTCATCAAAAATATATTTGCAGCGCAAAATCTTCTGTCAATTTTGGCAACTCACTAAGCTAAATGAATTTACGGCAGAAAATTTTTTTAATAAACTGCTTAGTATGTATAAGCACGTTTTACTGAGTGCACGAATTTGGGGAGCAATGCAGAAAAAAGTGAACTTAATTTAATTTGAAATAAATGCAAAACTCCTGAACGTCTTGCTATGTAGTAAGTGCTCGACTTATGAATTCAAATTTTTCAAAAGCGAGTTAAATTTTAGTTAAGCAAAATTGATGCGAAGCAAGGAATACAATTTGGGTTATTTGAAGAAAGTTTTTAAACGTTAAGAAAATTGGATGCTGCATGAAATTTGAATAAGATATGATGAGCAGGGATGGAAACTTTGGCAAGCATATACATAATTGAAATTTATTTAGAAGAAAACAAATTTTTTTTTTGTGTATTTTTAATTTTAGTTTTTCAGTTAAGTCCTCGGTGGCCCTTTCTGTCTTGAGAAAATCCTATTTAAATAGCCCTCTTTTCGCATTAAATTTACACCTCACGTGCCAACAAATCACTTCTTTAGCAGCCATTTGCACATTCCGGCAAACGACTAATAAACATCAAACTAAGTGCCTATTTCAAGGCGTTTCACCTTTTTATTACCCTTAGAAACAAAATCACTTGCACACTTTCAGCAAGTTACAAAAAAATAGTGACAAATAAAAAGTAAACGTTAAAAAAACAGAAGCAGGAACTGCACTCAGCCACATACCCTTTTACTCTTGCCACTCCAGCGCGCTACACTCAACGCATATAAATTCTATTTAAGGCGCTGTACTTACCTTCTCAGACACCACCACCTACCTCTCTTCCTGCTTTCTTCGTTATTTTTCTTATATTTTTAGTCTTTTTTTTTGCTACCAAAATACCTTTTTAGCAAACCATTTGGCTGCACTAAAAACCAAACTATGCGACTTTAGCCATTTAGCCTTAAAGTATGCTACATAAAATGTTGTTTTTCTTTAGCACTAAAGAAAAACCGGGTTTTTGTTCGATTTTTTTCTTCTTTCGCTTTTTACTAAAAATTAGATATAGCAAAACATAAAAGTGCTAAAGTAAAAGTGCTATAGCTTTTAGTGCCTGCAGCATCTCATGTGTATTCTTAATATTTCTTTTCGTTCTGATTTTGTTATTGTTTGGTTGTAAAAGAGAAAACATTGCAAACTTTACCGTCGAAAAACAAAAGCTGCAGTCACAACTATACAAACATACGAATAATGGCACACAAAAAGTTGTTATTGTCAATTTTGCCGAACGCATTGTCTTCGCTGTGGCACGCTAATGTGACATCTCACCGCATGGTGCTTGGGAGCTGCTACTCCATTACTTTTTTTTTAAAGAAATTTTGTTATTCTTTTACTTACCGGGAGACACTGTGAAGGCAAATCTTTAGACAAGTCTACCTTAGGGGATTGTTTTGCTATCGGAAATTTTGTATTTATGAACGTGTTGCTATTTTCTCTGGGGGCTCACAGTAACGAATATGATTATATATTAGGATGCTCCATAACAGATAAAATTTTCATTCAAATTATCTAATTTTCAACCATGTTATATAGCTCAAAAACATACTTAAGAGGCGCCTAAATCCTCTATCTGACTGCTTTATTTATACATTGCATACTTTTAGGCGCATAAACAATTTTTAAGGTATTTTCGGCTATCAATTTTTAGCTGAACCGATTAATATACATTACGTTTTTACTGCTTAACGCCTTTTTGTTTGTCAACAGGTGCCAATATAGATGAGCGCAGTTATCAGTATCTGTTTTTTAGTTAAATCTTATTATTCTTATTATGTGAAATATTTCTAGTAGTACTTAACATAATAAGCACACCGAATAACACACGAATTACTTACAAAACAGATACCGATAACTTCGCTCACCTTTATTGACACCTGTTGACAAACAAACATGTCTTGTGTTTTTTTTTATTAAATAAGATTACCTACTTAATTACATAACCATGAGAGATATTGAACCTTCGTCATAAACAAAAAATTTCCTCCCCTTTTCCATCTCCGTTTATTTCTAGCGTTTTTCTTTTCATCTATGTATATTTTACAGCCACTTCAGCAGCCTTCCCTTTTTACTCATCTTTTCACATAAAATCTCAATTTTTTTACAATCGCAGTCGTAAAACCACATTCTCCAGCGCATGTACGTGCACCAACTAGAAATGCATTGAGCTTATATTCCCTAAACGCTACCATATTTTCATCATCTGAAATAGCAGTGACAGTACGTGAAAGCTCTTTATCGCTTTTTATTTCAAATAGAATTTTACTTGCGAGAGAGTGACAAAGTTCGATAAGTAACGCAGCATGAGTTGATGCTTTAAGGAGTGATATGAGGGGCAGCATCGAAAGGTGTTGCATACTTTGAGGGGCAGAGCTCTTTTTCGAAGAACGATTTTCTTTTTCAAGGACATGCTTAAAAATCTATATATATGAAATTCAAATTATTTACCTATGTATGGACACACTTGGCTCATAAACGAATAAGCCGATCGTAACCAAATTTTACACATGCACTGGATATCTTCCAGGGATGGTCACAGGCTAAAAGATATTTTGATATATATAGGAGGCGTGGCACCTCCCATACAAATGGAATTTTTCATTGTCCGTATATCTGGAAGTATTTGGGTTAGACCACTGAAATTTGGTGTGGGGTTGTACGACATCGATCCCTACCACCTCCAAAAAAACTGGGGATAACGAAAAAGGGCGTGGTTCCTCCTATACGAAGGAGATGGGGATAGGGATTAAAATAGATATAGGCATCGGGTTAGAGAAACATGCAGGGAAATAAATTTGTGGCAGGACAACGTCTGCCGGGTCAGTTAGTAACATATAATTTTAAGTATTTTTATATTCGATCGGTCACTCAAATTTATGTATAAGGAAATTTGGGAAAATGTGGTAGAGAGCCTAGCGGAACCCACCGGACTAAAATTAAAATAGTTCTCCTACTTTAAATTTAACTATGGAAAGTTGGTAGGAATGAATTTCCCTCAGTTACGAATTTTATCTTAATCTGTTATTCAAATGCAGAGTATCTATCTTCGAGCTTTAAAAATAATATATGGCATAAGCTAGTTAGGAGAGCTTCAACAAATCGAGAGTGAAAGGTTAATCAAAAAACTCATGAGAGTTTAATTTGAGGCCAGTCTTGATTCAAGGGGGTATTAAGAATTATTTAAATACTTTTCAAAAATACTAATCCAGAATATTTTCTACAGATACAAAGTAGTTGACTACCTGTTAAGTAAAATCTGTGGCTATTTAAGAATACTAAGCTATGGTAAGTACTAACATTTATCTAGTTATATGAAAAAGAGAAAAGTATGCATGGTATATTTTTCGCGCATATAATTTCCAACGCAATTGTTCCCAGTGTAATATTTGCAAGTATTAGACAAGCTGGAGGTAGTTGTTTCAAAAAACATCCTTGTCATGGCTCATGTGGTTCCACATATCAGGCTAACCGAAGCAATTGTTCGCAGTGTAATATTTAGCATTGTCTTAATTTCATTCAAATAGAGGGAGCTTATAAAATTGCCTTCCCCGAATTGTTAATTAAATGTATACAGGTTCCTGAGAAGCAGAGGAAACATTCAACTAAACGTGTCTATAAAAATTTAAAAAGTCGATAAAAATCGATATAATTTTATTTTTTATTATTTTTTTTTTTTCAAGAAAATTGAAAAAGAGCTGAAATTTTTGGGAATACATACCTCAGAAAAAGTCCATAAAAACATAGAGGATAAGTTCCTATCTATAAAAATATCTAAAAATAGATATGTATTAAGCAAGTAAAATTATCGATAATTCAAAACATCAAGTAAGCTATCGAGTAATCGATAACTAGCAGCTGGCATAAAAATCGATAGCTATCGACTTGAGAAAATATCGTCATCTACCGGGTGAATCGACATGGATCAAAATTCGATACATTCACTTAAACTTGTCTACTTGTCTGTAAATTTAAAAAGTCGATAAAAATAAATGTTTTTTAATTAAAATGTTTTTATTAGGTCGCTTTCGTCGTTCTTGTGCCCGGATTTTTTAACCAACTTCCTGTTGTGCTAGGGTCTTGAAATTTTCACCACAGTTCAGGTCGCGATGACAATGCAATATTATGAAAAAAAATCCGATAGGTGGCGCGTGGGTCGCTATATTTTAAAAAATCGCATTTATGGTCCGATTTGGCTGAAACTCGGAACATGTATTAATACTATGAAAAGAAATATTTTCCTAAAAAAAATTCCGCTAGGTGGAGCTGAGATCGGGGTAATAAAAACTGAAAATCCTGGTCGCGATGACAACGCAATATTATGAAAAAAATCCGATAGGTGGCGCGTGGGTCGCTATATTTTTAAAAATCGCATTTATGGACCGATTTAGCTGATATTTAGCGTGTGTATTACTTAATCAATTTCCAAATGTTCAAAAAAAATTGGAAGCTATGTGGCGCGTGAGTCGCTCTATTTAAGAAATGCGAAGGTCTGTTTTCGGTGTCGATTAATTTGTTTTTCAACGAACTTCCCGTTGAGGTAGAGTCTTGAAATTTGTGTGTAAAAACCTCGAAAAATTACCCAATTCGATGACGCTGTTCGACATGCAGTTTTTCAAAGCGGTCAATGCAACTAGATAAAAATAGAAGAATATGCTAAAAAATGGGTCAAAAATTAAATTAATGGGAATTTCAAAATAAAAAGTATTCACATAAATTTATCTATATCGTTCATCTAACTGAGCTGTTAAATGTATATATTTACGCTTTCGTTAAGTTATATGGTTACATGAGTACCACTAATATAACACAGAGTATCCAATTACAATCTTAGAAATATTCACAGACTCACAACTAAAAAGTATAGAATAAAAAAATATTTTTGATTTAAAATGTTTTTAAAATGAACTAACAACTAAGGAAAGCTGTCTTCGGTTGTGCCGAAGGCTATATACCTTTCATGAATAAGCGTCACGATTTTCACTGTTCGATCCCCAGTACAGCCTGTTTCAATTTAACTTTAGCTCATACCGAAATTATCGGAACTATCGGTTATATGGGGGCGATGTGTTATATTGGTCCAATCTCATTGATTTTTAACATCGACATTCCACATTCTAAAAGCAATTGTTATGAAATTTCACGTTCCTACCTATATAATTACAGGAGTTATCTACCAAAATCCGTTTATCGGAACAATCGATTGTATGCGGGCTATGTGAAATATTTATCCCATCTCGATGATTTTCAACATCGATATTTCTTATATAAAAAAAAAAACAATTCACACAAAATTTTACGTTCCTACCTCTTTAATTACAGGAGTTATAGCCCAAAATCCGTTTATCGGTACAATCGGTTGTATGGGAGCTATGAGTAGTTTTGGTCCGATCTTGCTGGTTCCGACGAATGATTTCTATATTAGAAAATGGTGGCGGCATACAAAATTTCAGCCAAATATCTCAAAAACTGAGGGACTAGTTGCGTTCAAACAGACAGACAGACAGACAGACAGACGGACATGGCTAAATCAATTCATCTCATCATCCTGATCATTTCGGCATACTTAGTGATGGGTCCATCTCTTCTTCTTCTCATACTTACAAACATCGGACCAAAGTTATAATACCATTTAATGTTCATGAAAGGTATAAAAACTGGAAAATAATTTCCCCTCTGCCTACAGAGATTCTTCACCACGTAAAGCGTATCTGGAACATTTGTGAGTGCGAATAATTATAGGTATTAAATAGTACTTGGAGTTTGAAATGTATAAAAACATTTGGCGCTTGCTATATCGCGAAAAGATGTTTTTTTTTAGAAAAGCTCATATCGTTAATAAGATTGTTAGAAATTAATGCGAACCATGTTTAGCGTGCGCCAATCTATATATATAAAAATGAAATGGTGTATAATTGTAACGCTAAAACTCGAAAACGGCTGAACCAAATGAAATACTTTCTTTGGGGGATTTGTTTGTTATTACCACGCGCAGGTCATGTCTTAAAATCAGAACAAAATATTAAGGGGGCGTGGCACCTCCCATACAAACTGAATTTTTCAAGTTGAATATCTTCAAAAGTGTTTAAGGTAGGAACATGAAAATTGGTACAGAGCTACAGGATAACAGCACCACTCTCACCTATAAAATCGGGGGTTATCCAATGAGGGGGCGTGGTACCTCCCATACAAACTAAATTTTTTAAGCAGAATATCTGTGAAAGGGTCAAGGTAGGGACCTGAAAATTGGTATAGACCTATATGGTATCAAAAGCCTTCTTACACATAAAAGAAGGGGTAATCGGAAAAGGGGGCGTGGCACCTCCCATACAAACTGAATTTTTCAAGGTGAATATCTTCAAAAGTGTTTAAGGTAGGAACATGAAAATTGGTATAGAGCTATAGGATAACAACACCATTCTCACCCATAAAACTTGGGGTTATCGAAAAAGGGGGCGTGGTACCTCCCATACAATCTATATATATAAAAATGAAATGGTGTTCAGTCGTTACGCTAAAACTCGAAAACGGCTGAACCAAATCATATACTTCCTTTAGGGGGTTTGTTTGTTATTACCACGCGCATAAAATCAGAACAAAATATTAGGGGGGCGTGGCACCTCCCATACAAACATTTTTCTTCAAGGTGAATATCTCTAAATGGGTTTAAGGTAGGGACCTGGAAATCGGTACAGACCTATAGGATAACAACACCATTCTCACCAATAAAACTGGGGGTTAACCAAAAAGGGGGCGTGGCACCTCCCATACGAATGAAATACTTCATAGTCGATATCTCTGGAAGTATTCATGTTAGACCACTGAAATTTGGTAAGGGATTATATGAGATCGACCCCTACCACCTCCAAAAAAGCTGGGGATAACGAAAACGGGGGCGTGGCACCTCCCATACAAATGAAATATTTCATAGTCGATATCTCTGGAAGTATTCATGTTAGACCACTGAAATTTGGTAAGGGGTTATACGAGATCGATCCCTACCACCTCCAAAAAAACTGGGGATAACGAAAAAGGGGGCGTGGCACATCTCATACGAATGAAATACTTCATAGTCCATATCTCTGAAAGTACTTATGTTAGACCACTGAAACGTGGTTAGAGGTTAGATGAGGTCGATCCCTACCACCTCCAAAAAAACTAGGGTAACGAAAAAGGAGGCGTGGCACCTCCCATACGAATGAAATACTTCATAGTCCATATCTCGGGAAGTGTTTAGGTTAGACCACTGAAATTTCTTGAGGAGTTAAATAAGATTAATCCCATCATCTCCAAAAAAACTGGAGATAAAGAAAAAGGGGGCGTGGCACTTCCCATACGAAGGAAACATTTCATAGCCCGTATCTCTGCAAGTATTTATGTTAGACCACTGAAATTTGGTGAGGGTTTATATGTGATCGATCCCTAATACCTCCCAAAAAACTTGAGTTAACGATAAAGGGGGCGTGGCACCTCCCATACGAATAAAATACTTCATAGTCCATATCTCTAGAAGTATTTAGGCTAGACCATTGAAATTTTGTGAGGAGTTATATAAGATCAATCCCGGACACCTCCAAAAAAAACTGGGATAAGGAAAAAGGGGGCGTGGTTTCTCCTATATGAAGGAGATAGGGATATGGTTTAAAATAGATATAGGGATCGGGTTAGAGAAACAGACAGGGAAATAAATTTGTGGCAGGACAACGTCTGCCGGGTCAGCTAGTATTTTTATACATTTCAAAGTCCAAGTACTATTTAATACCTATAAGAATTCCCACTCACAAATGTTCCAGATAAGCAGAATCTATGTAGGCAGAGGGGAAATTATTTTCCAGTTTTTAGTTCATTTTACAAACTTTAAAATGTAAAAATATTTTTTTATTCTATTTTTAATTTTTTTTTTTTTCATATTAAAAAATCAAAAAAAAATTCATAAAAACAGAGGCAATTAAGTCTATCAAAAGATCAAGGGTTATAATAACAAATCGATATTAATCGACTAAAAATATCGATAATTCAAAAGATCGTGAACAAGAAATCGATAACTTTCGGCTTGAGTAAAATATTGAGCTTAATCGCTTAAACTTGTCGATAAAAATCTTTTCTTTTTTTTTCGTTTCAAAAAAACCGAAAAAAGTCATTACAATATATACAGGAACTTAAACATATGAAAATTTTAAGGGTTAAAGCTGCCGAATAAGTAATTATCCTGAATAAAAAATCGACCATAATCGGATAAAATGGAAACAATAACTGATTTCATATAAATCGATACACATAGAAAAAAGTTTACAACGATATCTAGTAATCGAAGAGAATTAATAAAGTATACTAAACCCGTTCAATTTTATGAATATCAATAAAGAAAATAGAACAGAAGAAACCGTAATGGAAAAGGAAACTGGAACTTTTTTAGACTACACGGAAAAAATTAAACAGACTCAGTCGATTCCCAAACTGGTGATTTTTCTTTCGCTTAATGGGACCCGTTTTTATACCTTTCATGAACATGAAATGGTATTATAACTTTGGTCCGATGTTTGTAAATATGAGAAGAAGAAGAGATAGACCCATCAATAAGTATACCGAAATGATCAGGATGACGAGATGAGTTGATTTAGCCATGTCCGTCTGTCCGTCTGTCCGTCTGTCTGTTTGAACGCAAACTAGTCCCTTAATTTTTGAGATATCTGCCTGAAATTTTGTATGTGGCCACCATTTTGTAATATAGGAATCATTTGTCGGAACTGACAAGATCGGACCAGTATAACATATAGCCCCATACAACCGATTGTTCAGATATAAGGTTTTTTGGCCAAAACTTCTGCAATTAAAAAGTTAGGAACGTAAAATTTTGCAACTCGAGTACTTTCTATTTATGTAGTGTATATAGTGAAAATCAACAAGATCGGGCAAATGTAACATATAGCTCCCATACAACCGATTGTTCAGATATAAGGTTTTTTGGCCAAAACTTCTGCAATTAAAAA
Organism: Campiglossa producta; assembly: GCA_964058755.1. Lineage (NCBI taxonomy): Eukaryota > Metazoa > Arthropoda > Insecta > Diptera > Tephritidae > Campiglossa > Campiglossa producta. The sequence goes on along the minus strand of CAXKVI010000002.1, from coordinate 123,480,054 downwards.
GTTAGGAACGTAAAATTTTGCAACTCGAGTACTTTCTATTTATGTAGTGTATATAGTGAAAATCAACCAGATCGGGCAAATGTAACATATAGCCCCCATACAACCGATTGTTCAGATATAAGGTTTTTTGGCCAAAACTTCTGCAATTAAAAAGTTAGGAACGTAAAATTTTGCAACTCAAGTACTTTCTATTTATGTAGTGTATATACTGAAAATCAACAAGATCGGGCAAATGTAACATATAGCCCCCATACAACCGATTGTTCAGATATAAGGTTTTTTGGACTTCTGCAATTAAAAAGTTAGGAACGTAAAATTTTGCATCTCGAGTACTTTCTATTTATGTAGTGTATATAGTGAAAATCAACAAGATCGGCCAAATTTAACATATAGCCCCCATACAACCGATTGTTCAGATATAAGGTTTTTTTCCCAAAACTTCTGCAATTAAAAGTTAGGAACGTAAAATTTTGCAACTCGAGTACTTTCTATTTATGTAGTGTATATAGTGAAAATCAACAAGATCGGGCAAATGTAACATATAGCCCCCATACAACCGATTGTTCAGATATAAGGTTTTTTGGCCAAAACTTCTGCAATTAAAAAGTTAGGAACGTAAAATTTTGCAACTCAAGTACTTTCTATTTATGTAGTGTATATAGTGAAAATCAACAAGATCGGGCAAATGTAACATATAGCCCCCATACAACCGATTGTTCAGATATAAGGTTTTTTGGACTTCTGCAATTAAAAAGTTAGGAACGTAAAATTTTGCATCTCGAGTACTTTCTATTTATGTAGTGTATATAGTGAAAATCAACAAGATCGGGCAAATTTAACATATAGCCCCCATACAACCGATTGTTCAGATATAAGGTTTTTTTGGCCAAAACTTCTGCAATTAAAAAGTTAGGAACATAAAATTTTGCAACTTGAGTACTTTCAATTTATGTAGTGTGTAGAGGAAAATCAAGAAGATCGGGTAAATATAACATATATTTAGCCCCATACAACCGGTTGTTCCGATATAAGGTTTTTTGGCCAATACTTCCGCATTTAAAAAGTTAGGAACGTAAAATATTTCACCTTTAGTACTTTCTACATATGTAATGTGTATAGTGTAAGTCAGTACAATTGAACACGTATAATATATAGCCTCCATACAATCGATTGTTGCGATAACTCGGATCCTATTATTTTGTAAGTTTTTTTTAAATTATAACAAAGATGTGTAATGTGTATAGTAAATATAGTTAAATTGAAACCGGCTGTACTGGGGATCGAACAGTGAAATTCGTGACGCTTATTCATGAAAGGTATATAGCCTTCGGCACAGCCGAAGACAGCTTTCCTTACTTGTTTTTACTGAGGTCACCCCTTTTTTTGAGCTTCATCTATTGACTCACAACCAGTGGAGACTATCGGCTAAAAATAAGTGTTCAACTACCACTTTTTTATATTTTTTGTTTGTTTTTTTTTTTTTTTCAGTGTAACAAATATAATTTTCGGGTGCCGTACATAAATCTTTCATAAAATTTTTTGTTATTGAAATTCTACTTAAATTAAATAAATTGTTCATCTCACAAAGAACCGACTTACCAACTTTTATAAAGTAGAGACAAATGAGGTTACTCATCTCATTCACATAATAAATTTTCCTTACCAATTGTAGCACTTTAACGCCAAACAAGTAAAACTTTAACTACATTCAGCACTTTTTGACACTTTCAACGAAATGGCAATAAATTGTCTGCTCAGGACAATGATTTTTTTCTCTACAATATTTTTTTCTTTTTTTTTTCAAATCGTCTATAGTAGTTCCATTTGCCATAAAACTCCCCCAAACAACAAGCTGTCATTTAATACCGCACAGCACATTCCCATTGCGCGTAGCGTCGCATGTTCATGTCATCGTTACGTGCCAATGATGACAATCAAACGAAGAAGAAGACTCGCACTACTGTGGCACAGTGTCAATAGACTAACTATGTATGCAAGGAGGGGGACACTCATCACATTTCATTCTACTTTCGTGAAAATTCTCACTCTCTCTCTTCATCGATTTGTTTGCGTACGCTTGTTGCCAACAGCGCTTACAATTCACTCAGCGTTGCTCGTTCCTATTTTTGTAATTTTTGTCTTTTAATTTCTTTTTATTTTTGTTGCAATTGGTTTTTCTCAAAGCATGCACACTGTCCGTCAATATGCTTGAAAAAACTGTGAGGAAACTAAAAACCTGCAAATTCTTGGCATACCTTTAGGAGGCGACGCGCATATTTCTTTGCAGCATATTTGAGTTTTATTTGTGAGCAGCAGCAACAAAAAAGTTTCTGTTTACGTAGCAGCTTTTCAACAAACAAGGTTTTCCAATTTTATTCTTTCACATTTTACTGTTTTTTTTTTTTTTTTTCGTTGGTTGGGCATTGACGCTTGTCCGCCGATTTTTATGCTTCGATTTGTTTTCTTAAATTTTTGTTCTGCCATTCGCTTTGTTTGTGTGCTACCTTCGTTTGCGCCGACGACAATATTTTCGCTTGTCTACAATTTCAATAAAATTTTATTAACGAATTCCGGTATGGCATTTCAAATGTTTCTTCATTGCTTCTCGAATTCGTATTTTCTTTTATGGCATCGCTTGAATCGATATTATTATTACAACAAGCAAAAAAATCAAATAATAGTACAAATATTCGCGTTATAAAGCAACTCACGTAGCGCAGTAAGACGTTCTGTGCTGTTAGACGGTTTATGTGAAAAAATGCTGCATACTTTAAGGCGTTTAAAGCGATTTTCACAATTCTTTAACTCACTTTTGTTTTTAAACTTCAACAACTCGTTCGAAAATTTTGTGCTGAATTTCAACTGGTTTCTGCAACTTCTCCCTCCTTTTCTGAGCACACCCGCAGTGTCAAAAGCAGTATTTCGTGCTGCTTAATGGCACCATTTCCGTTGCAATGATGCCCAGTCGTGCTTAGTTCTGCTACAACAACAACACCGCTATTGTGAAGCCATCAGTAATAAAAGAGGCAACTTAATTTCTTGTCTTTTCTCTTAGCATAACTTCATTTTTCTACAGCACACCCACTTCCCTTCCTTTTCCCTTTCTTCCACAACAAGTAGCAGGCGTCGTCTTTTATTGTCCTTCTCATGATCTGCCATCATTTTATATGTCAATTTTATTATCTTCATCTTTATTTTCGACATGTACCAAAATCTATAATTGTATTTATGTCAAATTCTTAAATAGATGTGCTTAGCATGCCAGCCAGTGAGTGGGCAACAACAAAACCAACTTAAGTAGGAAAAAGTTGAAATTGGGCGCCTGCATTTTTGAAGGCGTCCTCAATGTTGATTTCAATTTGCTTGTTCGCAAACGGCGACAGCGGTAAAAATAATGACTTTGACGATAATGACTTACGGAAATATTTGGGTATGTCATTATTGATATTTGAGGTTCCAAGGAGATGGAGGAGGGAAAGAGATTGTGAAAAAATTTAGTAGCGTCGCAAAATTTGAAGAAAAGGAAGTGAAGACGTGCACCAAAGAAAAAGGTTTTCCGTTTGCGCGTAAAATCAAAACACTGCAAAGCAAAAAAGTTAAGCGCATTCCGAGCGCGAAATGAAGAAAATAAAAATAAGAAGCAATTTATTTCGTTGCTCCAAAATTTTTTCATAAACAAAATTTTTACGCGCAACAGAACAGAGATAAGCCCAATATAGAAATATTTTTGGTGGACTCTTCAGCAAATAGAAGTGAAACCTTTTTTTATTTTAAATTAATTTTTTTTATAAATTGTTTTATTTTCTTATTTATTTTTTATTTTACTTTTATATTTTATTTTTATATTTTATTTTCTTTTTTAATTATTTCATTTTTTATTGTAACTTCTTTTATTTTATTTTATTTTATTTTATTTTATTTTATTTTATTTTATTTTATTTTATTTTATTTTATTTTATTTTATTTTATTTTATTTTATTTTATTTTATTTTATTTAATTTAATTTAATTTTAATTTATTTTATTTTATTTTATTTTATTTTATTTTATTTTATTTTATTTTATTTTATTTTATTTTATTTTATTTTATTTTATTTTATTTTATTTTATTTTATTTTATTTTATTTTATTTTATTTTATTTTATTTTATTTTATTTAATTTAATTTTAATTTATTTTATTTTATTTTATTTTATTTTATTTTATTTTATTTTATTTTATTTTATTTTATTTTATTTTATTTTATTTTATTTTATTTTATTTTATTTTATTTTATTTTATTTTATTTTATTTTATTTTATTTTATTTTATTTTATTTTATTTTATTTTATTTTATTTTATTTTATTTTATTTTATTTTATTTTATTTTATTTTATTTTATTTTATTTTATTTTATTTTATTTTATTTTATTTTATTTTATTTTATTTTATTTTATTTTATTTTATTTTATTTTATTTTATTTTATTTTATTTTATTTTATTTTATTTTATTTTATTTTATTTTATTTTATTTTATTTTATTTTATTTTATTTTATTTTATTTTATTTTATTTTATTTTATTTTATTTTATTTTATTTTATTTTATTTTATTTTATTTTATTTTATTTTATTTTATTTTATTTTATTTTATTTTATTTTATTTTATTTTATTTTATTTTATTTTATTTTATTTTATTTTATTTTATTTTATTTTATTTTATTTTATTTTATTTTGTTTTATTTTATTTTATTTTATTTTATTTTATTTTATTTTATTTTATTTTATTTTATTTTATTTTATTTTATTTTATTTTATTTTATTTTATTTTATTTTATTATATTTTATTTTATTTTATTTTATTTTATTTTATTTAATTTTTTTATTTTTTTTTTATTTTTTTTTTTTTTTCTTTATCAGAAGTTTAATTTCAAAAATGTTTGTTCAGTTTCAAAATGATGTAAAGAAAAATGATTGTAAAGGAAACGAAGAAGAAGAAGGAAAGAAATTTGTCTTGCGTTTCAAATCATAAAAAAGTCACAGAGGCGAACACGATTTCACTTAATTCAGCAGCAAAGTATGCAAAGATTTATGGAGAAAAACACAAAAGCGAAGAGAATTTGTCAAAATTAGATTGTCCAAAAAAGAACAAATATCCATATCTCCAAGCAATAAAGTAGGTAGCGTACACCAGTGACCAGCAAACAACAATCTAAGCACCCACACCCAAACAAAAAAATTTCAAATATTTCTTACAAACTTCGCTACTGAGCCCAGCTTGTCATCATGAAGAAAATTAATAAAGTTTTCATATTTTTGGTGGTTGTAAAAAAAAAGTATTGCCAAACTCTCGTTATGAAGTAAATTTCATTCATTCTCTTCGCTCAATATTCATATTTTGATTTATGCACAACGCCTTCTAAGTTTATGTTGTTAACACTAAATGAGCATTATATGCGTAAAAGTTTTTCTATGGCAGCCAATAAGTATTACATTTATTTGATATGTTTTTGTTGTTGTTGTGCGACAGTGCGATCTTGATAATTTACTAGTTACGTAAAGCGTGACGTTAATACTACTTGCATACAATAATAATGTGCGAGTGTAACAATTGAAGGAAGTGATGAAATGGAAAATTTATTATATTATTTTGTAAAGTGAATGGGAAATGGTAAGGTTATAGGGCGCCTAAAAGTATGCAATAAATTTTAATAAACTTGATGTAGTTACAAAAGTTTTTAATGTCTCTAAATAAGTTGAATGAGTGCTTTAGACGCGATGGTAGTTTGTTTTGTTTAGGCTATAAAAATGTAGAGAAAGCTATATTTCTTTAAGGCCCTAATTGTATACTTAGAAAATTTAAGCTTTAGAGTATACAGTGTTTACGAAAGTGATAAGCATGGATTTTATTGAAAAATGTTTGAAATATTTAAATCAATTGTAAAAGTAGCACTACTTTTTGCTCCCAAAAGTATGCAGAAATTTTACAAAACATTCAGGTAAAAAAAAACTTGCAATAATTGTTTGTCTCTAAAAGTGTGCAGAGATTTAAAAAAAATTTAGCTTAATGTGTAAACTTGCAATAAGTTTTGGCTCCTGAAAGTATCCAATAATCAGCTAAATGGCAGACCATGCAAAAATTTGTTTGCCCCTAAAAGTATGCCAACAAATTGAAAAAAAATTACATAGTTCGTATTCAACCAAAAACTGATTTTAAAACATACTTTCTTTCTCTGAAAAACTAAATTACCGTACTGCCCAAATAAAAGGAGCCTGAACTTAATGTAGTGTTCATCCAGAGTTTTGATCGTATATTTTCATGCTGCCGTATTTTGAAAATGAGCATTTAGCTAATTTTCGAATGCTTTAGGTGCGTTCATATATTGCAAGTGGAAGTATGCTTGCTAACAAATCTGGAAACTCTTCACCTCGAAAACTTTTAACAGGAAAAATTATTGCATAAGTACATTGGCTTGCTTAGTAAGAAGATATCCTAATCTAAACAGCGGTTCGCCCAAAATTATGCAACATTTTTTTTCACTTTTTATTCATACAAGGAAATTTTTGTTCGTACTGTATCGAAAGTAGCATTTAGTTGCGTTTAGCTTTCAAAATTGTATGGAAAAAATTCTGCAATTTGGGCTAAATTCTAAAATACAAAATGCAGGCTCAGCATGAACAGCATATAATACCGCCTCAAAATATAACGCTACAACACCCTGTAGGAGAAAATATTGTATTTATAGGGTGCTTCATAGCTTTTAAAAGATAAAACAAATTTAAAAGCCCACCTAGTTAATCTAAATTTTAAAAACAAGCTTATCGGTTTCTTTCATATATGTATAAATCCTGAATAAGTAGCGAAAATTGCGCCTAAAATTATGCAATTTTATACTTATACGAAAATGTTTCCGCTTGCTTCCTCCATGAAATTCGTTCAAGAATATTGATAATTTCTAGTCCACTCTACATTTTTGTCCTGAGAAAAAGAAAAATATTTAGAATTATTTCATCATTTTGTGACCCTTTTACAACATCCCTTTAAAAAAAAAATTGTCTTATTTTCCTCTCTAAAATTATACTTTCCCTTCGCTATTAGAAACCTCACACTTGTTTTCTTCTAACATCAATATCCTTCATTAATGCAAATAATATCCTTTTAGCATAGTAATTTGCACAAGTTGAATACCCAACAAGCACTAAATTGTACCGCGGAGGCTCGCAGGGATAATAAAAATGTAAAATTTTACAATGAAAAATTTCGGTTGAACACAAAAACTAAAACAAATATTGAACTTTTAATATTTAATATGCCAAAAATATTTCATACGCTATCCTTTTTCTAAGTACCCTTCCAATCCTGTGCCTGAATAAATAGCACTTAAATATGTTTGTTGAGCAAGTACATCATTGTAGCATTTGGCCTCTCGTAAAGTATTTGTGTAAATTGTCTGCAGATTATGCATTTTCACAACCTTCGCCGTTGAACAAGCAAACATTTAAGGTCGTATGTAAGTGAGTTAGAGGCCCCCTTACCGTACTGTGGTATCATTCTAAGCCTTTTTGGTCTTCTGTTTGACCATACCAAATCAAGCTGGACCAATATTATTACCCTGCTGTGACCATTTGTCTATGTTTAACTATCTAAACAGCCTCAGTGTATTTGTTTGAATGTGTGTTTGTGTCTCTTCTCTCCTGCATGGTGCCAATATGCTCGCCAAACTTTTTGCAAATACTTGTTCTAAAATATATATATGTATGCATTCTATAAGCAAATAAAGTGATTAGCAAGTTTATTAATGCATAAATGCAAATGCGTGTATATATGTGTGTTTATGACTGCATTATTTGTGGTTGTATGTGGGTGAGTCATCAAACAACTAAGTACATAACAAACTTCATGAGTAAGCAGTTTGCATTTAATGGTCTTGTCGTTTCTCGTTAAAATGTGAAAACTTTTTCCACAAATATGTACTTTCATATCTATAAAAGTTTATATTGTCTGCAAACAAACAAACACACGCATACACGCACATCTGCTTTCACTTGTGTCAATACTGGCAAGCATATATAAAATTGTGCTATTTATTTGCTTTCGTCTATTTTTTTTTCTTATTTGCATGTCCCATCAAGCGCTTGTAATTGAATAATAAATGCCTGTATGAATATTTGTACGAGTTTCATATCAGTTTTGTCTAATTTATTGTAAAACTTGGTAGGGCTGAGTTTTGAGGTGAGAAGGTTTGTACAAGGACATTAGGCGATTAGGCATTTTCTGAGTCATTTGTTACATGAAATTTTACAGAGTATACTCGACGAGCTTAATTATGTAAGTAAAAAATTTATTATGTAAATAAAATAAAATAAAACAAAAAAATTCAAAAAAATAAAAATATTTTGATCCCTAAAGTGTGCAATCTTTTTTTGCCCATTGTCATAATCTGTCAAGAACAACATTTCATCGAAAGTAAAAACCTTTCCTCTCAACCTTTTTGTCTATCCAAAAGAAACAAGTTTGAAGAGTTGTATATTGATAACTTGACATATACCTGTCTATACCTTAATTTCTCAAGTGCCAGAAGGTATGCAACATATTTAAATGTGATTCTTTGAAGAAAACCTGATTGGTCGTTATGTTCGATCACTTAGTCTACATGCTCCTAAGCGAGTACGGAAATTGTCTTAGGTGCCTAAAATCCTTTCATTCCAGAACATATATCCTGACCTTCGCGCTAAGGATACATATTGCATACTTTAGGGAAACTAAACTTTAACTAATAGGAAAGTATTGAATACTCCAAATTTTAGCCCATAGGAAAATAAGTTTAGGGGCTTGGCTGCTGGAGATTATTGTCTCGAAATCTTTTTTCTACATCAAGTTAGCAACACGTTCGATCCATGCAAACAAATATACATATAAACACACCAACCGGAAAAACTTTAAACACAAAAATATTTTGCTACGACAAATTTGTGGCAAGAACAGGCGGCTGATGAGCAGACATATTTAGCTAGAGTAAGTTCAGGAAAAATTAGAAACTTAAATTAGAACCTTTTTGACAAAATAGCTGCAAGCGAAGCATGTGTAAGTGCGCAGACAACGTGTAGCATGAAGTGAAATAAAATGTTTTTCGAACATTGCGAGAGACGTGAATGAGATTAAGAATTTTTACTATAACAAAAAAACACTCGAGGAAACTGCAGATAGTGCAAAGGAAATGGCAACCACTAAAGCGGATATGAAGACTGAGTTAGTGCGAGAGGGAGGAGTTTAAATAGTAAAATATATTTGATTAAAAGGGCATGTGTGCAGATATGTATGAGGGGTATGAAGTGGAAGCCAGATACGCGTGTAAAGTGAATAATTGAAAATTGGTGTTGCTGAAGATGTGTAAAAATGGAGCTCTCCGGATAGACATTCAGAGCTCTACGTGCCGTCGGGGTATAATAATCAAACACCATAATTAAAGTTTTCGCGAGATCACTCATTCCTTAAAGTACTGCATACTTTTAGGCGTAGTTTCTAGTATACATATTTCACTTCAAGCATTTGATTTAGGTGGCGAAGATTTGTTTATCTCCGGTTATTTCAAAATCTGAGGGAGATATGTATATTGTTACCCGTTAGAGAACCCTTCAATAAGACTTTGTAAAGAATTTATTTCCAACACATCAGCCAGAAAGTATGCAATGCAATAATAAGTAAACCACTAGAATTTTTTCTGTGGGTCGAAACCAATATCAGCCTCACTTTAAAGCACGTTAACTACTATCACCAGCTACGTACAAATTTACATAACTATACATCGATGTCTCTTGACCATGTCATCCATTCCCCTAGCATTGCACACCCACGCAACCGGAAGGAAGTATCAAACATAAAATATAAATAAACAAGTATTTGTATGCCTGTCCTTTTTCGTATTTCGTATTTTATGGCAGAAGACCCTCATATACAAAGCTAGTCGCATTAATAAACAAGCACACACACAAGAACTCCTAATCATATGTATACACACCACACACACACACGAATATTTTGGTATGCAAGTATTTTTATCATAGATTTTTTGATAGTGCCCGTCGGGCATTAGGAAATTACTTAAATTAGGAATATATTGTGAACTTAGAATGCATTGACGCGCTTGTGTTCGTATTTTTGTGTGTATTTTTACATTTTCTGAAAAAGCTATCAGTGTCTGTCTCGAATGTTTAGTGTAGCGCTTGTGGCAATGTTTTTTCCATGTTTTATATTAAATTGAGAGGAAACTTTCATGAAATTTTCTAAAAATTTATTTTTGTTGGAATTTGCCTTGGGGCACAATATACTGAACGCTCATTTAGAAACTAATGCTTTAAAAATGTTAACTAAAAGAAAATATTTTAAGCGGTATTAAGGTGCTATTGGTGTATATGTATAGCGAAATTTTAAAAATTTTTAGAGGATGTTTTTTGTATATATTTACTTTTTTGGCATATGCTTTGTACTTTACTTTGATAAGGATCATTTTTATTTAATTAGTAATTTAAAACTTTAAGAGATGTATCTTGATACAAAGGTATTAAATTTGCCAAATAATCAAGCCAAGATATTTTTACATTCATAGTTAAAATTCAACAATTTTTAAAATATGTAGTTATTATGTACCACAAATTGTTGTTGAATTTGTTTTCTTTTTTAATTTACATATTTTATTTTACTTAATTTTTTTATATTGTTTTATTTATTTTTTTATTACATTTTATTTAATTTTTTATTCTATTTTAGTTTTTTGTTTCTATTTCATTTAATTTTTTTTTTTTAATTTTTTTTTTTCATACTATGTTCTTTGAATTTATAATATATTTTTTTTACAATTTTTTTTAATTTTTTGTTTTTTTATTTAATTTTTTGTTTAGTTTATTTTTTCTTTTATTGTTTTTTCATATTTTTTATTTCATTTTATTTTATTACGTCTTATTTTATTTTATTGTACTTTATGTCACTTTATTTTTAATTTATATTATTTTATTTTAAGACAGCCTAAGAAAATTATAAGAACTAGAGTTCGCCCAGTGGTTGAAATTCAACCACAAATGCTTATTTTATTTTCCTACCTTTTCGTTGTTTCTTAAATTTGTCATTCTTTTCATATTTTTTATATTTTTGGTTTCTATACATCCTTGTTCATTTTGCCTTTTCCTCCCTCTTTAGACCATTCAGTAATAGAGTTTCAATGTTGACAATTATTTATTCTTCTTAGGAGTCTTCATACGTATTTCTTTCCTTTCCTTTCTTTTGCTTTTATTTTTTTCCTTTCCTCTCCTTTCATTTCATTTTATTTCTTTTGCTTTTATTTCCTTCCCTACCCTTTTCTTTCCTTTCCTTTTCTTTCCTTCCCTTTTTTCCCTCTCTTTTCTTTTCCTTTTCTTTCCTTTTCTCTTCTTTCATTTCATTTTATTTCCCTTCTTTCTTTCTCTCTTTTCTGTTCTTTTCATTTATTTTCCTTTCTTTACGTTTCTTTTATTTTCTTACCTGACCTATCTCTCCATTTCCATTACATTCCTTTTTTCCTTTTCTCTTCTTTTTCTTTAATTTCCTTTTGTTTCCTTTGCTTTAGTTTCGTTTCCCTTAGTTTCCTCTCATTTTATTCATTTTTTTTTCATTTCGTTTCTTTTCTTTTATTTTTTTTTTACTTACCTTTATTTTCTTTCACTTTTTTTCCTTACCTTTCCTTCCCTTACCTTTCCTTTTCCTACTTTCTTTTTTTCCTTTCCGTAACTCCTTTCGTTTTCTTACTTTTCAATTCATTTCTTTTACTTATTTTTTTTAGCTTTTCATTTCCTTTCTTCCCTTTATTCTTCATTCTTTTTATTTTCATTTATTTTCCGTACCTTTCCCCTCGCTACCTTTTCTTTCCTTTATTTTTCTCTTCTTTCTTTCTTTGTCTTTTTCTATTTTCCACTTCTTCACCTACATTACATTTCCTTTCCTCCCTCCCTTTTTTCTTTTCCATTCCTTTCCTTGCCCTAACTTTGTTTGCCTTTGATTTTTCTCTCATATTTTCCGTTCCTTACCTTATCTTACCTTTATTTTCCTTATTATATTATTTATATTCCTTTCCTTTATTTTATACTTTTATTTATTTCATTTTGTTTTATTTTTATTTAATTTATATTCTTTCCTTTCCTTTCATTTCCAACTAATTTCTTTTTTACTTTCAATCACTTTTCTACTTCTTATTTTACTTTTTTTACTGTTATCCATTTTCCTTTTTATTTTATTTCACTAAGTCTAGCCACGAAGGGCTTCGTGCTTTTTTTTTTCAAAACATCATGTCTGAGCAAGCATTTGCTTCTCTGAATACCTACGCTCAATAAAATTGACGGGCTGGCTCATGTTTATTATTGCTGCCAATAAAATAACTCACACTCTGACTCTCCCCAACTGCAATGAATGCAAGCACAACAATGCAAGTGTACCTACATACACACATAACAGCGGCTCTATAAAGTGAATGCGTGTTTAGCCCTTGTAGTGGACCAAATCATATTATAATTAATTTTTGGTTTGTTGTCGCACACCCTGCTCGGCGAGACCTATCGATACATATTATTTACTTTATATACCTTAGAATTGTGGTTATTGCAAAAAAGCGAGAAAACTGTTAAGTATTGCGCATTTATATATAATAGATTAAGAAATAACTTTTATTTGTATTGATCTATGTTGCATACTTCGAGGCTTCAAAGAATCTATTTATTTGTACTTTTTCAATCCATTTAAGTCTTCTTTTATCACTTAACTTAATACTTACCTTTGACTCATAACAGAGATTAAAGATACATAAATTCGAACTAGTCCATATAGTATACTTTTAGGCGCAACAAAAAATTAA
>CAXKVI010000002.1:123434700-123462200 GCA_964058755.1 Campiglossa producta | reverse complement strand
CATGGCAAGTAGTGCCCTTCAGTTGCCTTATGCTTGTAGATTATTAATTCAATTTCCTTTTTCGTCGTGATTTTGGTATTATGTAGCTATTTTCTTTAGCTTCTTCGTTCTCATTTTTTAGTCAAATTATTTTGTGATATTTTTTGTAGATTTTTTTTTTTTTTTTTAATTTTTGACTGCGCTGCTGACCCAAGTAAATATTGTATTAATATTTTATTAATAACAATGTAGTAAGCGCCTGAAAGTAGACTATACGTGCACATACAAGCATACATGAAGTGGCAACAAATTTGCACAGCTTAAAATGGTTACATCAGCTCGGTCCTTTGCTCTGGTATATCCTAAGGGATATTTACAATAATTCCTCTAATGTACAATTACCGAATGTAGATATATCTTTACAAACATAATATATAGCATAATTTTCGGATGTTGGCTATGTCTACATACATTTAAGTGTATGAAACTTCTTTATAAATATGTTTGCATGCACTTGTTTGCTTTTTGGAAAATCTTTCTCAACTGTTTAAACTAGCATACAATGAGTGATTTTCATTATATTGTACACACTTACAGATATATAATGAGGCTAAGCGCCCTGGTGTATGCTCATTTTTCTATATGTACATATATTGAGTTTGTTGAGCGTTCGCTGTTCGTTTATTCGGTTCATTGTTTACATTTTCACCATTTTGCCATTGGCTGCAAAATGTAAAAGATTATTACAATATTAAGTAATTATAAATATTTGCACAATTATTATTGCATACATTTAGGAGCTAGTTAGCTATGGGTGTACTCTATGGCGATATGTTGTTGTGCAGAGCAAGCAGACTTTATTTTAAGGCTTTATAGGCCATTAAAGTATTGAGATGAGTATTGTTTATTTTATCTCTTCAAAAGAAAATGATTTTCCATTAAATTTGATTTTGCAAGATTAAAACAAATTTGTATTGAGGGCTATGTAAATAATATTTGTATACCTTAACAAATTAATAATGAAGACATCATCATCACTTATTGGCGCTTAACCGCCTAAGCGATTTTGGCCGTTGCATATCAAAGCACGCCAGCCATTCCTATTTAGCGATAACTGATGCCAATTGGAAACCCCAAGGGAGTTCCAGTCATCCTTCACCTGTTGTTTCCATCTCAGTCGAGGGGATGGCCTCCTCTGCTGCCGAATTCAGGTGACGATAGGAAATTCTTCTGTGCTGGAGCTTCTTTGCCCATTCGCACACCATGACCCAGCCATCGGAGCCTTTGGGCTTTAATTCGCTGGACTATGGTCAGATCTGCGTAAAGCTCGTATGAAGACATACTTTGTAATAAATTAAGAAATGATAAGAATCTCTCAATTATTGAGACAATGGCCAAACGTTGCATACCTTTAGGCACTCAGGTAATAGATTTACTATTTTTTACTTTATTCCGCCTAAAAATATGTACACATGTCAACATTAATATAGCTCGGGTTATATACACAAATAAAACACGCCAAACGTATGCCGTGCCAAAATAAAAAAAAAAATAAAGTAAAATAAAATAAAATAAAATAAAATAAAATAAAATAAAATAAAATAAAATAAAATAAAATAAAATAAAATAAAAAAAATAAAATAAAATAAAATAAAATAAAATAAAATAAAATAAAATAAAATAAAATAAAATAAGTAAAATAAAATAAAATAAAATAAAATAAAATAAAATAAAATAAAATAAAATAAAATAAAATAAAATAAAATAAAATAAAATAAAATAAAATATGTATAATTTTAGGATTAAGGTTGCCATTAATGGAACTAGTTTCAACCACAAGCTTTTCAATAACAAACTTTTAGGTGATTGTAAGTAAAAATATTTAAAGAAAAGCAAAACTAAATCCAGACTTCTCATGATTTTTACAGCTTCTCAGTACGAATGTTGCACACTTTCAGGCTCAACAAAAATTTCTTTCTTCGTTTCACACCCTTTAATCAAGCATTTTATTTACCAGAGTAATACATCATTCCACACTTTTCATTAACGAACACGCTTCCTTAATTTACTCAACATCAAATTACTTTATTCATACGCTTCGATGGCCAGTGTAAATAAAAGACACCCTAAATGTATGCAGCATAAAAACAATGCAAATGCTACTTAAGCTCACACGTAAATCGTAACTCTTTGTTTGAACATACTTTATTAAACATAAATTTTATTCCACTATACATATACACAGGTGTTATATAAAGGCGCTTACACATAAATACTACATAGCATTAAGCCAAGTAATATTTACCTATTGGCATTAAATTGCCTTACCTTTCGACAGACAGGCCAGTTTTGCTATATTTATTGCCTACTTGCAGGCGTGCTCAACATTTTATTTATGGGCAAATGAGCAAATGTATAAAGTGCATAAGTAAGCTTGCAAATTCATGTATGTAAATATATGTATATTAGAGCGGGTCGATTTTTTTTGCATCAGGGGCCCATGGCGGTTGTGGTTAATTGGATAATTTCAAGCATTTTTGCCGAAGAAACTATAGGTATATCATGAATTTCGAGCTAGCGGATTTTTCAAACGTATTTTTTTTTCTTAAAAAAGTGATTCACTTGTTAAAAATTCAATTTAATTTCAATTTATTTCAATTTATTTTCAAAGTAATATTAGTACAATAAGATATTGATCTTTTATAGTACAAAATTAAAATTTGGATGACAAAAATTTAGACAAATTGTAACTAAATCATAAAAAATAATAATAATAATACATAATCATATATAAAAAGAGAAAAGAAAAACATATAAACACTAAAAACAGTCAATAATAGTCCTTAAATAATATTACTTAAACATATATAAAAATAAAAAAAAAAAAAACATATAAACACTAACAACAATCAATAATAGTCCTTAAGTAGTAAAAGTAAAAGTAAAGTAAAAAGTTTATTGACACATGGTCAGATCATCTTAGGTATTCAATTGCAAAAATAATTTAATATAGATGTTTTGAAATTTGTTCTGTTAAAACTTCCTCTTATGTTAGCAGGAATAGAGTTCCATATGCGAACCGCGTTGACGAAGAATAGCCTTGCTGAAGCCAGCGAGCCGAAGTAAGGAATTATTAGGTCAGTTACCCGAGCAGATCTGGTAAAAACCAACTTCGTATAAAGATAATTGGGCACTCTCAACGACATTAAATTAAAGAGAAAGATACAGTTTCTGGCTTTAAGGTAATCCAAAATATCACAACCCAAAAGACGATTTTTAAACTCAGAGATGTGATCAAATTTGGACAGGCCATAAACGTACCGTGTCACATTATTAAATAAGAGGGTAATCTTACGGGCCGAGAGGCTATCAAATTTGCTATAAATCAATTCGGAGTAAGTTATGATAGGTACAATTAATTGCAGGGCAAGCTGGCGCCTGGTTTCAGTTGGAGTATAAAAACCCGAGTATCTTAGATTTCTTAAAGTGGTATATACCTTTCTAACAACAGAGTTGACGTGATCACTACATGAAAGAGTAGAATTTATTGTAAAACCCAAGTTATTGACTTTGTTAACTACCTCCAGAGTTTCATCCCCTAAAAGTATCGGAGGAAAGAGGTTAGTCATTCTAGTTCTTTTAGTTTTACTAACGATCGGGAGAACGAACGATTTTTTGGAATTGAGTACTAAACCATTGGCAGACGCCCACTGAGAGATTGCCAACAAATCCGAATTCAGATTTTCAGACAGTAGATTAGGTTGGTTTGAAGGTCCACACGTATAGAGTTGGATGTCATCAGCATACGCATGAAGCTCCGAAAACTGGCACACGCTAAAAACATCATTTATAAATATACTGAATAATAAAGGGCCCAAAATAGAGCCTTGGGGAACCCCGCTTATGACAGGTTTGAACTGTGAAAGCTCAGATCCAACTCGGACACGTTGGTAACGACCAGTTAAATAGGTTTGCAAAAGGCTGACTGCACTTCTACTAAAACCGAAATATGCATCAAGCTTGTTGCATAATCGTATATGGTTCACCGAATCAAAGGCTTTGGAGAAATCGAGCAGACACAGCAAGGTTAGTTCCTGTCTATCAAGATGTAATCTTATATCATCCAGAATTTTAAGCATAGCCGTATTACAGCTATGGTTTTTCCTAAAACCAGACTGCACAGGAGAGAGTAGGTTATTCACTTGTAAGTGCTGGTATATTTGCTCAGCCATGAGCATTTCAAAAACTTTAGAGAGTGCAGAGAGTACACTAATAGGGCGAAAATCTGCAGTAGAACATGCTGAGGGTTTTTTGGCAATAGGTAGCACTGTAGCAACCTTCCACAAGCTAGGGAAACAGGACGTAGTGATGCCATGGTTAATAATGTGAGTAAGTGGACCGACAATACAGGGTAATAAGATTTTTAGGAACTTAATAGGTAGACCATCAGCGCCCTCAGCATTTGAACTTATTTTAAGCATACATCTGCTCACATCAAATTCAGACACAGCAGTGAACTCAAACTTAGGACCAGTAAAACATAATTCGTCACGAGCGACAAATATAGGGATATTGCCACAAGTCAAACTTTGATCGAGAAATGCGTTGTTCATAACGTCGGGATCCAGAGTACATTTATTATGATGTTTACCTCGTACCCTTAAATGATTAATATTTCGCCAGAGTACTCTAGATGGAAGTTTGGAGCTTAACTTTACGCTGAAATATTTTTTCTTTTCACGTCTAGTGATAAGCGTAGCATTGTTCCTCGCCGATTTAAAAGTTTCCCAATTCTCCTGCGTTGGCAATCGCTTCCATTTAGAGTGTAGCTTATTACGCAGACGAATAGCCTCTAAGACTGCACTATTAAACCACGGTGCGGAGGGACTTTTTATGGGAACGACACGAATAGGTACATGCTTATCAAAAATATATTTTAAAACATTTGTCAAAAAGTTAAGCTTATCATCGACAGTTTCAAGGTGCCAACAAGCTGTCCAATCAATACTGTTAGTATCAGAAAAGAGATTTTCAAGGTCAAGGCAACGAAAATCCCTGTATGAAAAACTGGCATTTACAGTAGGACGCTCAATATTGACATCTAGCGAGCAAAAGATCAAATCATGATCAGATATAAAACTTATTTGATCAAACTTCAAGATACTGCTTATATCAGAAACAATGAAATAATCTAAAAGGCTAGATGCACAGTTATTAGCATATCTCGTTGGAAGAGACAGATTCACTAGTGAAAGTCCTAAGCCTGCAACACCTTCTAGCAAATTTTCACTGAAACTATCTCGAACAAGAAGGTTGACGTTGAAATCTCCACCAATAACAATATCGTCATACTCAACTAGATATGTAGATACAACATCAAAGAAGGGGCTCAGGCTAGTAGATCTTAGTGGATTATAAACACATCCGACAAGAGTTTTAAAGTTTCTACCCGAAATTTCAACAAACAAAAACTCAGTGTTGCTACTATTAGATTTAATTACAAGTTTCATACTAAGGTAACTCCTGCAGTAAATAGCAACGCCGCCACCTCTTTTGGCTGTTCTATCATTACGCATTAAGGTATAGTTGCCTATGTTAGTAAGAGACACACACAAGTTCTCATTGAACCAAGTCTCAGACACACAAACAACGTCAACTAGCGACCTTTCAAACACGTTTCTTACAAAGTCCAATTTATCCGAATTGAGACTGCGGGCATTGAAATGAACAATGTTAAGCCCCCTACTTCGGCTGCAAATAACATTGAGTAGAGCAAGACTATTCACGTCATTACTACGAGATCTGCAAGACATAACCATTAAGAGAGTTTAACAAAACAAATTTAAACACCTGTTGTGAAAAAAGAAGAAGAAAAACTACATAAAAAATCTTACAAGATAAAGAGTAAGATATTATAAAATCATTGTTTTTACAGCTAGCGAAATCGATGCAGATCAGCCAATGCAGATATTTTAACAGCTGGAGAACTCCGTTCAAGGCGAACATAAACCTCTCCTCTCAAAGAGAAAACGGCCTGTAACTTATTTTCCCGCCGGATTTTAATAGCCTCTTGGAGTATTTTTCTCCTTTCCAAAGAGAGACTTTCGAATATACTAAATTTCCCTTCAATATCTAGCGCAGTAAGAGGGATTGCGGTTTTCAACTTCTTTCTATGCTCAGAGAAGGCACGAAGAGTGCGATCACGGTCACTCACACTATAAAATTTTACAACAATAGCATTTTTCGCTCCAACAGTAGTTGTGCCCGCGCGGAAAATATTTTTTAATTCGGGAACCACGTACTCAATAGAGAGGCAAATTTGACTGAAAATGCTCTTCAAGTTTTCTCCCTCTGTATATGGCACACCAAACGCAATGGCGTCGGCAAAATGCTGAGATGTAGTTTGCTGAGAGATAACACTAGCAAGTGACTGGCGCAGTTCAATTAACTCACCCTCATGCTTCTCAACACAAGCCTCCAAGTGGACAATGCGTTCAGCAGACTGTGTAGCTTTGAATGTTAATGCAGCTATCTCATCATCAATTTTCTTTGTGAGTTTCTCTTCCATATCGGTGATTTTTGTAGAAAAAGCGGTGAAGAGAGAGCGTAACTGGTCCAATTGTTGCTTAACTCGGTCATCCAGATCTCTTACAGCAGATAATATTGTTGGGAGAGCAACGCTCTCATCAAGCTTTGGCGCTTTGGCAGACGGAGAGTCTCCGCTAGCACGACGTTTTAGTGAAGCACTCGATTGAATCGCCGACATTTTTTGTTATTGTTTTGTTTTAATTTACGTGTAAAATAAAATTTTATTTATTTATTTTAATCAGGCAAGCAAAAGCGGTATTATTAGCTGAACAAGGCTATATGTGCAAGATCGCTAATAACTATTTCGAACTACACACTTAAGCTCGAGTCAAGCAAAAAACATTTAACTTAGTTAAATAACAATTTAATGCGGAGCGAGGAAAAACACGTCCGAACACGCTGATAAGTTTAAACGTACAAAAAAAAAAGCTGTGTTGAAAACTAAAAAAATGCATTCTATATATGCATTTGGGGGTTTTTTGAGTCGATAAACCCATTTCCGACATTCATTTTTTATTTTGACGTCCGCCAGAGGGCGTTTCCGTCCTTTTATTTTTGTATTTTTTTTAATTTTTTTGTTTTAAGTAATTCACTCGTTGAAAAGCTGGTCTGAAAACTAAAAAAAAATCATTCTATATATGCATCTCGGGGTTTTTGGGGTCGATAAATCCATTTCTGACATTAGTTTTTTCTTTTTACGTCCGCCAGAGGGCGCTTATGTCCTTTTTGGATTTTATCTTTATTTTTACGTGGTTCACTTGTAGAAAAGCTGTATTGAAAACAATAAAAAAAAAACATTCTATATGTGCATCTGGGGGTTTTTAGGGTTGATAAATCCATTTTTGGTATTGATTTTTTATTTTGACGTCCGCCAGAGGGCGCTTCCGTCCAATTTTTGAATTTTAACAGCTTTTTCCGAAAATCAACAACAAGGTTCCGAAAATCTATGAAATTCGACTTTCCCATAATGCAATTTCTTTTTTTTAAGTAGACTAATTTTTAAATTGATAAAAATACGTTCGGGCCAGTTTTTCGAAATTCGAATTATTACCAAATTTCATGCAAATTCCTCAATTTTTACTCAAGTTATGTTAATTTGTATGATTTTCGAAATGTTCGATATCGAAAAAGGGGGCGTGGTTATCATCCGATTTCGCCCATTTTCAATAGCAACCTACCTTGGCCAAAAGGTAACCTGTATACAAAATTTCATGCAAATATCTAAATTTTTAATCAAGTTATCGTGTACACAGACGGACGGACGGACGGACGGACGGACAGACGGACGGACATGTTTTAATGGACTCCTCTTTTCAACCTAAGAACTTTCATATATGGAACTCTATATCTATCTCGATTATTTTGTGCCGTTACGTACTACCGTTATGTGAACAAAATTAATATACCCTTGTACTAGTACTAGTACACTGGGTATAAAAAATATCACGCATACATAAACTCTACGTATAACTTTGATTTTAAAAAAGCACCGTTAACCTAATACCAAACAAAAACAAAAACTAAGCAAACAAATATTTTTTTTTGCACAAAACCAAACTATTCTTTGTAACTTCCACCATGCACTTTTTTATTATTAATAACTGTTTTAATACATACCTTTTAGTTTTCTTAAAAACTTGTTTCCTTTATTTATTGGTTGATTTTTTTTTTGTTTATTATCAATTTCAATTGACGCGAAAACTATAGCAAACACAGTATAGAAATGAAAAGTAGCGGGATCACGTGTGTCATTTGTAATACAATGTAAATAAACAGTACCCAGCAAACCATCGGAGTTATAATTATCAATCTTGATAAAAAACCAAATATTTGTATCAAATATTTTGAATTCTGCTTAAAAAATAATAATTTGAAAATAATTTTAATAAAATACAACTGGTTTTTTACGCAAAATTCCAAATACTTGATAAAAAAATTTGTATCTTGATAATTTAACAAGAATATAGAATCGACGTGTTAGTCTACTTAAAAAAAAGAAATTGCATTATGGGAAAGTCGAATTTCATAGATTTTCGGAACATTGTTGTTGATTTTCGGAAAAAGGTGTTAAAATTCAAAAATTGGACGGAAGCGCCCTCTGGCGGACGTCAAAATAAAAAATCAATACCCTATAAACCCCCAGATGCACATATAGAATGTTTTTTTTATAGATTTCAATACAGCTTTTCTACAAGTAAACCACGTAAAAATAAAGATAAAATCCAAAAAGGACGTAAGCGCTCTCTGGCGGACATAAAAAGAAAAAACTAATGTCAGAAATGGATTTATCGACCCCAAAAACCCCCAGATGCATATATAGAATGATTTTTTTTTAGTTTTCAATACAGCTTTTCAACGAGTGAATTACTTAAAACAAAAAAATTAAAAAAAAAATACAAAAATAAAAGGACGGAAACGCCCTCTGGCGGACGTCAAAATAAAAAATGAATGTCGGAAATGGGTTTATCGACTCAAAAAACCCCCAAATGCATATATAGAATGAATTTTTTTAGTTTTCAACACAGCTTTTTAACAAGTGAATCACTTTTTTAAGAAAAAAAAATACGTTTGAAAAATCCGCTAGCTCGAAATTCATGTTAGACCTATAGTTTCTTCAGCAAAAATGCTTGAAATTATCCAATTAACCATAATCGCCATGGGCCCCTGTGAATTTTTTTGGGTCCATACAAATCAACCCGCTCTAATGTATATGTATGTACATAGAACATGGAATGTGTATGAGTTAATATTTTGTGGTATATTAGGCTGTGCCGGGAAAACAAAAACGAAAAAGTCTAAATGAAGTTTGAAAAAAATCAAAATATACTTAAGAAAATGGCACAAAAAGACTCAGAAACAACCAAAGCTCAAAAATGGGAAAGGTACATCTGATGATGAAGAAATTACCACTACCAAAGTCATATTAAACAAAGCGCCTCATATTTCCAAATAATTTTTTATATGGGTCACCCTCTTGCATATTTATGTATAAACAAAACTTAAAGGCCTTGTACAATTGTATTAGTACATATATATGTCAGTAACTGTCCACCTGTACACCTGTCATGGCTTTTTTGCTGGCCTTTCACGCCATTACTTAACAATTACATAAATTTGACTTAAACACAGCCATACACGCATCTACTCACTCCATCATACCTTCACAGCCGGACCACCCTGTTGTGCCTTTTATCATAGTGTACTATGCTACATTGTATACCATATCTGCAAATATTCATTCATCTTGCACTTTCATTTATTGTATTACATGCTTGTATGCTCCTTTGTATTAATTTGTTCAAATGTGTGTGTGTATTTGCACTAAGCCTATGCGAAATCTTTTAAAAACCCATCCATAAAGTATGCAATTAAATTTTCACTTAAATGATTATCACATAAATCCCCTGCTATGTAAAAGCAAAAAAGTAGCAAGAAAAATATGTAAGCTTTCAGCTGCTGCTTTTCCTGTTGCTATTGTGAGGTAAAACACAAGAAAGTTATGCACATAAATATTCATGCAGATAAGTAAATATATGTTTTATGTGAAAGTGTGTGTGTGTGTTATGTTATGTTTTTATGGCACACAAAGGTGTTTGCATTTAAATTAAAAGAGCCATTTGTCTTATGGCAGCACACAACCACACCTTCATAGAAAAATACATGTAAACTGTTTCCTTGTCTTTGCCTTTTCTTGCATATCACGCAAATACACAGAAAGCCGCACACATGCACCGTCTTAAATCCCCTTTTATACCACTACCATTTCAGCTTGCAAGTTATCATTTTTGCTTGGTCAACTTAGACTTTACCATATACACCACCTCATCCACAGCATCGTCTTTTTTGTTCTTCTCTCTTCTGCCAACAATGATTTTGCACGTATGCACCTAAAAGCATGCTACGGCACGTCTTTCTGCCATACTTTTTGTTTCGACCACTACCATTTAGTCGGCGACTGCAAGCATGTAAGGACCTTTCTTTCTTATTTTTTGCATGTTTGTGCATGTGTACGATTCTGTGAAGGAAGGCTTAAGTGTAAGCTTGCACGCCCATGTGTATTTGCTTATGTTAATTGCTATTGAATCCTTTGCCATTAAGACACAGCATGTCCGCAAAATGTGACTGGTTTCTTATTGAGTTTGAGTGTGCATATCAATAAATGGATGTGGTAAGATGATGTGTGAACCTCAGTTTCTGCCATGTAAAGCTGCTCAGCAAAAGTTGAGGAAAGAGAGGAGGAGAAATCGAAACTTTACGCATCTGATGAATAATAGCGTACTTTTAGGCATAACCCACAAACTCACTTTGCAAACTACAAAAAACGTGGAGAAGTGTGGCATACTTTTAGGCGAAAATAAACATTTCAGTTTCGACTTGTCACTACCAGCCTTGCCCTTCCAATCAGGAGTCCTGTGATATTATAAAACTCTTAATCGATAAGCCACATTTTAAGCTCGAGGAAAAAATGGAACGTGAAGAAATCTGGTGATAATATCTTACTTTTATGAGGCGATAATTTTTTAATATATCTGCTTTTAATAGGAGATAAAACAATTTCAACGCCGTCTTCTCTCCCAGCCTTTTTCTCCCAAAAAAGTTATCTTTAAGTTTCTATCAATCGATGAGCCACATTTCACGATTGATATTGAAGATACATTGCATACTTTTAGGGGCGATCTAATTTTTTTAAGATATTGGCTATAGCTCTCGAGTTTAAGCTTAAAGAATGTCCGAAAAAGAGAGGATATTGTCTGTTAAAGTGCTTTTCTATCCCAACTAAAGGATATGTAGTATTCTAAAGCCTCTCACCATCGGTAAACCTCCTTTCGAGCTTGTGGAGAGACTGTACTTCTCTGAAACCTCTAAAATTCCATAAATACTAGATAAAGAATCACATACTAGAATTGTTCACAATTGCAAAGGTAAGCTTGTAATAATTGTAGCCCCTTAGATTGGATGCCCTCAACCAGTTACATGTAAAACCCTTTCAACTCATAAAGAGAAAGAAGAAGCAGAGTTTGTTGAACCTTATTTCCCAGAATGTCGAACTATCACGAATGTCTGATATTGTCAAGCTCCTCATATCGGTTTTATCAATTTTCTCATTCTTTTGGACAGTAAACCGTCATTCGCATACGCATTGCCTACTCTTAGGATTTCAAGAAAATTTCTTCAAATCAATTCCGTTTTCTATTTCAAGTCCCTTCAAATTAGAATCAAATCAATTCATTCCATTCAGTGGTTAGTACGGTTCTAGTTAGAGTAAGCACTTTTGAATTCTCAACTATGAGTTTTTATTTGCTGTGTTTTTGCACACTCAACAAATGTTTGCAAATAAATAAATAAAAAACGCGCTGGCGCATAATTGAAGTGGAAAACTCATCTGAAACCACTCGCAGCACAGAAACGCACGTTGACGCGCATAAATTTAGAGCGAAATGCAAATAAAAATGTTACAAATGATTGAAGAAAGAAAAAATATGAATGAATCTTACTAATACCTAAAAGTATGCAACAGTCGGCATAACTGAATAAAACGAATCAGGATGAAATGGAAAGTTATTTGATTTGCCGCAATATAACAAGCGATAGAAAGTAAACGAGAATTACTGCAAAATCTGTAAACGAAGCACAAACAAAGACAGAATCCAAAAAAAGAAAAGGAAATGAAAACGCTATGACGTGAGTTTTTGCTATGGGCACGCTTCATGCCTACGTATCTTCGTAGTAAATTCTATGTCAACAAGGGATGGCCGTAGGCGATACACGCCTACCGCCACACACACACAGCCAACCTGCAAACTTGCCTTGTCCAAGTAAATTGTACACAGTGCTTGTGTTGAGTCTATTTGCTTTACACTTAATGTATCAATTAAAAATTATTAAGTTTGCTAATATGCCAAGGCACGTACGAGGCATTAAAATAAGAGCAATATAGCAACGTGCGTTTGCAAAACCCATTGGCTAGCACATAGCTTATATAAATGTCTCTTTGTCGCGGCGTGCAAAACGTTTACTTACGTGCCACTTATGGAGAGTCGCACAGCCCAATGTGGTGTCACGCACACACACACACTCCTCCTCAACTCAAAGCTGGAGCAGCTGCTGCTGGAATTTATTATAATGAAATTCTCTCAGTCAAGCAAATCGACTGGTTTTGGCATAGCTTAAGGACAGTGCCTTCTGTGAGTGATGCAGTTGGTATGTTTGTAATGTAATATAGTGGTCTTTTGAAGTAACCTTGTGTGGCCTCTGGTTGAGAGGTGGCGAATGGACGCGTTGAACGTGGCGAATGAGTGTGGTGAACGTGCAGTGTAATTACACTTCGCGACAAACTAAAATATTGCAAATATGACATGGAGTTTTGAAAGCGAAAAAGCTCTAGAATATTTGATCATCGATAGGTTCTTTTTTTATATAATCTTTAATTTTTTTCAGTTTATTTCGCGTACACTTGATTCGATCTCGATTCCATATAAATTGTTCGCAAGATCGCTTATTTACTTAAAAAGAAAGGACGCCAAAAATACAAGAAATGGAAAAGTTTAGTAGACCGTAAAAAATTATCTGAAAAATTAAACAAGGGATTATAAAATAAACATAGTAGAACATGTAACAATTTGTCTATTTTATACATCTTGCTACACATTCTGAAAGGCAAAGAAAAATATAAACAAGAAATTCTTTACACCTTAAAATTTCTGGTATCTACACTTAAAAATATAAATTTTTTGCTGAACAGCCAAAAAAGTTGCATCTTTCTTCAATGTAGCTTAAAGAAATATTAAAAAAATCTTGAATAGCTGCGCCCAGCTTAGTTACACAGTCTGATCTGCGGAAATCCTAAAAACTTTAAAAAATTTTGCTACACGGTAAAAATTGAATCTGATAATTTTTTTTTTAATTTTTACCAAATGTCAAGAGAAAATTCAGTTTAAATAAATATTTTCTAAATGCATTGGACAAATTTCAGTACACTGTAGAAAATTTATATGAAACTTTGGAAAAGTCACATGTCTCTTAAATGTAGTTTGAACAGGCATTTTTAAAAATTCTTGTTGCCTTGTAAAATTTATTTTTTAGTACACTGCAAAAATTTAAAGGAAAAAACTACAACTTTGTACAATTTTATCTCTTTGCAGACATTTTTTTGTTATACTGTTTAAAATTGTCATAGAATTCAACAATATTTTTTATAAATCCTAAACCCTTTGGAAAATTTTCATACACTGTAAAAATTTTACCTGAACATTTTTTTTTTTAATTTTTTTCCAAAATGAAGGTTTTTAAATAAAAAGAGAAAATTTAGTTGAAGTAAATATTTAAAAAAATATTCCAAGTACAAATATTCCTTGTACAGAGTGAAAGGTAACATCTTTCTTAAATGTAGTCCAAACAAATAATACAAAAAAATACCAAATGCCTAGGAAAAATTTTAGTACACTGTAAAAATGTATACAAAAGTAACTACAAGATCTCTTAAAATTTTGTCGTTCTTCATGAATATCTTATTTTTGTTTAATTTACCACAAATTTACAAATTTCAAAAAAAAAAAAATCAAAATTCATACACAGTGAAAAAATATATCTGAGAAGAACTAAAAGCTGGATAATACAATAAACAAGAAATCCTACACGGTTGCACGGTGTAATTGGTAAGCTTTTGGCAGCTGGCGGCGGCAAATTATATAGTACGAATATATGACTAAGAGCGCCCTTCTGTTATTGTACATTACTATCTTAATTGTATGGTACATCTTAGCGAAGCTGAAGCTCACCAAGGTATTTCATTTGTCTTGCGGGCTTTTGATAAATGGAATGTGTGTATGTGAAGATATGCCGTGTATGACTGGCGCCTTTAATATGTCAAATTATTGTTACATACTTTTAGGTATCGAGTTTGAGCCATAAGATACCTTTTATGTAGCAGGCTTGTCCAACAGCTGTATTTGATAGGTTTTGTGGTAAAGAAACTTAATGCTAAGTTAAACATTATTGAAGTTTAGTTAAGGAAATTTGATAGAATTTAATTAAAATTAATTTAATTATATTTTTTATGGAATCTCAAAGGATTCACTAGAGTTTTAGAAGAGTGGATTTTAGACTAACCAGGTATATGTTATGAATTTTTACACTATAGATAGTCGAGCGCCCATGAAAACTGGTTTGCTCTGCAGAAAATTCAAATTAAATTAAATTTCTTTAAATAAAATTCTATGAAATTATTTGTCCCTTCTTCATCAACAACATAATCTTACACGGCCCTGAGCATGCCTTGCCACACTTTTTCAAATATTTACACAACGTTTATGCAATTTTTACTTCAATACCACTCATCTTTTTTACCTTTATGCAGTCATCACACCTTGACTAAACCACCTTTTTTCACTTATTGTTTTTGTTGTCAAAAGCTTTGTCGGCATTCACTCGGGCAACACCGCCACAGTAACCGCTTTGGCAAACAGACAAAAAGCGCAACAGCTCTTCGTAAACTTTATTAGAAAAAAAAAAACGCAGTTCATAATAATGAGCGCCAAGCGGCTGTTGGTATGCAACAGTTTTTTGCCATTTACCTCGACAATGTTTGGATGGGCTATGCAAACAAACTTTGACTATTGTATAAACGCGGTTGCTATTTGTTTGCGTCCACTTGTGCGCTTGTTGTGCTTCGTTGAATATTCTTTGATTTTGCGCAGCCAGCCAGCTAGTAGAAAATAATGTAAAAAAAATTTGCAAAAGCAATTCATTTCAGTTTTGGCATTGGAGCATTACATTTGCGTTTCATCAAAAAGAAGCCAAAATAAAGAGATGTTAGTAAATATATATATTAGGGTGATTCAAATAAAAAAAATTTGGTTTTTTTCGGTCTTACCCCCTGAAACTTTAGATAGTGACTAGAAAATAAGCCTTGCAAAAAATTAGCGCTCTAACTTAACCCTTAGGGGCGGCTATTTTTTTTCGCCCTTTCCCATACATTTTGTATGGGGAAAAATGGTATTTTTTTCAAAGTGAATTTTCTTTCAATTCTTGAAACTTACTCTTAAAGATGAAGCTTTGGAGCTTCCAAAATGGTATGCTATGTGCGATTATCTTAACTATTAAGATAATGACAGCCATTTGAAAATGACTGAGTTTTCTACTATTGCACACACATACACAGTAACACGTATAAAATCGAGTATATTTTAAATGGCTGTAATTATTTTAATAGTTAAGATAATTGCACATGGCATACCATTTTGGAAGCTTCAAAGCTTCAACTTTAAGAGTATGCAAAAATATTTCGAAAAAAGTTTCAAAAATTTAAAGAAAATTCACTTTTAAAAAAATGCCATTTTTTCCCATACAAAATGTATGGGAAAGGGCGAAAAAAAATAGCCACCCCTAAGGGTTAAGTTAGAGTGCTAATTTTTTGCAAGGCTTATTTTCTCATCAATACGTATAGTTTCAGGGGGTAAGACCGAAAAAAGAACCAAATTTTTTTTATTTGAATCACCCTAATATATATATATATATATATTTTTATTTTTTTTCATATATAAAGCAACAAGCATTTGTATGGCATCATCATTTCATTTGTTTAGTCACGTCGCCGCAATGTTTTAATTTGTTTTGGCCCCCCAACAAAATAATCCGACATTTTTATTTCCTACTATATTCCTGTTCCGGTAGCTAGCTGTTTCTGATATGCGTAAGCAATTATTTGATTGTTTGCACGCCTGTCAGCGCGTCGTACTCGTCATTGCTAAGACATACATCAGCGAAGCAACACTTATGGATGTATTTGCGCCTAAATGTATGCTTTAATGAAATATTTTTCTCTTGTTTGTTATGATGATTAATTGAAGTTATAATATCGTCCCCTTTTTGCGTTTTTATCGTAACCACCATTTTTTCGAAATTTACTTTTTGATGCAAATTTGTACATCATCCCTTAGCGCATCATCTGGAAAAAAATTATAGCTGAAATCCTTACAGTTATGTCAAAAAATGGCTATCTTTTTTATCGTATCCACCAATTCATAAATGATAAAAAATAAAAAAAAATTTAAAAAATGGTCTCCTGTAAAATTTGGGTTTTGGCGTTTACGATAAAAACGCAAAAAGGGGACGATATCATTACCCTCTTACTCGGTGTTTCTGTTGACTGCTCTTCCCTAACTTGATTTAATTTTCTTTTTTTTGATATGTCATATATTTTCACACGTCCTGCTATGCCTTATTTTCTCCATATTTCATAGATTTTCTCATACATTTCGCCAAAATTGCTCAAAGCTTTTGCTTTGTGGGACAAATTTCGTTTTTGTTTAATAGAAAGCATATTATTTGTCTCACTTATATACTTCGTGCGTGGCATTGGCGTTCACGCTGAGCTTAGTATGAAATAATTATCATAATTATGTGACAAATGAAGACATAAGCTGGCCTTTAAATGTAATGAACTGCGGTTGTACTTCCTAGAAAATTTAAAGAAAAATTAGTGCATAGAATTATTTAGGCCTTAATTTATACTTTTTATGTTTCACAGAAAGAAAACGAAATTCGTAGTATTTTTCATTATAATAAAGGCAAATACATTTTGAATATGGCTTAGTATTTGGACATAAATTTATAGCCGTGGATACGTTAAGTCAGATAATATGAGTAAAAGATGATTGGGGCATTAGCTTCATCTCAGGGAAGAGACTTATTCATAATGCATGAATTGAATGAAAATATTGCATACTTTTAGGCATACGATATAGGATTTAGTAAATATTTTGCATACTTCTAGGCACATGCGTGGGTTGCAAAACATGAACAGGCACTCTTGAAAGCTTCGCATCATATGCGAATGAACACGGCTAAAATTATGCACCATAGTATTTGTGTTTCAAGGGCCTTAGCAGCCCGTTAAGGCGGTAGTTTTTTCAAGAAAAAAACATGACAACAAAACAAAATGAAATAAAATAAAATAAAATAAAATAAAACAAAAAAAAAAATAAATAAATAAAATAAAATAAAATAAAAATAACATAAAATAAAATAAATTTTAATTAATAATAAAATAAAATAAAATAAAATAAAATAAAATAAAATAAAATAAAATAAAATAAAATAAAATAAAATAAAATAAAATAAAATAAAATAAAATAAAATAAAATAAAATAAAATAAAATAAAATAAAATAAAATAAAATAAAATAAAATAAAATAAAATAAAATAAAATAAAATAAAATAAATAAAATAAAATAAAATAAAATAAAATAAAATAAAATAAAATAAAATAAAATAAAATAAAAATAAAATAAAATAAAATAAAATAAAATAAAAATAAAATAAAATAAAAATAAAAATAAAATAAAATAAAATAAAATAAATAAAATAAAATAAAATAAAATAAAATAAAATAAAATAAAATAAAATAAAATAAAATAAAATAAAATAAAATAAAATAAAATAAAATAAAATAAAATAAAATAAAATAAAATAAAATAAAATAAAATAAAATAAAATAAAATAAAATAAAATAAAATAAAATAAAATAAAATAAAATAAAATAAAATAAAATAAAATAAAATAAAATAAAATAAAATAAAATAAAATTAAATAAAATAAAATAAAATAAAATAAAATAAAATAAGATAAAATAAAATAAAATAAAATAAAATAAAATAAAAAAAAAGTAAAAAAATAAAATAAAACTAAATAAAATAAAATAAAATAAAATAAAATAAAATAAAATAAAATAAAATAAAATAAAATAATATAATATAATATAATATAATATAAAATAAATAAAATAAAATAAAATAAAATAAAATAAAATAAAATAAAATAAAATAAAATAAAATAAAATAAATAAATAATATAAAATAAAATAAAATAAAATAAAATAATAAAATTTCGTTAAAATTTTCTCAAAAAGCTTTCAAATTTGATTAAATCCCTTGCAATTATTAACATATTAATCAAAAACCAAGCATTTGCTACACAAGAGACAATAGTTTAATTAACTAATTAATCATCTTTTATTTCTTTTAATTTCAGGTAAGTGCCAAACTAAAACAACAATCAGGATTTCATCATCAATATTAAGTTGTGAGTACAATTAGAAACCCAAAATAAGAAAAAACAGTAAATACAACATAATTCAAAGTGCTGTTACTAATGACTTAATTAGCCTAAAAGTATGCTTTAATAATTCATACTCATTTAACACAAAATGCACTTGCACAAATCACCGCTAATAGCCACAAAATACAAAAAACACCTATGCATACTTTTAGGAAAAGCGAGGAGGTGCTAGAAATTTAATTGCTAGTATGCAATCAAGTAACAAATTTTTCAATTATTTACAGTTACTAGTCAAATTCATTTGCACAATAGCACTTTTCTTAAAGTGTGTGCTTATTTGTAGGTGTGTTTTACTGCTGTGTATGTGCATGTGTGTTGTTTTATATTGCATGACCTCACATCAATTACCTCAAATCGGTATTTACTTTTCATGCAGTCTCATGCAAGAACAAAAACAGCTGCCCTCACTCTTCGCCGTATGCAGTTTGATGAGTTGCTGTGCTTAAGCTTGTACGTCTTACGCTGCTTTAAGCTACATCTTTTATTTTCTTCTAAATCTATATCTGCCTCTCTTTCTCTTTCCTAGCCTTATTTAACTCTTAATATAAATTTGGAGTTATCCATTTTCTTCAGGCGTTTTCTACAATTACCGTCTACTTCAACGACCGACTAAACAAAAAAAAAAAATTCCACTTTCTACAGTTTTAAATAAGAAATGCAGCACCTAAAGCTATGTATTTGTGCAACACACATACACACATACATTAAAGTTGTGTGTGTCAGTGCACTTATAACTATAGTTGGACTATACACAATCGATCGTCTGCCAATGCCACTAAAATACTATTGTGTACAAATATATATTTATTTCTCTGCAAGCGCTTTTCTAGCCTTTCACTTGAGTATACATTAGACTGGATCAAATTTTTTTAAATCCCTCAAATTCCAAAATAATCGATAGTATCCCTTTTTCTTCTAGTTATTTGCTGAAATGGGTTACAAAACGATACCACCTTTAAAAAAATTTAAAATTTATCTATAAATAAAAGAAAAGTAAAAATTAACGAAAAATATTTATCGATAACTAAATGCAAACAAATTGATAATAATTAATATTGGAAACAAATACACAAATTTTAAATTACCGGCAAACTAAAAAAATGTTTGAGTTTTCTCTCTCCGATATAAAATCGTTAAAAAATAATCGATATTTTCTTAATACAGCTTCAAATCAATAGACATCTATTATAGTTACCATAATTTCAACAGGCTTACAACAACTCAAAAAAGTTTAAACATTTCAAATGGGTTTATCGATCAAAGTTGGTCAACTTCGATATAAATTGATAATAATTGAGAGACGATAAAACTAACAAAAAAATTTAAGTTTGGCAGAAATCTGAAATAATTGGCAGACTAAAATTTAGAACGTGTCTCGAATCTACAAAATTTTCACAAATTAAAAAAATATCGATAAAATCGATAAAAAATAATAGATATTTTCGTATGATCACTAAAAATTGATACACATCGAAAATAGTCGCCATAAATGATAACAGGTCCACAATAACTACAAAAAATTCAAATATTTCAAATTTGGTTATTGATAAACATTGATTTACGTCGTTAAAAGTAGATAATAATCGATAAAAACAATATAAATTTTTATGTTTGTTAGCGATCTTCAATAATAGTAAAACAAAAAATTCATTAGACTTAAATCGAACATATCTATAAGAAAGCAAAACGATACAAACTATAAAAATTTCGTTCAAAATATTTCGACAGACAATATTTTCATAAGAAAAATCATAAAATTCGATTAAAACCCTCATAGAAAAGAAAAATTTTAAAAATTTTTGCGATAATCCATATTAGGGAAAATCGAAAAACAAATAATAATCGATACAAAATAATCGATATTTTTTATGATTCGATTAAAATCCTGACAAAAAAGAACAAATTTAAGAAAATAATAATCGATAAATCTAGGAAAAAGTTTGACTTTTTTCATTAAAGTGAAAAATCACTTGTCTTTTGGGACTGCGCAAAAAAGCACATTTTAAGAATTAGCGAACACCCTAAAATAGAAACACTCATACTTATTCACTCACCCAACACATTTGCAGCACAATATCATTTCATTTAAGTTCAGTCCACTTATTCAGTTATTTCATTTGCCTTTGAAGTACGTCTTGCAAGTGAGCCTTAGCACAAATATTTGTAGGTATGTATGTATGAGTTCGTGTTTCTGTGCCAGTAGCACCCACTTTCGATAATTAATTGCAGCCATCAGTTGCAACAGACATATGAATTGTTTGTTGTTATTATTGCAATTTCCTATTCGTGCAATTCAAAATCAACAACAACAGTAGCAGCAAGAGCAATGGCTCAAGGAATACGTGTTTGGTAGTAGTAAATATAAACATACTTTTAACTCTGTGGAAATTGTTGTTTAGTGACAAAGGAAATTGTAGAAAAGTAGTAATGGGTTGAAAACAACTAACTTGTTTGTATGTATGCCATCAATTTGTCTTCAAGCATGGTTTTAGGAGTGTTGTGCACTAGCAGCCAAATAAAGCAAACGGCTAAGGCAAGAAATGCAAGTGCAGAAAAAAATGGTTTCAAAAAAAGTTAGCAATTATTTTGTTGAGCTGTGTTTGTGTCTGTGCGGGGCAGAAAAACAAGGCTACTAAAAGTGGTAGACGTCGAAGAGAAGCGAAGTGCAAAGTAAACAAGGATCTTTGAGGAAAAGAGGAAACAGTTGTGCTAGGGGGGGGGGAGTGCAATGTATGTTGCTGAAGTGCTGGGGTTTTTGTAAACAACCAGACCAACAGGCAATTGTTTTAGATATTGAATTAAATGCAATATAATCATGGACCCGATGAACACCCAAAGGCGAAAAATTAATTTATAAATTTTTTCGTTATTTTATTTTATTTTTATTTCTTCTTATTTTACTCTTTTTGTTTATTTTGTTCTATTTTATTTTATTTTATTTTATTTTATTTTATTTATTTTATTTTATTTTATTTTATTTTATTTTATTTTATTTTATTTTATTTTATTTTATTTTATTTTATTTTATTTTATTTTATTTTATTTTATTTTATTTTATTTTATTTTATTTTATTTTATTTTATTTTATTTTATTTTATTTTATTTTATTTTATTTTATTTTATTTTATTTTATTTTATTTTATTTTATTTTATTTTATTTTATTTTATTTTATTTTATTTTATTTTATTTTATTTTATTTTATTTTATTTTATTTTATTTTATTTTTTTTTATTTTTTTTATTTTATTTTATTTTATTTTATTTTATTTTTTTTTTTATTTTTTTTATTTTATTTTATTTTATTTTATTTTATTTTATTTTATTTTATTTTATTTTATTTTATTTTATTTTATTTTATTTTATTTTATTTTATTTTATTTTATTTTATTTTATTTTATTTTATTTTATTTTATTTTATTTTATTTTATTTTATTTTATTTTATTTTATTTTATTTTATTTTATTTTATTTTATTTTATTTTATTTTATTTTATTTTATTTTATTTTATTTTATTTTATTTTATTTTATTTTATTTTATTTTATTTTATTTTATTTTATTTTATTTTATTTTATTTTATTTTATTTTATTTTATTTTATTTTATTTTATTTTATTTTATTTTATTTTATTTTATTTTATTTTATTTTATTTTATTTTATTTTATTTTATTTTATTTTATTTTATTTTATTTTATTTTATTTTATTTTATTTTATTTTATTTATTTTATTTTATTTTATTTTTTTTATTTTTTTTTTATAAAAGCCTCTACCTCTTTTAAGTGCAATCTTCTTCATTGTTTAGAGAAGTAACAAAGAGGATAACTACTGCAACAATCTCGCATAACTTATCTCATTCCCACTGCTACGCATTGATCTTTATCTAAATTGTTTGCCTGTCTGAGCGCAAAAGAAGGAAAGTGCAATTACAAATATGTACTAAGTACAACTCAAGTGCCTGAACGCCTAAAAGATGGCTAAAGATTGCTTACACTTAAACAGTTTGCGCGCAGAACAATTTTCCAAAAAGGCAACCGAAAATTTTAAACATTCAAAAGCAACAAAAACAACGAAAGCAAACAAAAATGAGTAAGAGTTGTATTTAGTAGTAGTCATTGTCGGTTAAAAAACTAAAAGGCTGAGAATTGAGAAGCCAGCAGACGTAGCAGCAATAGTTGCCGGCAATTGCCAGTTATCGCTGAGGCAAAGTTAGCAGTGAGATCAAACAAAAACAGACAACACTGCAACTGAAATCCCATTAGTGCAATGACAAAGAAAAATACAACAAAATACAAATACAAATAACAAGAACACCGAAAATAGCAACAGCGCTACTGAGCAAGTGAAAAAAGCGAAAATTGCACTCGAAATAGCAATTGGCAGTCGGACTTGCCTTTTAACACACCCCATTTCCTTCCTTCAAGGCTTCCTCCTAAACACTTGCTCAACACAAATTCACCCTCAGTGCATGTATTGTATATAATTTCTTTTCTTATTTTAGTTTGTTTTGGTTGGGTAAGTATTAGACAATCGTAGAAGATACAAGCAAAACTAAACAACAATTGCTTTTCAGCAATTTTGTGAAAATTGGAAATCAACAAGCAAGCAAGCTGCAAGCTGTTGTAAGCACGGCCATCAAGTGCGCTTCATAGAGCAATGCCCAAAACAAATGGTACAATGCGAGAGCTAAGGTGGTGTGGGTAATGACAGCAAAACAAAAACACAAAAACAGCACACAAAAATATAAAAAAACAACAAAAACTCAAACTAAAAGATGCTCAGCAAAATAAATAACAATTAATATTTTCACTTGCAACTGGGTACCACGAAATGTCAATATAGGGCAGCTACGAAGAGATAGAGAGAATAGTTGGGTGATGGTTGTAAAATGTGTGAATAAATTGTTTTCATTTAAGTTGTTAACTTAAAAGCTTTAACGTGTTGAGAATTAGTGAATTAATGTGTCACTTCAAAATAATTTTTACGGGGAGGGCAGCATACTTTTAGGTGCAACGTTAATCGAAAAAGTTATTTACTTAAATTCGTAGTGCAAATTGCTGTCATATGCAGAGATAATTTTAGCTAGCAAAGTGGCAAGACTTTAAAAATTTGATTTAAGAAGGGAAAGCGAAAAGAAAAAAATTCAAGGTCTGAAACCGATTAAAATAACGTTCCGGTTTCGGTTTCGGTTTTTGCAACGTGTTTCGGTTTCGGTTCCGGTTTCATTCTACAAAATTTATTTCGGTTTCGGTTACGGTTTCTTTCCGGTTTCGGTTTCCAAATAAAAACACGAAAAAAAAATTTTACTACTAAAATACTCAAGTACCTATGTAGCTACGAAATAGGTCTGAATTTTCATAACTTTTTTCCTGCGGCCATGATGGGATTTCTCCAATATAATAATACATTTATTAACGCTATGCATGGATGAAATTTCTGCAAAACAAATTCCTAAAGTTAACTCTACTTTTTTATTAAAAATGGAAGCCAAATGAAATGTATAAATCGTTAAAAACATTAAAATTAGTGGCGCTTTCTGAGACAAGCCTGAACATTTCTTTTACGGATCTCGTAAATTTGTTTCGATCGCTTCATTCAACTATAGTCAAACTTCCTCTTTCAGAATTTTGAAAAACGTGGCTCGACAATCTTCCATGAAAACTTTCAGGGTACCTGTTTGTAAAAGGAACTACCTATGTGCCCACTCACAGAAGTAAGGTATTGAGAAAATTCAAAACCGTTTGGAACCGGTTCCGGCTTTTGAAACGGTTTCGGTTTCGGTCTTTTCCAGATCAAAATAACGGTTACGGTTTCGGTTTCGGTTTTGAAAAATTAATCGGTTTTAATCGGTTACGGTTACGGTTTCGGTTTCGGTTTCAGTCCTTGAAAAAAATTTATGGTTAGTACCAGGCTAATGGTTCTTGAACTTTTTTTCTTTCCTAATGTGGCAAACTGTTCTCAGTCTAAACTTCAGTTTAAATCACGCTTCACTTAAGTTAAAGTCTCATCCCCTATCATAGTTTGAATCTCGACCCAAGCTTGAGTCTCAGTCTCAGCCTCAGTTTACATCTCAGACTCAGCCTCAGTCAATATTCAAGTTTTAATCTTAGCTTTAATCGGATCCTTAGTAAATGTTTAAGTCTCACTCTTGACTTGAATCTCAGCATCAGCATCAGTGGCTGTTTAAGTCTCAGCCTTAGCTCAGCTCAGTCTCAGATTTAGTAAATGTTTAAGCATCAGTCTTTGCTTGAATCTCAATCTCAACCTCAGTCAGTACTTAAGTCACAGTCTCAGCTTGAACCTCAGACTCACTTCAGTCTTAGCCTCAGTCAATGTTTAATCATCAGTCTTAGCTTGAATCTCTGGGTCAGCCCCAGTCAGTGTTTAAGTCTCAGTCCTTTTCTGTATTTCAGCCTCAGCTTTAGTCAATGTTTAAGTCTCAGTCTTGAATTTTGACCCACGCTTGAGTCTCAGTCTCAGCATCAGTTTAAATCTCAGTCTCAACCTCAGTCGGTACTTAATTCTCAGTCTTAGCTTGAATCTTGGTGTTATGCTTGAATCTTAGTCTCAGCCTCTAATGAATCTTAGTCTTAACTTCAATCAATGTTTAAGTCTAAATCTTAGCTTGGATCTCAGTCTCAACCAAAATTAATGTTTAATTCTCAGTTTTATCTGAAGCCTCAGCCACATTCTTAGTCAAAGTTTAAGCTAAGGCTCAGCTCAAGTCAGGTTCAGTCACTGTTCAAGTCTAACTTCAAGCTTCAATCTCAGTATTAGCCTCTGAAATAGGTTGAATTCCAGTCTTGGTCTTAGTCTTAGTAACGCCTCGACCAAAGCATAGGAATATTTTGAGTCTTTTTCAAAGTTTTGTTAGCAACTCTTTATTCGTGGGCTATATGTAATCAAGCTCTCCTATTCTTTCCTCTCCTTTTATTTTTCTTTTTACCTCAAGCTCTAATCATGTCAGGTGAGCCTAAAAGTAGACAACACTTTCGATATATTGCCAGTTTGAGTGGCATGTGTCACACAAAGCGCTGAAGTTTCCATACCAAGCGGCTGGAAAAAACTTGGTAAATTTATTAAAAAAAAAAATTGGGTAAACTTTGGCAATTATGCTAGCATAATTTTAGGCGTTTGATTTTGACCTATTTTCCAAACTCTAAATATGAGTATAAAGATTTTCAGATTACCAAGATATGAACCTTTAAAGCGATAAACCATGACTATATCTAGCAGCTATAATTTATTTCTTGGCTACTGTTGAGATCATCTCAAGTAAATTAATAAAAAGCTGATATTTAAGCTAAGACTGGGACTAACTCCTTCAAACACACTTTTCTTTTGTCAATGACAAAGGTCACTAGAAAACTCGTTTATTTTTTAAATTAAATATCTCACGACCTACAAAAAAATATAAGTTCACATAGAAGCTAAGTAGCTTAACTTTAAATGGCATTCAGTCTTTTCCTTTGGAATTTTTATTCTATTTTGCCTCGAATCATCTACAGCCCAGGAAGTTGAACCCTCGCCTTGACGTAGTTTAATTATTATCTGAGCTTTCTTTTTAATTTCCGGCCAAATCGCATCTCTTTCAGAAGATTTTCAAGATAAAATAGAACTTTTCACTCTACAAACACACAAAAGTAATAACACTTGCGCCTAAAAGCACACCAACAATACTAAAACTTTTTTTGCGACCTTTAACCTTTAATAAAACCAAAAAAAAGTATTAAGTAAGCACTGGCTAACATATTGATATCTGAACTGGAAACGGTAAAGAAACCTTGCTAAATTTCCAATTAAGTTACAAAATTGTAACTTAAAAGTAAACCAAAGAAAATTGAGTTGAGATGAAAAATCATCAAACAGCAAAAACAATAAAAGGGCTGCCAAAAATGTAGAAGCGCACACAAAAAACAACAACATTCACTTTAACTAGCTAAAATTTCATAGCGCACATCCTGTTCATAGTAAAGAGAAAATAAAAGACGCGCAATAATATGAAACTTCAAATGCCAGTCCAGTAGTAACTACAGCATCATAATCATTATCATCAGCTTGATTATAATCAACACTCAGTGCACACATATTCGCAAAAACAGAGCAGCATTGTGTTGCCAAAAAAACGTTTGTTGCAGTCGTTCATGATTACCAAGGAAACGCTACACTCTTCTAATATTGCTCACCGCTGCTTCTGCTGCTGCTCATACCTATTTCCTTCCTCGTCTCCTCTCTCTCTTTATCACCCTCTTCTTCATTGGTTACATGCCACAACAAACTTTAAAGTGTTAATTAAAAATTGTTTCACAGTTTTGCTGCGAAAATGAAATTGAAATCCTAACTCACACCCCTTTCAGTTGCAAGCTTTGAAGTGGCGGCTTCCGGTACCGCAAAAAATATCAAAAAAGCTAAGGAAACATGAAATAAATGAAAAAGAATCAAAACCAAGTAGCTAAGCAAAGAAAACCCACATCCGTTTCCGGTTACAAGCAGTCATAGCTATAGAAATAAGTATATGTATTAGAACTGAGAATCTCACATTTTTTTATACCCAGCTGCTAATTTTACAATAAAATAAACTTTAAAAAAAAAAAATTTTTTTAAATTTTTAAGTAAATTAAATTAAATTAGATTATATTAGATTATATTAAAATTGAAGAAATTAAATTAAAAAAAAAATGGAAAAAATCAAATAAAATAAAATAAGATAAATTAAAATAAAATAAAAAAATATAAAAAATGTTAATTAAATTAATTTCAATTAAATTTAATTAAATTAAATTAAATAAAGTGAAGTAAAATAAAATAGAATAAAAATTA
>CAXKVI010000002.1:123364700-123429700 GCA_964058755.1 Campiglossa producta | reverse complement strand
TTTGTAACGTTCATCGAATATGAATAAAGTCAGTCGTGTTTTAGTAGTTGAAATCCTCGAAACTTCAGTTTTCCTAGTAATTTCATTTTTAATTTGAATATGACCTGTTCAAGCTGTTATAGAGTTAAGTTTTCCTAGTATGCAACAGTTTTTTAGTTTTTATACTTTATTTTGGTGGTTTGTGACTTCCCTAATATGTATGTTTATTTTTGAGAAAACCCTATTAAGGCTGTCTGAAACTTAACCTAAATATAAAGAACATTTCAACTCTAAACAAAAAAAGTAGATGTAAGCGCCTGGAAGTATGCAAACACTTTTTCTTAACTTAGTACATATAAAGGCTTTAACCAATTCAATGTCTGGTAATTAAGATACTAAACTACATTTAAAACAATAAAAAAAAAACAACTTATTCATCGATCAGTTGCTTTTTTGGCATCTGTAGTTAATACCAGACCAAGGAGAGCATTTAAGGTTTTTTTAGACAAAAAATGATGAAAATTCTTTAAACCTACATTGAATTGATAGCAACGAATATGCGCCTAAAACTATGCCTTTTTTATTATTTTGTTGAAAAATGCTCTTAAGTTTTATTTTAGGTGTCCTCAGGCAAATATATTTTGGAAATTCGATAAAACTGCATTGAACAGAGACGAAAAAGTAACGTCCAAAGTTATGCAAACCATGGAATGAATGGTAACCATGTTTTAACAAAAATATCAGGATTTCATAAAACGAAACGCAAATCCAAAAATTAGAAAATTTTACACTTAAAAAATTTTAAAAAATGTTTTCCATAAAAAAGCATATTCCCCATTTCATATAGAGAAAATATTTTAACCAGATTAAAATCGATAAAGTTGCCATATAATTAAAAAAATAATGAAAATTGAAATTTTCGCTGAACACAACACCTGTGCCAAGCCAAATTCAACAACTTTAGCTACAAAAGACAGGCATTAAAAATTTAACTTGCTTACATATGCATTACAAAAAAAAAAGAAAATTGAAGTGAAGAAAAGGCGAAAAAAGCACTCGCGCGCGCAAAACAATTGCCAGTTAAATTTCAAACCATGCAAAACTGCGCTGCACCTCATCTTCTTCACATACGACATAAACATTTTCGAGTGTGTGCAAAGTATGTGACATGTGTCACAGCAAAGCGCTGCAAAGCGCTGGTGTAAGGCGCAACACCTTGAAAAGAATGTTTGTACTTCCATGTGTGTGTGCCAGCTCACATGTGTCTCATATGTCTAGCTGCCACATTACTTTCAGCGTCACAATTTGCCAGCGCTTTGTCGCGGCAGTTTGGAATTTTTGATTTATAGTCAATGGAGAAAACGGCGAGTTTTTGGTTTTTGTATTTTTGTTTTTTTTAATATCGAAATTTGTAACTCATCTGGCAGCGTTAAAGTAGAGTTGCTCAATCGTTTTGTGCCAAACTTGGTGTGAATACCACACTCTTTGCATCGCGTCATAACACTACCTTCGTCTTTTTATCGCCATTTTGCATACGTTCAAAGTTTTCATTCATTCATTTACCTTTTTTATTACTTCCTTCATTGAGGACAATATTTGTCGCCTGCTTTCATGCTTGCACCTTTTTCGTGTATTGCCTTTTTTATTTTATTATTTATTACTTTTGCTTCACTAGTTATTCGTGCACCCAAAAGGATTTGTTTTCACTTTGTACTTTTTAAAGGCGTCATTTTTTCTAACACCATGCAATTTCCTTTGATGTGTCACATTTTATTTGATAGCCGACACATACAATCATACATTGAGCCATAGCA
The DNA here is from genome assembly GCA_964058755.1 of Campiglossa producta. Taxonomy (NCBI): domain Eukaryota; kingdom Metazoa; phylum Arthropoda; class Insecta; order Diptera; family Tephritidae; genus Campiglossa; species Campiglossa producta. The sequence continues at coordinate 123,427,907 of CAXKVI010000002.1, read as the reverse complement.
GGTGTGTGTTTTTATTGTTATTTACGACTGTTGCTGCCTACTCATGATTTATGACCAAACTTTACAATTACAATTGCAATTATAGGCGCACAAAAATTTAGATAAATGATAATGGTAAATGATTTGATTGTTCTAATTTCTCAAAAGTACCTCCGGAAAATTTTTTTGGATATTTCGAGAGTTTAATAGGAGTTTTGATTTTTTTTCGAGCTTCACTTCCGCTTTTGGTACGACTCCGATTTCGCGTCCTAAATTCAGGGCCAAAACTTTAAAATCTGTAATTGGAATTTTTGAAAAAGTTGCATACTTTAGGGATCAAGATTCATTTTTGGGTACTTTAAGAAGATAGATTCTCTATTTGTTTTCTGCAGTGTTGTACATTTTTCCGAAACAACCCAAACGCCAGCAACATTCGTTAGCAAAAAACTGAAGTAAAGCAAGCTAAAAAAATGTTGCATACTTCAAGGGAGGGAGGTCATAGACCTCACTATCTGTAGTGAAGGCGCTTATGGGTGGGTCAGAAAATGGCGGGTTCTGGAAGAACATTCATTCTCCGACCACCGTTACATAGAAATGGTTTTAGACTTTATTGTAGAACAACCAATAATTAAGCGCAATGAAATATTAGACAGAGACCTCCCAGTACTGCCCTCACAAGCCCCCTCATCAGTAGAGGAGCTGGAGGATCTTGTTACTACATTTACATCGGCGCTCTCAAATGCTCTAGGACAGGCTTGTCCAGTGCCAAAACGACGCGGTAAACACAGGCCACATTGGTGGTCCTACGATTTGGACTCGTTCCGCAAATCATGCCGGAAACAATTTAACAAGGCCAAGAGCCTCGGCTCTGAGCCTCCTTTGCACGAATATAAAGCTAAACTTAGGGCCTACAAAAAAGCTCTGAGACAGGCGAAGAGAACTTCGTGGAGAAATTTCTGTACTGGCGTCGAAAAGGTCGACGACACAGCAAGACTTAGACGAGTCCTCTAGAAAAGTCAAACAGCCATCAGCTATTTGCGAAAAACTGACGGATCCTGGACCAGCACGGAAGAGGAAACCCTTGATCTGTTCTTGAATACACATTTTCCGGGGAATCTGCATGACGCACCACTAGTACCTGTAACAAACCTGGCAGTAAAAATACCCATCACTGAGGAAAGGGTAAGGTGGGCAGTTAAGAGCTTTGAACCGTATAAGGCTGCCGGGCCGGACGGGATTATCCCCGCGCAACTTATAAACACGTTGGAGACATCAGCTAAATGGCTGGTATTTCTCTTCACAGCCTGCCTGGCTCTCAACCACATTCCGGGCTCCTGGAGAAGCGCCACGGTAGTGTTTATCCCTAATGCTGGGAAGGCATCCCACTACGAGCCAAAAGACTACAGACCGGTCAGTCTCTCGTCCTTTGTACTCAAAACCTTTGAGAGGATACTAAGCGACTACCTCTCAACGACTATTGATAGCAACCTAATCTCTAGCTATCAGCATGCATACACCAAGGGTAAATCAACAGAAACCGCTCTGCACAGCCTAGTATCTGTCATTGAGAAATCGCTGTGTGAAAAGGACTACTGTCTCGTGGCCTTCCTGGACATTGAGGGGGCTTTCAACAATATAAGCCCGGAGGCTATCAACTCCGCTCTAACTAATCTGGGCGTAGATAGATCTCTAACTGGTTTAATTGACCAACTTTTAAGGGGAAGGAAAATAGCTTCTTCACTTGGTACGGTTGAGTTATCACGCTATGTCACAAGGGTGGTGTTCTTTCCCCGCTTTTATGGAACCTCACAGTCAACTCGTTGCTACGTGACACAAGCTGGGGGGGCGGGAAGATAGTGGCATACGCAGACGATTTAGCTTTTGCATTCAGAGACAAGTTCCCACAAACTCTGTGTGACCTGATGCAAGTAGCACTGCGAGAAGTTTCGACGTGGTCCTCTCGCTGCGGACTTAGTATCAACCCGGGGAAAGTGGAACTTGTCCTCTTCACCAACCGGTACAAAATACCGCCACTAAGCCTACCAGAACTAGATGGCACGCGCCTGGGCTTGTCGGATAAGGCCAAGTTTCTAGGCATAGTTCTGAACAGGAAAATGAATTGGAAGGAGAATGTTCTTCAGCGCCAGAAGAAAGCTTGCATCGCTCTTTACACATGCAAAAGAGCCATTGGCAAAAAATGGGGGCTCAGCCCTAGAGTATGCAGTTGGATCTACACGGCCATCATTCGTCCAATCATGCTATATGGAGTCGTCGTATGGTGGCCTGCGCTGAGCAAGGCAACATACCTGAATCTGTTGCGGGAAGTCCATAGATCCAATATGATCTGTATAAGCGGTGCGCTAAGGACAACGCCCAACGAAGCCCTCCAGGTCATTCTGGGCATTTTGCCACTTGATCTGGAAGGGTTTCGGTCAGCAGCGGCATCAGCTCTGCGCCTAAGAGAAACCTCCAGTTGGGGTGCGGGTACTATTGGACACTCCAGTATTCTGGAATCTTACAGCTTTCTCCCTCTAAGCACAGATCGTTGTGCGACCACTACAGTCGGTGATAGCTGTTTCAAAATAAACATTCCTAGCAGAGAAGACTGGGAGAGGACGGATTGGTGTCCCGAAACAAATAGTGGCACTTCCATATACACCGACGGCTCGAAGTTGGACGGCAGAGTTGGAGGAGGGGTTTATTCAAGGGATTTGGACCTTGAGCTCTCCTTCAGGTTACCTGATCATTGTAGCGTCTTCCAGGCGGAAGTCTCGGCAATCCTAGACGCCGTGGCCTGGTTAAGCAAACGTGTTATCGGAGAAGATATCGCTATTTTCAGCGATAGCCAAGCGGCCATCAAATCCCTTGGCTCATACACGTTCAACTCTGAACTGACGCTCAGCTGTCGTCGATCTCTTTAGGAGATGGCCCAACAGAACCGCGTAAACCTCATATGGGTCCCGGGACATAGGGACATTGAGGGAAACTGTAAGGCAGACGAGCTTGCCAGGCAGGGCACGACCAAGCAGGTTCTTCAGGATAAAGAGTGCTTAGGTATGCCGTTTGCCACATGCAAACTAATGCTGAAGAAGCACACACTCCGTCAAGCCAACGAAAGATGGCTGCAATCCCCAGGGTGTCGGATATCGAAACAAACCTGGCCAAAATGGGATCTCAAAAGGTCTAGACGCATTTATGCCCTAACTAGGAGGGAAATCTGCATATTGATAGGAGTATTAACCGGTCACTGCCTCATTGGTAGGCATACAGAAAGGCTAAGTGTGCCCTACCGACGATGCTGCAGGAGTTGCAAAGATGATGAGGAGGAGGAAACAGTGGAACACCTCATCTGCAACTGTCCGGCTTTAAGCGGCGCGAGAACGCGCTTTTTGGGAGTTCCGTTCCTGGATAGCCTAAGCCAGATCGCGGAACTGGACATAAAGGACTTGATGGCCTTCATAAAGTCATCTAAGTGGTTCGAGGAGGAGTAACGGTGTCGGTTTAGGAGTGTCAGTCCCGGGATTCTGCTATGTGAAAAATCCCAACAACTCAGGGATTTTCCATTTGGCTGGGTCCCGGGACTGACTTTCCTCCCAAATTAGTAGTTATCAGTTTAGCGTGAGTTCTAATATAGCTACATACTTCCTTCTATATAAAGCTTAATCATTTTCATGGTGTATAACAATTACCGCAACACGTGTTCTCCCCGCCATCTTTTCTCCCTCACCTTGCATTCATCACTCTAAACCCTAAAAAAGTTTCATCAAACGAATTCTCGGAAAACATTTAGCTAAACATCTGTCAAATGCTCTTCAAATATGGCATGTTCAAATTTATTTTTTGAAGCATACTTTTAAGCAGTAAATAATTAAATGTTGTCATACAAAATGTCAAAGTAAAAAAGAAATTAGCATATTCTTCATTTCACTACAGTTTTTATTATTAATTTACTGTACTTTAATTGAAGGCATTTACTTTAATTATAAGCTTAAGAATCAACCTAAAAGTATGCACTGAAATACTAACTTCTACTTTTTTCTCTTTTCTTCCCTACAGGTATGTACCAAATAAAGAACAGCATTGTAAAAAAAAGAAACTATAAAAAATTAATCAGCTATTACTGTAAGTAGTGTGTACGTTACAAAAAACTCGTCCAATAACACCTGCAGTAAAGCTTGTCAAGATAACAATAATGTTTTTTAGCAAAAAAAAAACTTCGAAAAAAAGAAAACTCAAGAAAGTTGCATACTTCAAGGATCCAAGTTCGCTTTTTTTATTTTCTGGAGTCTTCAATATTCCTTGAACAAAACCTTTGCCCTAGAATAGCCACAGTAAAATGTGTCAATCAAGACACAAGCTACGATAGTTTAAAAAAATTCCTTATGGAAACCACAAAAATGTTGCATACTTTAAGGAGCAGAGACTCTCGTTTTGTTTTCTGTGCTCTTTTAAGTTCTTTGTACAAAGATTTGGTCCGAGACCATCCACAGTAACATTTGTCAACCAATAAACCAGCAACATTTGTTCACAAAAATCTTCGAATTTGAAACACTTAAAAAAGTTGCATACTTTAAGGAGCAATATTCGCTTTCTTCGTTTTCTACCGTCTTTGTACAGATATTTCGTTATAGAGCACCCCCAGAAATGTTTGTCAAGCAAGTCACGAGTAACTTTTCGTTAGCAAAAAAAGGTTGAACTTAAAAATCTGCTGCATACTTCAAGGCGCCAGATTCCTACTTTTGTTTCCTGTTATCTTCGACGTTCTTTACACAAAGATTTTGGCAGAGAACATTACTTGTCTCCCAATATTTTTGTAAAACATCGGCCTTCGAAGTATTATCCTAATCAAAAAAGTGACCAAAAAGATCCTTTTAGAGAAGAGGTTTTAGTTCCAAAATACGGAGTTTTTTTATAAATATGGCGATTTTCCGTTCCGCCGTCGATATGGGAAGATACTGATGCACTTAACGAATTAGCACAAACGTATACGTCTTCTCGACACAGGCTATATTTTTCTCCTAGATGGCGCTAAAGTTGATAAAATTACAAAATCCTAATAATTATCTAAAATAGGGGCTTCCAGTTCATAAACGGCTTCAAAAAATCTATAAAATATTTCTTCAAAAGACATAAAGCAATTGGAAGAATAATTATCCTCTAAAACTTTAAAAGGATAAAAAAATGGAAGACAACACAAAATCAGAAAGCAAATGAATATAACTAAGAAAAACTGTTGTAGAAAGCGTAACGACAACAATTACTGCCGCAATCAGCCAACTGCAACACAACCGCGAACAACGGGAAAACAACGAATATTACAAAAGCAACTAACAACCTTTTTTCGGATACGTTTGTCCTTGCAATGACATTTGCTTCATACGCCATGAAAAAGTTTAAGAGCAACAACTATTTCCAAAGCAAAAAATGTCAAAAGGACAAAAAAAATTGCTAAAATTTGAGATGAAAAGAAAAAAAATGTTAAAGAAGAATGCAACACTAGAGAAATGGTGACGTATTTTGAGACTGTTGTGCTGCTGCAAATGTGAATACTTGCCTGTCAGACAAACTAAATAACTATTGAAGCATGTGTGGGGGAAGGGAGGTATGTGGCAAATTGTTGATGAAATAAGAAAAATTGCTGCTCACACATTGCAGTGGTAAAATACTACTCGCCACACACACGCACATATTATACAGTTGTTGCAGCAATCAACGACAACAGCAGGACCTGCTGTGACTATTTCAAAATTCCTATTTTTTTGCTTTTATTTGCGCCATAAATTATATTTTTCACACATACATACGTGTATACAAATTTTCGCAAGCACATAAACAAACTCACACACACTTTGTTATGCAAATAAATGAGCATTAGAGCGTTCGAAAAAGTTTAGTTCGACATTTGATATAGGGGGTATATATTAGTGGGTTTTAGTATAACTAACATGCATACGAAATTTTATTGCTCTAAGATAACGGTAACCTGTGCCGATTTTGAGAGAAAGTTTTAACCAGCAGTACAACAGGATCCTTTGAATTTCAAAAGGGACATTGGAATTTCAAAAGTTTTTTAGTAAATTGCGTAACAATATGCTTTCTACCAAAAATAGTGCACTTTTTAGAGGCCATACAGGGCGTATGAGTAACATTTAGTTATTTAAGTTAGAAAAGTTGGGCGAAGTAGTATGTTATGTTTTAATTGATATCTCCAAAACGAATTGATATATCGAAATAAAACTTACACTACGTTGAGATCCTCATGAACACCTTTCTTTTGATTCACATGTTGTAATATTCGAGTTGCATAAAACTTTGTCAGGATAGTTTTTGAGGCATAATGGTCAAAATTAAGAGGTATGCTTTTAAATAAAACAACTTTGATTTTTTTGGGAAAGTCCAATAAGCATGCATCTACACATAAAACACTCGCACATACATACACATTACATTGAGTGTCTACAAATAGCGCATAGAGCATATGCAAACTTAGTTTAAAGCAAATATGTGTTACAAAAAACACTAGATGAGGTGTATTGGGTGACTCCTTTTGTGAAGCTTTACTTGCTCGACTAAATATTTGTGTGTGTGTGTGTGTTTTGCGCTCTATGCGGTTGCTGGTGACATGTGGCATTTGCAGCCGCCACATTGCAAGCGTGAGATTTGTAACATTTTCATTGTTTTGCTGCTGCTGCGCATTTTTCTTTTTCCATTTGACAGTTTGAAAACTTACTGTGCTTTCGTAAAATATTTTCACATATTTGTAAGTTTTATTTTTTTAGCAGTTTTCATAGTCAAACGTATTTTTCTATGCATGCTTTTAGGCGTCTAACCATTTTGGTGCATATAAAAAAATTTAGACACATATTTCTTTTTTTATTTCCACTCTCCTACACACACTTACGCGCACTTGTGGCTATATTTATGAAAGCGCTTGTATTTATAACAACTTTACTGCCACTTTTTTGTGTACCACACTTTTCTATCATTTTTACAGTCCCAAAATATAGCAAATTTTCGTAAACTTTTTTGTTTTATTAATTTTAATTGTTTTTTGTTGTTTAAATTTTTTACTTTATTTTTTTATAATTCACATAAGGTTTGTATAAAACTTAGTGATGAAATCGTATTTGCAACAGCTACGTAAACCCTCTGTTGTTGACATTTCAGCGGAAACAATTTGTGGTAGCAAAATATGTTGCGAAAAAAATATTTCATACACAAATTTATATTATACAGGAAATTGAATGTTTGCTTAAATAGTTTAAATATTTTGTTGGAAAATTTAATAGATAGTCGAGTGATTTAAAGCGAAAATATGGCTTAAACTATTTTATGTATTTAAAAATTATTTAAAAAGGCGTATACTGAAGAGAGTATGGACAGAAAAATGCACTTCAAAAATTTACACTTATACAAAAATACTACAGAATGATCCCAAATAGATCCCAAAATGTTCTTAAAGTGATCCAAAATCACCCCAAAATGATCCCAAAAATGATCGAAATTTGATCTCAAAAATACCCCAATGATGTTAAAATTACCTAGGTGGTTGGTATGCGACTGAAAGTACCTTTCATTTGATACCCACATTGGCAATCTTGCTCAAAATTTAAAAAAAAAATAGATAGGTGGCAACCCTTTAAACCACCCCAGATGACAACATCCAAGTGGGAAGTCTTAGAATCAAGCATACTATTTCTATTCCAAATCCGCTCTCGAAATGTACGAGATATAGGAGCCAATACTACGTGGCAACCCTATGAAAATATTTAAGTTGGCATGTCGCCGAAAATACCCTTAGTATGATACCCATATTGGCATATCTTGCCGTATACAAAAAACATTTGAGATAGGTGGCAACCTTGTAAACCCCCCAAGCGGCAACACCCAAGTGAAAAGTTTTAGAACCAATCATTCTATACATTCGCCCAATTACATTGAGCCATTCAAACGGTTCTCGAGATAGTACCGGATAAAAAAATAAAAAATATATAATGGGGTTAGGTGGCAACTCTACTGAAATATTTTAGCTGGTATGTCGCAGAAAATACCTTTCATTTGATACCCATATTGGCAAATCATGCTCAATGTTTAAAAAAAAATTGAGATAAGTGGCCACTTTGTAAGCCCTATGAGGAAACACCCAAGTGGATAGCCTCAGGGCCAAGCCTACTATCTCTATGCCAAATTTCATGCAAATCGGTCAAGCGGTTAGTGGTTGACTGTTTTTAGAATTGGTAACATAATTCAAACCTTGCCAGTTCCTAACCGATCCTCCCCAAAAGCCTACCTGCATCCGTAGGGAACCAGAAACCAAATGTAGGAAGAATAAAAAATATGGCAACACCTTACAACAGACAAAAAGGAAAAATTAGCCGTACTAAGGGCGCCAGCGAAGGCTTTACTGACAGGAAGGAAACTATAAACATACTTTTGTAAATATTTTCTTGTTTGGAGCCATTTCGCTGGAGAAAGATGAAAAAAATTCAAAGAAAGGTTTATACAGATGCAAAGGTGAGTCACAGGAAGAAAAACTGTAGAACTAAGCATAAAAAAAGAAAAGAAAAAGTATATATGCGAAATTACGCATTTTAAGCATGAAAGACATCTCGTAAGATGGTCTGCGCTAAAAGACAGACGCATTCTACGTGAACGAACGTGGACAGTTGGATGCTTGAGCGCACAGCAGCACACATTCATATTTGTACTTCTTGGGCACTGAGGCGTTTACAGCAGCAGGTTAGCGCTGTTTGCTCGCCTTACTTTTCCTGCCAGTAATATTTTCACATCAGTTCGTCGTTTAGCTTGAAAAAGACAGTTAGTTGCGTGCTGATAAATGCAGACAATTGCATGTCACATATTTGACAGCAGGCATGATGGACGTTTCGTATTTTCTTTGCCTTTGTTCATGTATGCATACCATAAATATTTGTTTGCTTCACTGCTTTTGTATACATTTTTCTTTATTTGCGTAGAAATATAATTTCTTTATTTTGCGAATCATTTTAAAGCTTTTTAGGTGATACCTGGCGTATGAATGACATTTTCAAGGAATTTTGCTTCGTTGGGGTTGCAAATACATATATAAAATCAAATTCATAAAAAATTAATGCGGTTAAAGGTTTCATAATATGAAATTTATATGAAAATGTAATTTCTTAAAGCTTTTTATTTGTATGAATATGGCGGAAAATAAACCCCTGGAAGTTTACCATTTTTTTATGAATTTTACGAAGTTCCAAATGAAGTTTAGATCTACTACATTTTGTTTTATTTTATTTTATTTTATTTTATTTTATTTTATTTTATTTTATTTTATTTTATTTTATTTTATTTTATTTTATTTTATTTTATTTTATTTTATTTTATTTTATTTTATTTTATTTTATTTTATTTTATTTTATTTTATTTTATTTTATTTTATTTTATTTTATTTTATTTTATTTTATTTTATTTTATTTTATTTTATTTTATTTTATTTTATTTTATTTTTTTATCTTACTTTATTTTATTTGATTTTATTTTATTTTATTTTATTGTATTTTATTTTATTTTAATTTATTTTATTTTATTTTATTTTAATTTATTTTTTTTTTTATTTTAACTTATTTTTTCAACTTATGAATATTTCTTTTTTTCATCTGCTCAGCCTAACTCACTTTCTTCCGAGTCGCATATCCTCTCCTAATATTAAGTCGAAAAGTTTCTTATGAGCAAAATAAATACCCACTTTTCCTCAACCTATGCTGCCTTGAAGCAAAATTTCAGAAAGTGACACCAAGCCAACCTTTTACGCATAAGTAGAAAGCTGCTGAGAAATGTAGTAAATTTCTGACACTTTTGCTAAATAATTTCCTTACCCGACCCAAGTCACAGACGCAAGGCGCAGCCAGCAGCTCAACTTTTTCTCTCCTACCTCTTGCGCTTCGTGGACAAATGGAATATGTATTGCAGACAGTTCATACATTGTCTAGCGTCCAACGTGTCGCGTCGCACACATAACTTTGCGCGCTGCTATTCACCTGATGTAAGATACATTTTACTTCAACGGTTTTTATCCTCTTGCGCTCCAGCACCCACATTTTCGTGCTAGCTGCCAACATTCTTATGCCCAACTCACATATCTCAAATATATTTATTTTCTCCTATTAAGTATTTTGTTTGTGTTTTATGCATTTATGTCTCTCCCGCATGCAGTCTGTCGTCGTACTCATGTGCGGGTGTGTGTGCGTGGCAAACGCTGCCTCGTTTATGTCAAAATATGAAAAACATGTAAAGTTTTCGCATAGCTGCGAAAAATTTCTTGACGCCTTGGCATAGTGCTCGTAAAACTTTCTTTTGGCGGCCAAGCAAAGGTGTTTTATACATTCTGGCTGGTCTAGCACATGGTTGTGTTTTGAAATCTTACCTCCTCACCTGGCACCTTTCTCTTTTTGCCGCACTCGCAGCTATCATGTTATGCAAAGTTGAAGCATTTTTTTAAGCATAGCATGCCAGTCTTTACTTAAATGAAAGAGTCAACGAAATTTTTAAGTGCATGCCACGCCTCTGCACCAAGGTGCATTACACAATTTTATGCAGCCACACAACAAAGTGCAAAGTAATTTTCGGTGTTCTGTTTGCCGCACCTCAACTTCTCACCATCTCAATGAGCGGTTATTGAGGTAGTTGTTGTTGTTTTTTCCACTCATTTATTTTTCTACAAAATTTTTCTACCTTGACGCTTTGTTATGATTGTAATTTTTATTTTATATTCTCATTTTTGTTTTGTTTTATTTTCATTTATTTTTGTTTCTATAAGTTGCCAATTCGCCTTGTGCACCGGTGCGTATACGTAATTTAATGTATGCGCATATCTCATTGTTATTGTTTGTCTTATTCGTCACTCACTTGGGTGCATCTACAAAAATACCGCAGAGTATACATTAAGGTACTATAATGAAAATTATAATTGTTACTGGGTTTTTATTTTTTATTTTATTTACATATATTATTTTATTATTTATTTTTCATTTTAATCTATTTTTTATTTGTTTTATTTTCTTTTATTGTGTTATCTTATTTTATTTTTTTTTTATTTTATTTATTTTGATTTTTTGTTTTATTTTTTATTCTATTTTTTATATTTTTATTTATTTTTTATCCTCTTTTATTTTTTAATTTTTTTTTTTTCGTTTTAATTTTTGTGTTTTTTTTTTTTTATTGTGTTATTTTAATTTATTTTTAATCTATTTTTTTTGTTATCTGCTTTTTTTCTTCTATTATCTTCTTCAATTTTTTTTATTTTTCTTATTTTTTTTTTTTTTTTTGCTTTGCTTTATTTAACTTTATTTTTTTTTAATTACTACATATTTTATTTATTTTTTTTATTATTTTTTACTTTATTTTATTTCATTCTATTTTTATGCTTGACTCTGGATAATTTATATGCAAACATTACTGTACCACCCTAGTATAGATAGCCCAAATCACCAACAATTTTCTCCCATCTCCAATGTTTATGTTTTCTTTTTTACTACCATTTTTTACTTTCTGTTTATGCATTCAACTGAGTATTAATATATGGAAACGCATTTTTATGTTTATGGAAATTTATTTCGCTTTATTTTTACATTAACTACCTACTCCTAGGCTGTCGTATGCATTCACAATTTTAGTGGCATAAATTTTTAAAATTATAGCTATCATCTTATGCAGAAATAACCAGACTCAACTCCGCCAACTTGCACTTGCCTTCCATTTGCTACACGCGTAGTGGCATGCGCTCCTTTAATTTCGTAAGAAAAGGGTTCGCTTGGTGTGATAGCGCATATTTTTCTTTCAATTACTTAAATGTATTGGATGTGTCATTCAAAAAGTTTCCCATATTCCCATCTGTTTCTGTTTAGTGTTGCTGTGCTTTTTGGTTTGTTTTTAAAACTCTGTGACTGCAACTTTTTTTAGGTAAACTTGGGAGAAGGAGATGTATGTATGTGTAAGGTGAAGATAAATGTGTGTCCATTTATCATGTTTGTGAGAGAAGGTGGTATTTTATTTCATTCCATTTCAGTTTATTTTTTATTTTATTTTACTTTATTTTATTTTATTTTATTTTATTTTATTTTATTTTATTTTATTTTATTTTATTTTATTTTATTTTATTTATTTTATTTATTTTATTTATTTTATTTATTTTATTTATTTTATTTATTTTATTTATTTTATTTATTTTATTTATTTTATTTATGTTATTTTATTTTATTTTATTTTATTTTATTTTATTTTATTTTATTTTATTTTATTTTATTTTATTTTATTTTATTTTATTTTATTTTATTTTATTTTATTTTATTTTATTTTATTTTATTTTATTTTATTTTATTTTATTTTATTTTATTTTATTTTATTTTATTTTATTTTATTTTATTTTATTTTATCTTATTTTGTTTTATTTTATTTTATTTTATTATTAGATTTCATTTTATTTTTTCTATTTTTTTCTATTAATTAAATTTTTTTTTTTGTTTTCTATTTTAGTTTATTTTATTTTATACTATTTTATTCAATTATAATTTTAACTCTTAACTCCTCATCGAAAATGAGCACCCAAACTTTAATAAGTACACCCACGCTCAACACCCAAAACACGTCAAAATCATCAACAAATTACAACAACAATGTCATCATTTATCACAAAATAATTAAAGGTCTCACGTACAAGACAGCTGAAGTTACGTGCGAAAATGCAATAAGGTACTCTCAGCAGCAACAACAACACACAACAAAAGAAAGTGCAAAATTAAGAAAGCAAATCACACAGGTAGAGCTAAGCAGCTGCGATGTCGTGAGAGAGTTTCACTGGACGCACAGAGTTTCACAGTTGAATGCACCACTAACACTCACGCCTTTTTACAAGTATGTGAAAGTTTCTCCTTTTTTTTTTTTTTTGTTACTAACAAGTTTGCGTGCGAAAACTTTGCCGCCTTAAGTACAGCACAAATGATATCGAGAGCATAATTTTTTTTTCCAAATAACTAAACAAAATATCAGAGATATTAACACCCCAAAGACGCACAAAAAGTCTTATTCAAGCACACTTGATACTACTAGTACAGCGTCAATGTAGAAGCTATGAAGAAAATATGAGTAGGAAAAAAGTAGTGAAGGGTCGCGCTAAACGGCATACTTTGACTATAATTTTTTGTTATTGTTGTATCAGATAGTTGGTTGTTTTCAGTTTCGATTTTGAAGTTTCTTTTTTTTTTATTTATCTTTTTACTCCTTCAACTTGTAAATGTTTACGTACATATATGAGACATTTTGGCAGTTAACCAAACTAACCAGTAAAACGTCAGAAAATACAAAAAAGTTGCCACAGCAATAACAAGCACAACAACCTCGTTTCGAACATCAACCAGCCAAGGTAACACTTTCTTGGCAGAAACAAACTTTTAGGTCGCGTACCTGTTTCTTAGTTTTGTAGCTCTGTACAACACTTTCCTTTTTTTGGTTTGACTTTTTTTGGCCTTGCTGTCAGCCGACAGCCTAAAAAGTTTTCCAACTACTTACTGTCTTACTCAATAGTTGATGTTTTTGTTTTTGTTATATGTGGCTGCAACTTTTGGCAAAATATAATTTATTACACCTGAGTTGAGATAAGAAATTTTGTTTAATACTTTTTTTGGTGAGCTATGTTATTGCATTGTCTTATTGCTATTTTCTTTGTTTGAGCGCTCACAAGGCACGTTCTTTTGAGTTAGCCGAAGCCACATCCTATCGTGGGTTTACGTGAGATAAGTAGTGGGTTTTAGTGGGTAGCAAAATATGGATATACTTTCGTAAGTGAGTTGTTTTAATTATTTTTGATGTTTTTTTTTGGGTATCCAAAACACAAATTTTTAGGATTTCAAAGAGCTATAGTATAGCATAGCAAAACATAGCACGACATAACATGGCATAGCACATCAAAGACAAGAAACTTGCCATAATTTATCAAAAGGTAATAACTCATAGTATAAAAAGAAAATCGTGACATAACGAAACATAAACTAAAATAACATAGCAACACATATCATAACATAGCATAACATTAAAAAAATGTTTTATTACATAAAGTAATATAGCACACGAATATGTACATAAAATATTTCAAAATATAATTACATTACAGAACAAAACTTAAAGGGAATATAGCACAATGGAACACAACTCTACGTAGCATGACATCCTTATACTTACATATGTTACAAAAATCCAATTAATTATGTTATAATTCAAATTGAGTAAATCTTACATTGATTTCTAATTGGAATTCCATAAAGATCAAAACATAAAATTGCATGGCATATCATAACATTGCTTTGGCATAACATAGCATAGCATTACAATATATGAGAAAAAAAAAACTACATTATAAATCAAACCGATAAATATTATAACTCAAAACATAACATATCATAACGTAACAGCATAACCTCGAGTGGCATAACATAGCATAGCATAACAAAATATGACAAAACAAAAAAATATATTTTAAATCAAACCGACACATATTATAACTCAGCATAATATTAATTAACAGAATATTCACATAACATAACATAAGTCCGCATAACATAATATACATACCTCTATGTAAATATAATTCTGTACGCGTATTGTCACGTGTTTAAAAAACGAATAATATAAAAAATATAAGCATAATAATAATGTCCTTCGCATCAACTTCCACTTTAAACATTTAATAGGGGTCAAAAAAAATGTCTTCATGATAATTAATAGGGGTCAAAACAATCATCATCATGCATCATCATCATCATTTATTGGAGCCCAACAGAGCGACGCATCTATATTCCTTCGCGAGCGGAGATTTAGGGCTTTATTGCACGAAGCTCATTTCTACGCAAAGCTTACACCATTTCCTTCAAAATAAAGTAAATTTAAAAAAATAAAATAAAATAAAATTAAATAAAATAAAATAGAATAAAATAAAATAAAATAAAATTAAATAAAATAAAATAAAAATAAAATAAAATAAAATAAAATAAAATAAAATAAAATAAATTAAATTATAAAAGAGTAAAATAAAATAAAATGAAGTAAAAAAAATAAATAATTAAAAAAAGAATTGAATTAATAAAAAAATAAAAAATAAAACAAAATAAAATAAAATTTAAATAAAAAAAAATTAAATTAAAACGAACACATACATGCACCCAAATATATGGCTAACATGACAAACAATAATAATGAGATCCACGATACTTAAATCCTATAAATTTTATGCACTCACTTAAAATAATGAAATTTGACGACAGCTGCTCTTTTGCATACTCCTTAATTGCAATTGCATTAATTTATGTGTAAATGAAAGTCTGCTTTCGCTGAATACGCATTAGCTAGGATGCAATTTACAGCAATAGACTTAAAACTACACAAACAGATCATGTTTGTAAGTTAGCGCACGAGACCGGTTAAGCGTCTAAAACATGAGTAAAAATTTTAAGCGACGCGCAAAAGGTAATCCAACACAAGCACAAGCATAAACAAGGCTGACTTCATATACACAAACTACTGCACAAATATTGGAATTTATGACTCTATACATGTATTTGTTTAAACAAAACAGGTGCACAATTAAGTTACAACTGCTGCTACTAAGTATAGCAGTTAAATACAAATTTACAGCACTACTAGCATATATGTATATTGGTACATACATATTTCCCTGTGCGAACACACCTATCCATGTATATTTAGGTTTACGCAATTTACAGACATGTTAATTTAAACTGTTAACACTTTTAATACGTACAATAATTACGCCACGTCGCAAGCTAGGAAAATAGCAAATGCAATGACATGCATAGGTAGACAACACACACACAAACACATTTATGTTCATGTAATAGCTGTTGATGTAACACTTTGCTGTATTAGGGTTAGGAATATTAGTGGCATGTTAGGTTAAAAGTCAACTAATGTGGCCAACAAGCCGACAACAATGACTTTCTCTAGTAGGCATACAAACAACAAATAAATACTTGTCGGATATGTGCATTTGATGCTGGTGTGCGTGTGTGAGTATGTATTTGTGTTGACTTTGAGTGAAGGTGGCAAATTTATGTGTAGATGCAGGCACATAATACGTGCATATTATAGTACATATATACAGGTTGAGTAAGCAAAAAAATCAGCTAGGGAAAGTATAATTATTTTATTATTATTGTACACTAGAGTGATCCTATATTGAAACCTTATGAGTTGTTGTTGCTACCCCCATTCTAGCACTGAATAAACTTGTTTTGAAAATTTTCAAGGTCTATTTTTTTATATTTTTTATTTTTAGCTTTTATTTTTTTTTTAATTTATTTTTTGATTTTATTTTATTTCATTGTTTATTTTACTTTTTTTATTTTTTTTATTTTTTATTTAATTTTAATTTTTTTATTTATTTTTTTGTATTTTATTTTATTTGTTTTTATTTTATTTTATTTCATATATTTATAAAAAAAATTTCTAAACGGGGTCGCTCCTCGGCAGTAGTTTGGCAACCCCTCCGGGTAAAACCTCATTTGCTTTTCAAGTGCCATTCGGAGTCGGCAAAAAACTGTAGGTCCCGCCAACTTGTAGGAAAAAACACAAAAGAAACAAGTTGGAAAGAGAAAATTCCGTTAGAGGTTATGATAATCTGTGGGTATATCGCCGCTATTATTATTTATGTTATTTTATTTTATTTTATTTTATTTTATTTTATTTTATTTTATTTTATTTTATTTTATTTTATTTTATTTTACTTTATTTTATTATATTTTATTTTATTTTATTGTATTTTATTTTATTTTATTTTATTTTATTTTATTTTATTTTATTTTATTTTATTTTATTTTATTTTATTTTATTTTATTTTATTTTATTTTATTTTATTTTATTTTATTTTATTTTATTTTATTTTATTTTATTTTATTTTATTTTATTTTATTTTATTTTATTTTATTTTATTTTATTTTATTTTATTTTATTTTATTTTATTTTATTTTATTTTATTTTATTTTATTTTATTTCATTTTATTTTATTTTATTTTATTTTATTTTATTTTATTTTATTTTATTTTATTTTATTTTATTTTATTTTATTTTATTTTATTTTATTTTATTTCATTTTTTTATTTATTTATTTTTTTCATTATGAGCCACTCTATTCTTCACAAAAGAATTACTAAAAAACTGATGAGCTCATCCTTTCTACCTCCCTACACTCCCACCTCTCTGCGTGCCTATCTTGCTTTTATTCCCCTATTTGCTGGCTCATTTTAAATGATTTTAATTGTTGTGTCAATATGCAATCACGTATACGCACACAAATGACAATGTAAATAGCAGCTAAAAATTGCAATTGTAATAAATGATTATACAAACACATACACATACATATATAAATCCATACAAACATATTTGTGTCCTCACATAAATTCTATATGTCACTGGCAACACGCAAATTAATACCAAAAACAACACACTTTGTTGCAAACTGTATGCTTTTCAACTACAGCAACAACAATAGAAAAAAATATCACTAGAATAATAGAAAGCAACTAACACGTTCCAACAATAATAAATAGTGTTAACTTAGCGGTTAAAACTGTTTAGCTTTACTTAAAACTGTTTAGCTTTACTAGGCCTACTCATGACAGCATTGTTACATCGAGTGAAGAGGAAATGACGAGTATGCACAACACTCAGAAAGAAGGCAAATATGTTTGTACATACTTACATGTTTAGTATTTACTTACTTAGTTGCGTGGTATCTCCCTTTATCATAGTTTCATAAACAGAGCGGGTGTGAAATGTTAATAATATGCGCACTTGGGCTGAGCGCCTAAATGCATGCTTCAAAAAGTTGTTGCAAAGCTAATGAGCTTCGTGATTATAACAAAATGTTGAAGTTGGTGAGACTGAAAGTAGATGAGGGAGAGTGCGTCGAGTTAGCAGATGTATGTAAAAGAGCAAGCGCTATATACATTAGGGTGATTCAAATAAAAAAAATTTGGTTTTTTTCGGTCTTACCCCCTGAAACTTTAGGTATTGATGAGAAAATAAGCCTTGCAAAAATTAGCGCTATAACTTAACCCTTAGTGGTGGCTATTTTTTTTTTCCCTTTCCCATACATTTTGTATGGGGAAAAATTGCATTTTTTTTTTTTTTTCAAAGTGAAATTTCCTTTTATTTTTGAAACTTTTTTCAAAATGTTTTTACATACTCTTAAAGTTGAAGCTTTGAAGCTTCCAAAATGGTATGCCATGTGCGATTATCTTAACTATTCGAATAATTACAGCCATTTAAAATTTACTAGATTTTATACGTGTTACTGTGTATGTGTGTGCAATAGTACAAAACTCAGCCATTTTTAAATGGCTGTAATTATTTTGATAGTTAAGATAATCGCACACGGCTTACCATTTTGGAAGCTTCAAAGCCTCAACTTTAAGAGTATGTAAAAATATTTTGAAAAAAGTTTCAAAAATTAAAAGAAAATTCCCTTTGAAAAAAATGTCGCGAAAAAAATAGCCACCCCTAAGGGTTAAGCACTAATTTTTTGCAAGGCTTATTTTCTCATCAATACCTAACTTTTTAGGGGGTAAGACCAAGTCGACATTTTTTTTGAATCACCCTAATATACATAGATATATGTATAAGTGTGTATGTTTGTCTCCACAACTTTAGCACTGGGAATATTAATATGTAGGCATTCTATGAGTTTAGCAGTAGTTCTTATTAGACAAATACTTACTCAACACACAAACAAACTTTATGTTGACTCTTAAGTAGTTTAATTGTATTTGCGGTTTAGCTGTCATTAGCAGAAGCATAAGCATAGGCGAATAAGAGTGAAGTGCATGTCAAAGTTGAACTTATTATAATAATTATTATACCTCATAGCATATATTGTGTATAAGTACTAAAGTAGGAATGAAGCGCGAGTGAAGCGTGAGTGAAAGCGTATACAAAGCAAAAGCACTAACGTGAAAACAGCGGGGTAGACCACAACAAAAGCTGTAATAGAACAATTATGGCGGTGGGATGACGAAACTATGGTAGAATTAGATTTTAACTCCACCTTAAACTCTTGGGCAAATTCTGAATAAATGATCAAATAGAATTGAGTATTGTGAACATTTTTTTTTTCAAATGCACTGAGAGAAATACCTTGAATGTTGTGACAATATCACTATTGATAGGCACGAGTTTGATTCAATATTCATTTAGAATGAGCAATTTATCAAATATTATTTGCTTCCAATAAAAAGTTAAATAACATTGCAGCCATTTCGATATGATGTGCTGTTTTTTTATTTATGGATAGAATACTAATATATTTGAAAGGCGTGTCAATATCTATGGTCTTATTATGAATTTCTATTGTGCTATATCCATATCTATATTTTCTGCATAGTAATAATGGTAGAGACAGCGTATTAATATACATATATGAGCGAAATGTAAATTTTTCTGGAACGCATAATCATAATAGTTCAACAATTTTTACTATGGATTTCCTAACAATATTACAACTTGTTGTAAGGATTTTTTGGATTCAAAATTTTTTTAATTTCTTAAGATGAGAAATTTTTCTAAAAATTGAATAATATGTCATAGCTGAATGGTAGAACACTGGGCTAACGTAACAGAGGAGCAATGTTCGAGTCCCACTGAAACCAGATATCAAGTTGTATGAAATTTTGTTTTTTAAACTAAGTGTTTAGAATTTATCAATAGTTTATATGGATACTACTTCAATAGTGATTTATCAAAAATGTATTGATGGAACATCCATATTCATTGATGGGACAGGGTTATCAATTTTTATTTAATGTGGTATCAATAATTATGGATATTCCATCCATAGATTTCCCTCCGTGTGTGTTTTACTGTTTTCTCTTTTTTTACATTTTAATGCTAAGAACTCACTGAGAAATTTTTTTTAATTTATTTTTTGTTTTGCCTTGGGCTTGGCGGTGGGAATGAAATGAAAAAAATGTTAATGTTAAAAAAGCTCGTAACGGACTTTTTCAATGTTAAAAGGTTCGGCGTTAGCAACATATCTTGACAAAAATAAATATAAGCTTTGCCTACATTTAGGCGTATGACGTTGTACTGATGTTAACAGCAGGCCGATTATATAAAATTGGAGCTGTGCATTACATTACATTAAAATTGGATCTGTAAGCGTTGCCTACATTTAGGCTATACTACTAACAGTGTGACGTTGTACTGATGTTCGCAGCAGGCGATTACATAAAATTGGAGCTGTACACCACATAAAATAAGTTGTTGACTATTTTTAGGCTATACTGTTAACTGGTTAAGGCTGTACTGCTCTATAGTCATAAATATTATAATTGCATAAGTTGATAAAAAGTGATAAGCAATAGCTTTACCGCAGTAGTCCCCGTGTGCCACACGTCCTTTTTTTTAATAATTTTTTAATTTTATTTTATTTTCCAAAATTCGTTATCAGCGCAACTCGATATGTCAGAAATGAAAGTCTTCTGGCAGCAATTTAAGTAAGTATAGAAGAAAATGTTGCATACTTTTAGGTCCATCCCGAAAAAGTAAAAATAATATGGTAAATATAAGGAAGAAATAATCATTTGAAAAGTATTTGCCTGATTTCTTGCTTTTAACCCTACTCCCCTTTCTTAAATCATCCTTTCGTTTTACAATTTAATAGTTTTCACAGCAGTTAAGCTCTATCTTACTCTACCCTTCTATCTCATAGTTACTTATATACTTACTTCATATGCACCAAATATCCAATATGTCTCAGGTGATTTAATTTATCAAAAGGATAAAATCCTATAATCGCAATGCGTGAAAGGTTTAGGAAAATAGCACAGCATATGGCGCCGCTTTGCCGTAGCATCAATAAAAATAGATAGAAAAAAGGTAAACAATATCTTGGAAAGTGCTCTGGCTTCCTAGGGTAACAGCTGTTTCTTTTCACACCTCATTTAACGCTGAATTGGTAAACAATTTAGTGCAGTTGTCTGTTGGCAAGAGAGACATGTGTAAGGATAATCAGGATAGCAAATCGATAAGTGCAAATAATAGTTGAGCTGCATATGTGAAATGAGGTATGGAAAAGGCAGAGAAAGGGTATTATTCGAAGTTATGTAAAGAATATTAAAATAAAAAATAGGAAATTAAGATGAATATGATGCTTTCCTTACAACTAGTTACTTTTTTTCTTTCTAATATCATCTTCAAGAAAATGGCTCGAAAAGGAAGCAAACTGTTTGAAACCCAATTTTTTTCTATAGTATAAAACTTATTTTTAAGCATTTTTCAAGAAGGGTTTCCCTTTCTTCACATATTTTAGGCGCATATTTTTGCATGTTTGAAAAGAAAATACACTATTTGTAAATAAATTTTTTCCTCTGGTTTATCATTTATTTCTTTGTAAGTCTTTCTTTAAGTCCGTCTTCACTGTGGTTAAACCAATGATGTTTCATATATTTAGGCGCATATTTTTTGCATGCTTGAAAGGGAAACAAACTGCTGCAGATCACATATGAGATGTTTTCCCAAGCCTTTCCTCTTTTATTTGAAGGTTACTCTGCAAGCCAACCTTCAGGGAAATTATCTATACAAATGCGCACATTTTTTTATTGTTTGGAAAGGAAACGAAATGTTCGAAAATCATTTCTTAGCTCTAGTATATCTATTATTTGAAAATATTTCTTCACAGTGGTTGTAAAAACGACGTTGCATACATTTAGGCGCATATTTTTGCATGTGTGAAACAACCTGTTTTAAGACTTTTTTCATCTGATTTATTATTTATATGTCAGCATTCGAGGTGTTTAAACAAGTGGTGCTACATACTTTTAGGCGCCTTTTTTATTTTTGTTTTCAAAAAGAAGAAAACTATCTGAAAATCTGTACCTTTCAGAAGTATATCACATATGACTTTAAGACGTTCTTCACGGTTATTATACAAATGATGTAACATACTTTAGGGCGTATTTTTTTAATAATTTAAAAGGGCAAAACTGTTTGAAAATCAATACTTTGGTACTGTGGCATATCATTTATTTGTAGCTCTTTTTCAGTCTGATCTTCGTGACGTTTATATAAATGATGTTACATACTTTTAGACGCATATTTGTTTGCATATAATCCCAGGTCCAGCTATCTCAAACAACAGTGACATCACAGTTGTTGGCTAATATTTCTTGTTTTGTCACTGCCACCTTGTTATTAATTCTCTTCCAAATGTTTCTCATTTATTTAATAAATGTATGCTCATCTTTAGTCCCCCACTCATCCTTTCCTCATACATTTTGTTAGCTCTTAAGCACTTTTCATCACCTTCCTATTGTTTATTTAATTATTCACGGCTAGTCTGTATCTTAAAAGCTCACACATAGTTAATCAATTTCAGCACTTCTTATGTCAAAATAATTCATCACAAATAAAATGTCATACATCAACGGCAGCGAATTCTTCAAAAAGGAATGTAAAGCCACATGTAGATATTTTCACCAAATTATCCCCTTTATTTGCACTAATAAACTACAAAGCATGTTTGCTTATGATTTCACTTCCGAAATTGCATTTGTAACCTTTACGTGTGATTACTTTTGCTTTTGCTACAGCGCAAATTAACAGCTGACAATGACAAAGCGTATGGGCCTAAAAGTAGTCAATGTTTTTGGAGAACAAAGAAAATGCAACTTTTAGTATAGCCAGCGGCGCTTAACCCAAGCAAGTCGTTTTGTTTGTATAAACTTTCAACAACTTTTTTCTACTTCTCGAATAAAGGTAAAGTAACTTGTCACAGCTACATATTGACGCTCATAAACTTCTTGAGTGTCGTCGTTCGATAGTTTGCTTGTGTGCCTTACAAAATGATTGATGACATGCTGTCTGACACTAATGGCTATTGTTGCTATTTTGTCATGTTGCCTGCTTGAAAATGCTTTAAAAAAATGTCTACAACATAAATTTCTTGTTTGCTTACTTATATAGTTGTAAGCAAGTTGCTATCGGTTAGCGCCTGTGGATATGCTATAAGATTTAGTTACCTGAAAGTACATTAATCAGAATGCGCATATACCACTGTTTGATGCTGTGTTCTGTGGCAACAACTTGCCCAACATGGTTTCATGTAAGCTGTCAATGTAATTTGTAGATTACCTTTTGCAAGCAAATGACAACAGTGTTGTTCATGCAAAAACCCAAAACCAAGTAACTGCTTGTAAGAAACGCTTGCTCTAACTTGTTATCTTATCCTTTAGTTTAGCTCCCATAACGACGCCTACACTTATTTTATATACATAATAAAATCATACTTTGTCTTTTGGTTGAATTTTACATTTTAATAGGATTTTATGTAAACCCTAAAAGTATGCAAGATTTTTTGTGCTACAAACCAAACAGCTGTGGGTGGCTTTGTCAAAATGCCCATGAAAGATACAATGATTTATGACATGCGCCGGCTGTCGTCTGACACTTAAAACAATTACTCAATTTTGCCTGCCCACTTTGTGCTTTATACGCTGGGAATAAGTATAGTTTACACTTGCCTACGATTAGGCGCGCATTGAGGAGTTTTGTTGATATTTTTTTACAACGGTTTTTTTATTGAAGTGCTTACTATTTAAGTAACTAATTTGCAAACTAACAGTCTAACGAAGCCATTTATTTGTAAATACTAAGTTTGCCCCAAAAAGTATGCAAAAGGTATGCAAAAATTATTCGCTTTATAAGCGGGTATATAATAATAATTACGGTGCAATGACAATGAGTTTTTAGCATTATAATAGTGTTGTCTGAGGCTTCAAACAGTTGTCCAGTTTGATATTTTGCTCATTTGATTTTATATTCAAGTTGACAATAATTTTCTTAATAATTTAACTAACAGCTAAGGGCGGAACTCATTAGCAATTGCAGCATAGTTACCTAAGCAAAAAGTATGCAAAGGTATGCAAATTAAGCGCTTTGTAAGCGAGTATAAACTAATAATTGTGGTGTCATGGCAATGCGTTTTAAGCTTCAATTAAAGCCACCACATTACGTAACAATGCAATTGTACACGCACTCGCATTATGCGCACTCCAACCCAAATTGCATTGCATAAACTGAGGCGCCACTGCACAAATTACCACTAAAGCGTGAATTGAGCAATTCATATGCAAATATTATGATGGTATTTATTATAAGCAATAACAATAATATAAAAATTATAGCTATCGTACACATATTTATATAATAAACAAACAATGAGACAACAAAAAATATTATATAGTTCAACAAAAACTAATAATAAGTGCCTAAAAGTATTTGGTGAAATTAAAAAATATATATATATTATGAAAATTTGCGCGTATGTATTATGATGTTTTTGCGCTAAAATAAACAAACATAATTTTAATTAACTAAAATTGCATGAAAGCTCGCATTAAACAAACATAAGCTCCTTTTCATAATAGTTCAATATGCTAAATTTTTTCTGTTATCGCACTTCACTTTATATGGAAAACAATAATCGCCTTGGCAACGCTATGCATTTAAATGGCCATTTGTTTAGCTGAAAAAAGGTAAAAAAAAAAATGTGATTATGTGAGCTTTTTGTTGCATAATTTTGTGCGTTTAAACGTATCTACTCCATGCATACGCGCGATTGTTATCAAATGTGTAGCTAATTATTTGTTAATAATATAGCAGTGTAGATTTTCAAAAAATTTTCAAAGTTGATACAATGTTTCAAGTGAGAATTATTGCTTGAATATTTTTTGTGTGGCATATTTCGGGATCTGACATAATTTCGCTTCAGAATCCTGACTGGGACTCGAAACCTATCCGATCTGTATCTAAATTGAGATCGCTAGAGGGGTTAGATTTTATAGGAAAAAATTCCTGATAAAATTCCAATTTTTTCCCTTACACTTTATTAGAGTACAAACAACATGGAAGGTCGCAAAGAATAAAAAGAAGATTAGCGCCCTAAGATATGCAATACATTTTTTATTGGTAATATATATATGTGTGTGTTCTCTCCAAAGAAAATAAAAATAAAGAAATAAAGAAATTTCTTGTATACTTTCAGGCGCTTTGTTCTCTGTAGCCTTTCACGATGCATAAAAATTTCCCCCGAGAGCTTCCCTAGTAAAATATTAAAGATAAATAAAGAAATCGTAAAAATTGCATACATTTCGGCTTTGAATTTGTTTATTGTGCATTAAATTGTTTAGTAATCTTTAGAAATAAATTTGATATAAACTAAAACAATACACGATGGGGGTAAATTAGCAAAGAAAATTAAAGATTAATAATTCAAGAAAAATAATAAACAATAAACTTCTCCCGAGACTACCCCTAGCGAAATATTCCAGGTCACCCAAGCAGCATTCTTTAGCAAGGAAATGTAAAAGAAATCATGAAAAATTGTTGCATACTTTTAGGATTTAAATTTGTCAATTTTCTTTATTTTATTCTCTCCAGTCTTTTGTGCTCTTTGTACAGAGATTTTAGCCGATAGAAAATCAAGTGAATTCTTTTGTAGAATTCTTTTTTTATTTAACCCTTTGTCGACCTCAAAAATGCTGTAGGACGATGCAACTTTACCTGCCCAATTCATTGTCTTCTGTATCGTTATATCAAAATTTGGATAAACCAACACCAGGTCGAAAATAAAGAAATCATAAAAATCTTTCATACCTTGAGGCGCTAAATTTATTTGTTTGGTTTATTATATTCTATCTAGTCTTATAAGTTCTTTAAACAAAAATTTCACTCAATAGCACCTCTAGTGAAGGATGGAAAACTAAGAAATCGTGAAAAAATGTTGCTTACTTTTAGGCTCTAAATTTATTAATATTTGTTAACTAAAGATACACTTTAGCTAATTGTGTAATGTGAAGTATGCTGTTGCTACCTAGGCTCTCTAAAATGCACTCAAAACCACTTTAAAGTATTTAAATACAAATGCTTACAGCAAATATGTAGTTACTTTTGAGGGTATGAAGTACTACAAAAAAAATTGTGTATAATTATGCGCAAAGTATATGCCTAATGCATTATTTTAGATATTTGAATAATTATTTAATTTGAAGTGGTTATTAATAGCTATTTAATTGCACTCATACCTTTTTGTGAATATTTTAAGCTGTTGAATAGCTAATAATTAATTATTAATTTTAAAATAAGAAGTAAGGGAATTTTTAGTACAAAATGCTGTGCAGTGATAGTCATATAGAGTTGAGCGTGTTGAAAAGTCATAACAGCCGAAGTGAAATTTAACAATTTTTGAGAGAAATTCTTTGCCTTCATGGAAATTCATGAAAATTCGACTCAAATACTGGAGTGAAAAATATAAACCAAATTAATAAATTTAGAGCCTAAAGAGCATTTTTTTTCAAAATTTTTTAGTGTTCCTTCTGCTTTCGAAAACACTTTACTATAGGTACTAATGGGTAAAAGAAAGTAAAATACCAGAAAGGATTGGTATTGACTCAAATTTATTGCCACTTTCCCATACAAAATTTTTAAATGATATACATACATTTTTTTAAACAAATTCTTCATCGCCCACTTTAGTAAATTCTCTCCCGCAATCACTCACTCCACGCAAATTTTTCATTTCCCAGCTTAGCTAGTTTGCATATCATAAATAAAAGCTTTTGTTTACTTTGCAATTTTTCAAACAAATGTCACGCATAAAATTAAAAATTTGCTTAGTAAAATATAAACAAATTGCATTTGTTTATTTTACGTGCAAAAACAGAAATTTAAATATGAAAAAATATAAATAGCAATCACTTGCTCATATTTATATTGGAAAATTTTCATTTTTTTTCTTTAAATTTTTTTTTCAAAATGTTTTACACATACTTTTAGCTGCATTTGCAATTCTGTGAAATGTCAATAATATCTATCTAAATGCATAGCATTGCAAGATTTATGCGCATATAAATCGAATAATAACGCAAATGCAAAACTAATAAATTTGCAAATTAAATCTCACCTCAACTGGCAGCGCTAATACAAACAATATTTTTTTCTTTTAATACTTTTTTTCTTTAATTTAAATTATTTTTTTTTTTGTTTAGTTTTGAGTACCTCAAATTTAATTAAAATTCTTAAAATCATACATGCTTAAGGCAAATAACTATAATATTTTTAATTTTAATTGAAAAATATTTATGTTAGCAATATGTGGGTTTGAAGTTGTCCAAGCTGGTGCAAAATTTTATTGCTAAAAATAATTGGATTTGTTATGAAGCCTACAGGAATGTTTTGTCATATTAAAAAAAAAATTATGAGGAGAAAGAAGGCATTTTATAGGTTCGAAAAGCTCATTCAATTTTAATAAATAAAAAAAAAAATGTTTTTTTTTAAATGCTAGGGAGCTGAAAGTATGAAGAGGACAAGCGTCTGCCATCTTCTGTAGGCTGGATACTTCCATGAGTAAATGAAATTTGTATAATGTCATCAGCCCTTAGAGGTCTTCAACATTAGCTTTTAAAGAAAATGGGAAATAAAAAGATAATGAAAAACGTTTGCATACTTTTAGGCGTATTTTTTTTTTTTTTATTATCTCTTCTTAAGCTCTTAGACAAAAACAGTGTACCAAAAAGAAGCAAAAGCAAGATATAAAAAATGGAGTAGCGATCTGAGATACGCAACATATTTTTTTATTAATCTCCCCAGAAGGAAGTTTCTTTTCTATTGTTTATATTTTATTTTATTTTATATTTTAGTTTTTTTTTTAGTTTATTTTATATTATTTAATTTAATTTTTTGGACTTTTGACCAGTCGAAAAATTTAACAAATTATTCTTTTTTGAGTTTTGGCGAAAACAAATTGAAAAATGCAATACCAACGACGATGATTGCAATTTCGATCTTGTCGAAGGATCTTGTCAAACCGCTTTGTATTGTTGCTTAGACATTTTTTTTCATCACCTTTACTTGTCATCGAACCAAAGAGAGGAGATAAGGAATATCTAAAAATAATGATCAATAATAAGAAAAACTAAAATTTCCTTTTTTTATTTTTTTTTTTATTTTTTTATTTATTTTTTTTTATTATTATTATTATTTTTATCTAGTGCCGATATCGTGTATTTTCTGTTCGAAAAGGTTAAGTGAGAATATTATTATAAAAAGTAAAGTCAATATTGTTAAAAAATAAATTATCTCCTAAAAGTTTTCATACTTAAGTCAAAATCTTTAAGCATCTTCAGCTTAGACTCTTTAAGAAGAAACATTTAATTAAACGAAAAAAAATGTGCACACATTAGACGAAGAAAATCCATCTCGCAGATGACGAGCAAACGCAGCTAGAGCGACAATAGCAAAAGTGAAGGGAAAAAGCAATAAACAAAAAGTGAAGAAAAGTCAATGCTCCTTAGATGTTAGAAAATGTGCAGCCTTTCTATATTTGAGTGCAGTTGGCAGTCAGCAGCTAGCAAATGGATGAAATGGACTTGCATTGTAGAAAGAGTAGAATGAATGGGACTGTTACTGATGATGATGAAGTGTCGCACAAGTAAGTGACATCAATACCACTGATGGACGATGGCTGGCTGACTAAAAGATGAAAGCTAAATAAGGAGGATGAGAACGAGAGAGAGAGAGAGAGCGACAGAGAAAGGGAGAGTGAGAAGAAGAAGTAGAATAAAATCTTCGTAGTTACTATATGAAACTGGAAAAAAAAATTGGAGAAGAACTGTGAAGTACAGTACTTATAAGTATTACACTGAAACAGCTAAAAAGATATGAACCTAAGAACACACAAAAAAAAATTTATAACTTAGTCGCTAGGGTAGAAAAGTAGAAAGCATAAGCATGCAATATTGAAATTGAACTCTTGCGCAAGCAAACACTTTATGTTAGAGGGCGCTGTTTGCATGAGTTGACATTAAATGAGTATGAGTGAAATATGTGAAGCTTTGAGTTTGTGTTTGGTGGTGTGAGTGTGCAAAATGTGAGGGGCAAGACTAAACAGTAAAATGATATGCGTCGAGAGCATTCGAGTGCAAATATTTAAAGAGTTTAAAGTGATGGGTTTTTTAACGACGTTTTGTTTTTGTTTAAAAGCAATTGGAAAATTATGTATGCGCTGTCACGCGCAACCGACGCCCAACGCAAAGCGGCGTTATATTACTGCAGCGTGTGGAGGAGGCATGCCATGTTGGAGCGGGAAGTATTAAATCAATAATATGACCAAAAAATTATTAAAATAACAAAATACGTTAAATAAATTAAGGCAAATAGAATGAATTAACTTAAAATAAAAAATTAACTAGAATAAAATAAAATAAAACAAAATAAAATAAAATAAAATAAAATAAAATAAAATAAAATAAAATAAAATAAAATAAAATAAAATAAAATAAAATAAAATAAAATAAAATAAAATAAAATAAAATAAAATAAAATAAAATAAAATAAAATAAAATAAAATAAAATAAAATAAAATAAAATAAAATAAAATAAAATAAAATAAAATAAAATAAAATAAAATAAAATAAAATAAAATAAAATAAAATAAAATAAAATAAAATAAAATAAAATAAAATAAAATAAAATAAAATAAAATAAAATAAAAAAATTAAATAAAATAAAATAAAATAAAGTAAAGAAAAATAAAATAAAATAAAATAAAATAAAATATAATAAAACAAAATAAAATAAAATAAAATGAAATAAAAAATAAAAATAAAAAAAATTAAAGGGAATTAAACAAAAAAAACATTAAAATAAAATCAGTTGAAATTAAATTAAATTAAAATAAAATTAAAAAAATGCACTAAAATAAAATAAAATTTAACTAAATTAAAAAAATAAAGAATTTAAAAATAAAAAAATTAAATTAAATTTAAAAAAAATTAATTTAATTAAATTTAAAAAAAGAATAAAATATAATAAAATAAAGCAAACAAAGTGAAATTGAAATAAAATAAAATACAGTTAAATAAAACAAAAATAAAATAAAATAAAATAAATTAAATTAAATATAATTAAATTAAATTAAACAAAATTAAATAAAATAAAAAATATAATAAAATAAAAAATTAAATTAAATTAAGTTATATTAAACAAAGTAACGGTAAAGCAAAATAAAATAAAATATAAAAAAATAAAGCGGAAAAAATAAAATAAAATGAAATAAAAATAAAATAAAATAATATGAAATAAAAAAATAAAAATAAAAATAAAATAAATTAAAATACAATATAATAAAACAAAACAGGTTAAATTAAATTAAATAAAGTAAAAAAATGCGAATAACTAAGCGTGAAATTACCCATTTACTGTATAAATAACAAACAATAGCAGCAACAACAAAAATAAAGAACAAAGCCATATTTTAACAATAACGGGGTTCAATGTTTAGGTTTGTGTGTGCATGGAAGCTATCATGTACATAATATATCTAAGAGTATCTCAATAACTCATACAACATCAATTGAAGTAAAAAAGTGGACGCTAGAGCTAAAATCTATGCTGCGCGAAACAAATACGGAACGAAATTACAAATTGCTATGTCCCAGAGAAAGTGCCAATTATTTTGGCATGTATAGATTGCACTGAAGGGCAGTGGTCAGTTGAACAATATCCCAAATACACAAACTTATAAATATATTTATAATATGATACTTTATTATATATGCTGTAAACAGAGTCGGTGTGTATTTATATAAAAATAAAAATAAGCCAAATATAAACTTATTTATCGCTTGGTTGTTGCTGCTCTTCCGTTTGCGTACTTTGACTTTTTGTATAATACTCCACAGATATTTATTATAAACTACCGGATTACTTACGCACAATCTCACACGCACACACACTCGCAAATGCTGACAATCACATTTTTCGTGCATAATTTTACGCAGTGAAAAATTGTTAATATCACAGTAAAAGTATTGCTTGTACGCACAAATCGCATAAATATATTATGTATATGATTCCTTTATTATTTCTGTCTTATAATTTGTGTATAAATTTTGTATGTTCATACAATTGTTGTTGATTTTTTGTAATTTTTAATTTTAGCATTCTTTTTGTGTTCGCATTGTATTGGCCGCATTATTATTGCCGATTTTTATTAATATGCTTAATTTTAATTGAAATTGCTGAGTCATGCATAATTTTAATTAGCCGGATTTGTTGTGCTGCATATTTGTTAAATGTATATTTGTTCTTTTGCTTTTGTTCTTATTTTGCTGCTGTTGTTAATTACCTTCGGGTTTTTGTATTCACAATCGGATTTTGCGCTTTAATAAAAATTTCCCTTTAAATATTTAGTAGGCTTCCGAGTTTTGAAAAAATATTGTATTTAGGGGAAAAGAAAAAAGTGAAAGAAATTAAGTATTAATAGAAGTTTTTGTAAAATTAATAATATAAATTGAAAATTAAAGCTTTAAAAAAAATATGTAGCCTTATTCAATGTGAAAAAGCATCCAAAATGTATATATAAGAAGAGCTTAATTTAATTTAATTTTATTGACATTAGGTAGGTAGGTAGGTTCAAGTGGCTGCCGCAGAGGCACACTTAGGCCAGTTTTGAAGGCCCGTTGTGATACCACCAACACAAGGAAAGTCAGCCCCGGGACCCAGCCATATGGAAAATCCCTGAGTTGTTGGGATTTTCCACATAGCAGAGTCCCGGGACTGACACTCCTAAACCGACACCGTTACTCCTCCTCGAACCACTTAGATGACTTTATGAAGCCCATCAAGTCCTTTATGTCCAGTTCCGCGATCTGGCTTAGACTATCTAGGAATTTAATTTGATTTTATTTTATTTTAAATTAATTTATTTTAATTTAGTTTAAAACTAATTAATTTTATTAATTTAATTTAAATTAATTTTATTTTATTTGATTTCGCTTGATTCAATTTTATTCTATTTTAATTAATTAAGTTTAATTCACTTTATTTCATTTCATTTTATTTTATTCTATTTCTTTTTTTTTCAATTTAATTTTTTTATTTTATTTTTCTATTTTTATTTTTTGTATATTTTTTAATTTTATTTATTATTTTTATTATATTTGATGTTATTTTATTTTATTATATTTTTTTGTTTTATTTTCGTTTATTCCAATTTATTTATTTTATTTTATTTTATTTTATTTTATTTTATTTTTATTTCATTTGATGCTGTTCAAAAAACTAAAACTAAATTCCCCACGCCCAACTATTTCAGAACACATTTATTGGCAGTAGTAGTGTAAGCCTCACTAAAATACTTCAATTCTACCAGCCTTACATTCAATACAACAGCATGGGAGTCAACCTTTGTTTATGGTACATGGTACAACTGCCTGCTGCCTGTTTGACGACGCAACCAACTCAACCGATGCACGCAACTCATTGTCTACTCGCTTGAGTACAATGCCAGGGTATATTGCATGAGTATGACATGACGACCTCTACTTGACTTAACCAGCATTGTCGTTAACAGTTTTGTTGGCGGTGTGACAACAACAAATCAGAAAACACAATGCGAACGATGCGCGCTGCAGCGCAACAGCCAAGCATACGCAAGCCTCCCGAAGTAAATTGAATGGCTGTGTCTACGACAACTCAAAATGCGATTTTCCACTACGCTAAGAATTCAAGTATATTCTAGACTGTTTTGAGGGAGGTCACATGTCGTAAAAAAAAATACCATACGTAAGAATGATCGGGTATGAGAGCGCACTTTTAGTACTTTTCTAAAGGTTGTCAAGCGAATCGCTTTCGTTGCTACTTCTCATATTTGCTGGCATTTTCCTAGTGCTACTTCTACTTTCTTCACTTTTCAATTTAATGATGATTTCTTATGCTTTTAGTGCTACTCGACGTTGAAAGAAGATGAGTAGGAGTACTACTCATACGATCTTTTTATGGCATTGCTTGCATTTATGTTACTCATACGACATGGTGGACTGAGGCACTTTTACGAGTATGTAAGTGAGCAATACTCGTAATCAGTGGTGTATGCGAAGATATGCTAAGACGTAGAGACGAAGTTTCGTCTTGAATATTTTTTTCAAAAATTTATCGTTTAACATTCACGTTGATAAACAAATTTAACGGTACACTGTGAAAAATTATGCTTTTTTCTTGTAATACATACAGAAAGGGGTTGTACGCTGTTCTTTAAAATTGCGTTGGATTTTTCCCCTGTGTATTCTGTGGCCCAGTCTAACCCTCTCAACTTACTCAACTTTTTAATTACAAATTGAACTCTTCTGTTTAAGTCTTACTTACTCACTCCCGCTTTTAACATGGAGCTTAAATGAAATCTATAATCTATATTATTTTTACTTTTAGGAGCATGGATTTTAATATAGCATATTTTTGGGAGCATTTTCGAGAAGAATCGTGTCATAATCAAATAACTGTAGGTAAAAATCGGATATTAGAATTAGACTTAAGGATCCCCAGATATTATTGTATGGGAAAAGCTGTTATATCATTTTCCTATCATTCCTTCCTCTCTTTTGCCCCACCTCGCTCTTCACCTATCCCCATATTTTCATATTCATCTTTCAGTATCAAAAAAAAATTATGTGCCTAACGGTATGCAATTTCTTCAAGAAATTATTTTCTAAAGATTAGACAACCTGCTTTGAAAGAAGCACGAGAATTGCTCTGTTAGTATCTGGATTTCGAGAGAGCGATTTCCTATTCATTGCACTTCTTTTTCCATACATACATGTCTATTTTTCCTACGCCTATCTCTTAATTTTTATAATCTTCCTATCCATAACCCATTATCGATAAGAAGTCATTTGAAATCAATAAATTTAGTACTAATATTTCACTTTAACAGAGGAACAAACTAAGTCCCTAAAAGTATCCAATCGGTTATAAAATGTTTTAGTCGGAAATACGAGCACTTGCGTTAACAGAAGTTTGAGCAGTCTCAGAGCTTAGCAAGTCGAATTGGCACCCTTTTTATAAAATTAATTTTAGATACAAATAATTTAACTGCCTGAAAATAAGCAAACGTATTCGAAAGTAATCAAGTTAGTAATTAAACTAATTCAAGCTTTCTTCACTCAAATTTTTTCCATCCGCAAACCATCATACCATGGACTACATTTAGTTATATTTAAATTTCAAATAAATTTTGCAAACAATTTAAAAAAAAATAAATTATTTAATTAAGAAATTAAATGTTTTCTCAGTTTAAGTATGTAATTTTAATCAAAATTTAATCATGTCTTCATTAAAGGCTAATTTTCAATCAAATCATTGCATACTTTAAGGCGAACTTTTTGCTTTTGAATCTTACCGCTTGTTCGCCAGCTGACAACAAAACTAATAGTACATAACGTTTTCATTGCTACAACCCCCACCTGCAATCAAATTTTCGATTGATATATGAGTTTGCTACACCTCGCTCGCAAACCACGCCTGTAAATATGCAACGCTTACTAAAATTTATTACATAAAGGAAACGTGTACTTTTTTATATATCTATATCTTAATACAAAAACCCAAATAAAAACTAAATGAAAAAAATTATTAGTGTAAATGCAGTTATTTAAAATAATAGTCACAACTGTTGTACGTACACGAATACATCCGTTGTGGCCATATTTAATGCATTAAATTGTATCCGCGCAAATAACGCCTCAGGGACATTTTAATCACAATTGCATTTTGTAATGTTATTAATTTTTAATAAAGCACACAAAACACAATGCAGCAAAACACAAAGTAGGAAAAACAAAAACAAAATGGTTGTACAACAATACAAATGTCACACATACACAAACAAAAGCGTGTGAGCGCCAGTGAGGCAAGCAACGTGCAACATGCAGCAAAACACATGTTAAAAATATAGCAACTTGCAGCACTGACATTTAGTATAGCTATACATCATTTGTGTATGAGTCTATGTATGTGTGCGTATGAGTGTATCACATTTAAGTTTTTGGATTGCAAATGACAAATGTATGCACTAACCACAAAATGTGTGATTTTCGTGTATAGCTCAAAATGCCTCAAAGCTTTACAAGCGGTGAGTTTGGTTGAGGCAAGCTTACAAAAGTATTAGTGGGCAATCAAACACACATATAGCAACCCTCTATAGTGTGTGTGAGTGTGTAATGGACTCCCTCTAGGCGACGACAATAATTAATTAAATAACGCTTAAAAATATGCTATGCAAGGATAAATCATGTATGCCATGTAATTGCGCTTAACACACTGACACCCGCAAGTGTATACAAATACTTCTATGTATGTATATTTGTGTGTGCATTTTTCTATAATTATTTACTAAAATATTTTATATAAAATTTATTATTATCAAATGACAACAACCAACAGTGGAAAATTAATAATAAACTACGCGTTTAAAATACAAAAACCTAAATAATATTGCATACTCACAGGCGCATTTTTTTGTGTGTGTAAATTAGATATCAAAGCAATGAAGCGTGGTTTTTCTGTTTAAATTGAGATAAAATTTATGGAATAGCTAATTTTGCACAAGCAATTATTATAGTTTTTTTAATATACAAATAACTGATAATATAAATGGGTAGTTCTTTTTTAAAACATTAATTTTTTTATTTGATTTTAATTTAATTTTTTCATATGTATTATTTTATTTTTTTATGTTATTTCGTTTTACTTTATTTTTTTTGGTTCTAGTTTGTTTATTTTTTTTATTTCATCTTCTTTTGTTCATATTTTTCTTATTTCTTATATTATGTATTTTAATTTATTTTATTTCATATTATTGTATTTTATTGTGTCTTAGCTCATTTTATTTTGCTTATTTTTTTCCTTCCTTTCTTTTTTTGTATATTTCATATATATTTTTTATTTTTTTTTAATTGATTTTTTTATTCCATTTCATTTTTTGTTCTTTTATTTTTTTAATTTTATTCTATTTTTTTACTTTTATTTAAATTTATTATTTTTTTATTATTTTATTTAATTTAATTTTATTCTATTCTATTTTTTACACTTTATTTTTTCTATTCCATTTTATTTTTATCTTCTATTTTCTAATTTCTTTTCTTCTATTTCAAATTTATTTAATTTTTTATTTGTTATTATTTTATTCTTTTTCTAACGTTATTTTTTTCTTATATTTTATTTCATTTTATTATTTTATTTTATTTTATTTTATTTTATTTTATTTTATTTTATTTTATTTTATTTTATTTTATTTTATTTTATTTTATTTTATTTTATTTTATTTTATTTTATTTTATTTTATTTTATTTTATTTTATTTTATTTTATTTTATTTTATTTTATTTTATTTTATTTTATTTTATTTTATTTTATTTTATTTTATTTTATTTTATTTTATTTTATTTTATTTTATTTTATTTTATTTTATTTTATTTTATATTTTTTTTCACTTTATTTTTTTTTTTAATTACATTTTGTTTTATGTTATCTTATTTTTTTATTTTATTTTATTTTATTTTACTTCTTTGATTTTTTATTATTATTATTTTATTTTTAATTAAATTTTTTTATTTTTTATTTTTTTTTTTTTTGTTTAATTTTATTTCATCATATTTGATTTATAATCAGCGGGGACTATTTTATTTTTTTTTTCGTATTTGTCACGAAATGACCCTCACACACAGCTCTACATGTATGACTAACTGTGATGTTTTCCCTCTGAAATTAGCTACTAAAAATTACTAAAAAAAACAACTGCCGACGTGCTGAATAGTTAGCATAATTTTAGGAGCTTTGCAGTTATAATACACAAATGATAAATGTATGGCAGATTGTAGATAAATTCAGGTGTTGATTTATAACAACGCAGTGATGAAGTGACAAAAATTATGCAAAAACATGCACAGCATTTGAAAATTATTTCACAAAATTGAAGCCAAACAGTACAGATGGGGTTTTTCAGCAATATAAAATATAAGTTGAATTTTGGTTTTTTCGCACGCACTCCCACATTTTTGCTTCTTTGCCCCTTTTAACTTTTTTCTATCATTTTTCGCTTCCCTTTTTACAGTTTTACACTGTATTTTTTTCTCAACAAACATTCTTAGCTTACAAACGAGCAGCACCTAAAAGTATGCAATACCATTTGTGCACAATCGTGTTTTGTTCATGCTTCATTAGCTACTTTGTTGTGTTCAACACTTTTTCTTATTCGTTTTGGCACATTCCATTTCGTTCCAATTCATTTCGCACGAATTTTACGCCAAAAACTTACGTGCGCACGCTTCGAAATTCAGCAATTCTACAAGCTAGCCGCCGACAAGCATCATTTATTGCCCAGCTTAAGACGATGAAATGTTGGTCGCTCTTTGGGTGTGTGTGGGTGTCAATGTAAGCCAAGAAGTCAACCAAATACTCGCACTTGCATTCTTAAAACGTACTATTTTTCTCCTTTTCTCCAATGTATGTGCGCTATTCCGCATACCAATTTAGCTTTGACTTCAAAAACATTTACTGAATTTTTAATAAGCATTTGAAAATCGTTTCGAAAGTCCGTTGATAGTTGAAATTTATTGAAATGCCAAAAGCAGCAACAGAAGCAACTCAAAGTAAAGACAATGGAATTTGGTATTGTTGGAGAGTTTGTGTGTGTGTTAAGTAAAGGGCGAGAATTTTTGTTGAAGCAGTGTGGGTGCTAATAAAAGATATTCAAGTGTTTTAGTTATATAAAATTAGTGAGCTGATTTCCGACATTGTAATGTATTTTATTATAATTTTGATGCTTCAATGAAGAGGATGGAGCATAATGGAAAACTCATCAATAAATGTGACAAGACAAGGCTCACTTTTTCTCATTGAAGGAATAATTTTCTAATACTTATTGCTTTAAAAAGTTAAATTGCGCCCAAAAGTATGCAATATTTTGTTAATGTGCTTATGATATTGCTAGAAGTACTTTGGTGTCTCGATGTGTTTAGCGTTTCGCTTATATTGGCGGAAGTTGTTGGAAACATCTTAGAATCTGACTAGAGCTCAGATCATGCACAGAAAAACAACGCATAAAAGTATGCTTAATTACATATGAAATATATATATATATTAAAAATAAATTTAAAAAAATTAAAATAAAAACAAAGTAAAATAAAATAAAAGAGCTAAAATTAAATAAAATTAAAAAAAATAAAACAACTTCCCTACGATCCATCGGTACTTAAATACCAATCCATCGCCCTGCCACCTTACTCACCTTGCCCGACTAGACATACCTTTAGGTGTGTGTGTGTGTGTGTCCGGCTAGAATATCACCTCTAAATCACTGTGTTCTTATTAGTAAAGGAAGTGGGACCTCTACTTGATCTTGTATTGGCTGAGCATTACCCCAGCCTACGACAAAACCCACCGCACAGTATGTTTAGAAGCTTTAAATAATAGTTCAAATTTTGTATGTTTAAGACCACAAATGCCGCGATATCGATGTCTAGTCCTTTCTTATGAGATATTTGCGCGCAACAACCACCTCTTCTTTTTCTGCTGAAAAATATATATCCACTAATCTTTTTCCATTTCTTTGTTTGGGTATGGCCGCAAATTTATTAGAAGTCCAAGTTTATATATATATATATATTTTTTTTTTTTTTTTCAATGACAAAGTCTCCTCCAGCACTTCTGTGTGTTTTACTGTGACACATGACTCATTTTAATTAATATTGCATACTTCTAGGCACTATAAATGAAGCTCTTATGACACGCGTTCTGGAATGGTGTTGCATACTTTCAGGATCCATAATTAGTAGTTATCAGTTTAGAATGAGTTTAATATACTTTTTCTTTTTCAGTAGCAAAGCTTAATTAGCATTTTGATGGAATATAACAATTTCCGCAACACATGCACTCCCTGCAACTTTTCTTCCTCACCTATATATTCCTACGAATATCTCCTCATCTAATAACATTCATTTTGTCGCGGTCAACCAATAAAACTTTCATCAAACGGTTCTCAGAATACAGCTTACCAAACATCTAACAAATGCTACTCAAAGCCGCATACTTCAAATATACTCTTTGAAGCATACTTTTAGGCAGTAACTAATTAAATGCTGTCATTTAAAATGCCAAAGTAAAATCAAAAATTAGAATATTCTACATTTCACTAAAGGTTTTATTGTGAGGCAATTGTTTTTATTACCGAAATTATTTTGCTTTCGAAGCTCAAAGCTTAATAAGCATTTACTTAAATTATAAGTTTCAGTTTCCAAACGTATGCAATGAAGAACTAATTTCTATTTTTTCTCTTTTCTTCTTCTCTACAGGTATGTACCAAGCAACGAAAACATTGTGTGCAAAAACTATAACCAATTAACCAGCAATTACTGTAAGTAGCGTACGCGATGAGCTTCTCACCCTAAATCGCAAGAAGATGTGTTCTTTGAAGTAATAAAAAAGTAGACTGCGGAAATTATAACGCGCTAAGAAAGTCAAAAAGTACCTAGTAGGTAGGTTCAAGTGGCTGCCGCAGAGGCACACTTAGGCCAGTTTTGAAGGCCCGTTGTGATACCACCAACACAAGGAAAGTCAGCCCCGGGACCCAGCCATATGGAAAATCCCTGAGTTGTTGGGATTTTCCACATAGCAGAATCCCGGGACTGACACTCCTAAACCGACACCGTTACTCCTCCTCGAACCACTTAGATGACTTTATGAAGCCCATCAAGTCCTTTATGTCCAGTTCCGCGATCTGGCTTAGACTATCTAGGAACGGAACTCCCAAAAAGCGCGTTCTCACGCCGCTTAAAGCCGGACAGTTGCAGATGAGGTGCTCCACCGTTTCCTCCTCCTCATCATCTTTGCAACTCCTGCAGCATCGTCGGTAGGGCACACTTAGCCTTTCTGCATGCCTACCAATGAGGCAGTGACCGGTTAATGCCCCTATCAATATGCAGATTTCCCTCCTAGTTAGGGCATAAATGCGTCTAGACCTTTTAAGATCCCATTTTGGCCAGGTTTGTTTCGATATCCGACACCCTGGGGATTGCAGCCATCTTTCGTTGGCTTGACGGAGTGTGTGCTCCTTCAGCATTAGTTTGCATGTGGCAAACGGCATACCTAAGCGCTCTTTATCCCGAAGAACCT
Source organism: Campiglossa producta (assembly GCA_964058755.1). Classification (NCBI taxonomy): domain Eukaryota; kingdom Metazoa; phylum Arthropoda; class Insecta; order Diptera; family Tephritidae; genus Campiglossa; species Campiglossa producta. Next base: position 123,387,879 of record CAXKVI010000002.1, on the reverse strand, counting down.
GCTTGGTCGTGCCCTGCCTGGCAAGCTCGTCTGCCTTACAGTTTCCCTCAATGTCCCTATGTCCCGGGACCCATATGAGGTTTACGCGGTTCTGTTGGGCCATCTCCTGAAGAGATCGACGACAGCTGAGCGTCAGTTCAGAGTTGAACGTGTATGAGCCAAGGGATTTGATTGCCGCCTGGCTATCGCTGAAAATAGTGATATCTCCTCCGATAACACGTTTGCTTAACCAGGCCGCGGCGTCCCGGATTGCCGAGACTTCCGCCTGGAAGACGCTACAATGATCAGGTAGTCTGAAGGAGAGTTCAAGGTCCAAATCCCTTGAATAAACCCCTCCTCCAACTCTGCCGTCCAACTTCGAGCCGTCGGTGTATATGGAAGTGCCACCATTTGTTTCGGGACACCAATCCGTCCTCTCCCAGTCTTCTCTGCTGGGAATGTTTATTTTGAAGCAGCTATCCCCGACTGTAGTGGTCACACAACGATCTGTGCTTAGAGGGAGAAAGCTGTAAGATTCCAGAATACTGGAGTGTCCAATAGTACCCGCACCCCAACTGGAGGTTTCTCTTAGGCGCAGAGCTGATGCCGCCGCTGACCGAAACCCTTCCAGATCAAGTGGCAAAATGCCCAGAATGGCCTGGAGGGCTTCGTTGGGCGTTGTCCTTAGCGCACCGCTTATACAGATCATATTGGATCTATGGACTTTCCGCAACAGATTCAGGTATGTTGTCTTGCTCAGTGCCGGCCACCATACGACGACTCCATACAGCATGATTGGGCGAATGATGGCCGTGTAGATCCAACTGCATACTCTAGGGCTGAGCCCCCATTTTTTGCCAATGGCTCTTTTGCATGTGTAAAGAGCGATGCAAGCTTTCTTCTGGCGCTGAAGAACATTCTCCTTCCAATTCAGTTTCCTGTCCAGAACTATGCCTAGAAACTTGGCCTTATCCGACAAGCCCAGGCGCGTGCCATCTAGTTCTGGCAGGCTTAGTGGCGGTATTTTGTACCGGTTGGTGAAGAGGACAAGTTCCACTTTCCCCGGGTTGATACTAAGTCCGCAGCGAGAGGACCACCTCGAAACCTCTCGCAGTGCTACTTGCATCAGGTCACACAGAGTTTGTGGGAACTTGCCTCTGAATGCAATAGCTAAATCGTCTGCGTATGCCACTATCTTCCCGCCCCCCCAGCTTGTGTCACGTAGCAACGAGTTGACTGTGAGGTTCCATAAAAGCGGGGAAAGAACACCACCCTGGGGCGTTCCCCTTGTGACATAGCGTGATAACTCGACCGTACCAAGTGAAGAAGCTATTTTCCTTCCTCTTAGAAGTTGGTCAATTAAACCAGTTAGAGGTCTATCTACGCCCAGATTAGTTAGAGCGGAGTTGATCGCCTCCGGGCTTATATTGTTGAAAGCCCCCTCAATATCTAAGAAGGCCACGAGACAGTAGTCCTTTTCACACAGCGATTTCTCAATGACAGATACTAGGCTGTGCAGAGCAGTTTCTGTTGATTTACTCTTGGTGTATGCATGCTGATAGCTAGAGATAAGGTTGCTATCAATAGTCGTTGAAAGGTAGTCGCTTAGTATCCTCTCAAAGGTTTTGAGTACAAAGGACGAGAGACTGATCGGTCTGTAATCTTTTGGCTCGTAGTGGGATGCCTTCCCAGCCTTAGGGATAAACACTACCGTGGCGCTTCTCCAGGAGCCCGGAATGTGGTTGAGAGCCAGGCAGGCTGTGAAGAGAAATACCAGCCATTTAGCTGATGTCTCCAACGTGTTTATAAGTTGCGCGGGGATAATCCCGTCCGGCCCGGCAGCCTTATACGGTTCAAAGCTCTTAACTGCCCACCTTACTCTTTCCTCAGTGATGGTTATATTTACTGCCAGGTTTGTTGCAGGTGCTAGTGGTGCATCATGCAGATTCCCCGGAAAATGTGTATTCAAGAGCAGCTCAAGGGTTTCCTCTTCCGTGCTGGTCCAGGATCCGTCAGGCTTTCGCAAATAGCTGATGGTTGTTTGACTTTTCGAGAGGACTCGTCTAAGTCTCGCTGTGTCGTCGACCTTTTCGACGCCAGTGCAGAAATTTCTCCACGAGGTTCTCTTCGCCTGTCTCAGAGCTTTTTTGTAGGCCCTTAGTTTAGCTTTATATTCATGCCAATGAGGCTCAGAGCCGAAGCTCTTGGCCTTGTTAAATTGTTTCCGGCATGATATTCGGAGCGAGTCCAAATCGTAGGACCACCAATGTGGCCTGTGTTTACCGCGTGGTTTTGGCACTGGACAAGCCTGTCCTAGAGCATTTGAGAGCGCCGATGTAAATGTAGTAACAAGATCCTCCAGCTCCTCTACTGATGAGGGGGCTTGTGAGGGCAGTACTGGTAGGTCTCTGTCTAATATTTCATTGTGTAACTGCCAATCAGTGTTACGTGGATTGCGCTTCATGATTGGTTGTTCTACAATAAAGTCTAAAACCATTTCTATGTAACGGTGGTCGGAGAAAGAATGTTCCTCCAGAACCCGCCATTTTCTGACCCACTCATAAGCGCCTTCACTACAGATAGTGAGGTCTATGACCTCCCTGCGGGTCTTAGTGATAAAAGTAGGCTCATTACCCACGTTGCAAATCACCAGGTTGGTTGTTAAGAGGTAATCAAACAGAGACTCGCCCCTGGCATTGATGTCGGAGCTCCCCCATTGGACATGGTGAGCATTAGCGTCCGCTCCAATAATAAGATTACCCGTGCAGAAATTTGACACCAGGTCTTTCACCTCCGTTTGTGGTGGGGGTTCTTCGGCGTCGTAGGGCATATAGACCGACGCCACCGTCAGGCGGGTGCTGTCGACCGTTAGACTGATAGCGGTAATATCACCGTTGGTGTAGTTAGGTAGGAGAAAGGAGTTCAACTCAGACTTGACCAAAATACACGTTCTGACTTTGCTCTCCTCGCTGGCTCGAATGAGCTTGAAGCCCTTAGTCCCCAATCCGCAGATTCTCGAGCTATTGACCCAGGGTTCTTGGATGAGGACCACATCCACGTCGCCTTTAGAAAGACGACTACTTAAAGCAGCCGAAGCCACTTTAGATTTGTGCAAATTAATCTGAAGCACCACCAACATGAGAGCGCACAGACTTCCCTGCCGTCCCCATATCGTCGAGGTTTGCTCCATCCCGGAGGTTGCCTATCAACGACGAGTTGTTCCGATTAACTGCCCGATGTGGCGTTGCAGGAGTCCTGCTGCCTGTAGCGTTAGATGTTAGTCGCTCAGCGTTGGCTGCTACCACCGTGACGTCGAGGACTTCCTCGTCCTGTAGGCTGTCCTCCATCTCCGAGTTGTTCACAGCACTATCGCCAAGAGACGTGGCGGATAACATGCTTTCCGCATCGGAATCCTCCGCTTCCTCTTCTGGTAATAAGTTTTCCGGTTCCCCCGGAGCAGCCAAGAAGGCAGCGCGCTGAGCATCACCACGATATACGTGGATAACGATTTGGCCTACGCTGTAGTGTACTAGGCCATTGCACCTTTTGAGGGGCTCGATTGACTCTTTATTCATGGTGAACACCACCTGTCTGTCGGGCCCTACCGCATCCCCGACCAGATTGACACTCCAGTCATGCGTTGGGAGGGACGGATTCATTAGCCGTAGCATCCCGAGTATTCTCTCGGGTTCGTCAGGGATGGCCGGAATCCACGCCCTTGCCCTTGGACGAGCTGGAATGTCCTTCCAGTCGACGACCTCTATCTTTGCGCCCTGGTAGACTTCACCCAGTTTAGCAGCTGCTGCCTTGTACAGTGCTACGGTTTTTGCATCCTCGCATGCGAGTAATTTAATTTGACCCTGGTGCCAACCCGCATCCGTTACTCGTGCCGAACTACCCGGAAACTCCGGAGCAACGTTGAGAAGAATGTTGCCGAGTTCATTTCGCACGTAACGCCACCGGTCCTTGGGGATGGCCAGACGGTCATTGCCTCGGTCAAGGACGCCTATAAGGATCCTGTCCTTGGTTACCTCAGCAAAGCTTAGTTTGCCCGCTCCAGAGGTATTCTGATGCCGCTTGGGAGGGGGAATAAACTCCAGATCCGATCTCTGGCGCTTGAAAGGGTTAACTTTTAACCTCTTTGGCATGTACGAATTTTGGAAATCCGGTATCACAGCTTTCGCTAGCTCTACAGATTTACTGGAATTCGGCGACAGTGATTCCTGCGGTACCCCTTCATACCTCTTCAGGATCTTTGCAGCCAATCTTTTCTCGTAGTATGTGAAGCGGCGGGGAGATGTCTCCCTGGAGTGCGGACCCGTAGTTGCCATCGCGGTCGCTCTCCTTGCCGACATCTCAGTTGCAGCTTCCTTCTCCTTCGAAACTCCGAGGCCAGGTCGTGAGACCGCTGCCACAGACGTAAAGATACTGGTTTTCATATCAGCGGTTGATGGGAGTTTAGCATCCGCCGTTGTCCGCTTAGCTGCGTTGGCAACCGCACTGGTGCTAGCTCCCATCAAGTCAATCTTATTCGATAGAGGGTTGGTTGACCGACTCGTAGTTGCCATCGCTGTCGATCCCCCCCTTGATTGTGGAACGGAGGTTGTCCTCCGGCGTTGTTGTTGCTTCCTCGCCTGCTCCTCCATAGCTCTCCTTTGCTGAGGAGTGAAATTTGGCGTTGTTTGTTTTTTAGATTTTTCGTTTTTATTCAGGTTATTCGAGTTCATCTTGTTCGTACGACCCATCGCCGGACAAGGCCAGCTTAGGGTCAAGGGAAGAGTAGGGGAAAATGTGTCGTCCGCCGCGGCAGAGCCCCGTACCGCGGTAAGGCCATGCTTACTCTCTGAGGCGACCCGGTGTCAGAGAGGCTCCGTTCAAATACAGCCACGATTTGCCTCCCGGCTGCAAACGTCCAATGGGCACGGTTTCGCATAACACCCTGGATTGGGAGGGGGAAGATCTTTGTCGTCGCGCCAGAGAGGCTAGGCTGCTCTCGTGATGAAGTGCCGTACGGAGCTATGATCACAAGGGCAGCGTAGCCCTGTGGCTATCGACTTAAGCCCTCGTACCGCGGCAAGGTATCCACCCTTCACGAGGGAAGTACCTAGTTAAGGCTGGTAAATCACAGCAGACGTAGATAGTAGATATTTATTATAAAAGCAATTACCCATAGCAAAACATGTCATGAATAATGACAGTTAAAGGGAAATACTTAAAAGAAAAGATCTCAAAATAAAAACTCCACCGAAATCCCTGCAGTATTAAACAAAGCATAACTTAAGGCGTAGCTACTTATAAGGACAGTGATTACAAGCAAATTTTGTGAAAAATCACTTCGAAGCTAACTAAAAAAATGGGTTTATAGATTTAAGTAGAGAAGAAACAGCGGCGATTTTTCAATTGTTGTTTCTTTTTTCTCATTTTCCAGTTTTACATTTTTATGATTGCCATAAGCATTCAATATACAATTTTTTACAAATTTTTTGACCATTTTTCTTAGCCAATTTTTTGTTGAATTTCGTTTATCCTTCTTGAATGCTTGCTTAAGACTTAACCCCCATTAGCTAGTTCGAGACAGCTGCAGGACAAATATCAGCAAATCACAGCAGTAGAGTTTAGGGCAGTGGCAAGCACAACACTCAGGTTGCTTATTATATTTTCTTTCTTTCTTGGCTGCCAGTGGCAATAGAGTTTACTGCTCTTACTTAAAACAAGAGCCAACCAAAACGTAACCGAAGCAGCAGACAAAAAATGGGAAAAATTGTTTTCTTAACAAATGCAGCATATATTTAGCTGTTGCAGTGACTGACTAGACGGGCACAAATATGAACGTCATCGTTATGCTTCGACGGCAATGACTTTCTTAAAAGTTTTTTTTTCAATTTTTTTTTTGCATAATTTTTATTACAACTTTTTTTAACTCACAATTTTCTCAATACCTTGAGCTGTGGAAATATATTGCAGCCTAACTTGCAAACTCGATTTTTTCTAGTCAGAAAGAAAAATGCAAAATAGTTGCTGGCACATACGTTCGCGTGGCTATGCAGATGGGTTGCACAGTGGGGTGTTTGGCAAATGAAAAACGCAAATTTTAATTTCCAATTTAATAATTTTTTATAACCGCCGATAATATTGATGAATAATACAAATTTAAAAAGTCAATAGCAGGCAAATTGCAGATATTGAAATCCAAACATTGAAATACAAACTAAAAAAAATCGATAAAACTATTGGAAATGTCCTTTGTAATGAACATCGATAATAGTAAAGAAATATCGGTACAAATTAAAAAAAGTGATTAAATAATAAAAATCGATAACCGATATCAAATACAGTGTCGATCAAAAAACTTGAATGAAGCTCTATAAAATCAAATCTAGTAATCGAAAACAATAACGATAAATTCGTCGAATTTAAAATTTTCAAAATCGATTACAGTATAAATGCAAAAAGGTAAACCTGCCGTAATGATGGAAACCAAAAACAATTGATAAAAATCGAAAATATTAAAGTCATATTTAAAGAATCGAATAGTATCTAACATACAAACCGCCATCTTCCGTCCGAACCATTAAAAGCTAAAAAAAAACCGAAATATTAAAATTGCAATATCAGTAAATATCGATACAAGTTAAAAATGTGATTAGTTGATAAATATCGATAACCGATAAAAACTGTAAAGTTTAACAAAAAATTTACAAACGCCTAAGATAGTAAAATGTTTTGTACAAACTGGTACCAAGGGTGGAAACCACCAAAAATGTATCGACATGTCTTGAATAAAAAAGGCAAAAATATCGATTTTAAATTGATAAAAATCGATTAGTCTCCACAGTAGGAAAATAACAATCCCCACTGCCGTCAGCATTCTTAAGACCAATAAAAATTGATAAAAACCTGAACAAGAATTTATAAAAGTCTTAAATAATAAAATCGATTAGAAATCGAACTTGAAATTTTTAAAAGCTGATTAGTGTGTCAAGTATCAAATCCCATAAAAGTAAATAGAAACCTTGACTATGGGTACGAACCAACAAAAAAAGATTAAAATCTGAAATAATAAAATCGAAACAAAGCATCGAGTTTAAATATTAAAATCGATAAAATACAAAAGTAATAAAATACAAGCTTTTACAGCTTAGCTACAATCGATAAAAATCCAAAGTTTAAAAATTGATAAAAGGTGTAATTTCACAAGTTTAAAAAATTTGTTTAAAAAATTGATAAAATTCGAAAGTAATAAAGTAACAATAAAAATTGGTACAATCCGTTATTTCACAAGTTAACATAAAGCGTCAGCACTAGTGCGAAACAAAAAACCTCTAAAAAATTCTAGCATCGATACAAAAAGTTTAGGTTTAAAAAAAATCGATAAATCGATAATGTTGTATATCGGGCTATAGGCTTATCCTTTTCGTCCCCAGCACATCCCGCCTACCAAATCAGCCTCTGATTTACATATCTAATTTTATTTGAAAATATATTATGCTCCCGTAGCATTGTCACAGCGCCCCATAGTGCATCCGAAAGGCAATAGGAGAGTTGGCATAACTTCAAACCAGACCACCACCGCCTTCGAGTGCGCTTTAACTACCTAATCTTCAATTTGTTTTATCTTACCATATATATTTTACAACTCCCACAACAATGTTCGACCACTTCGCTTGTATGCAAATATTAAAAGCAAATAAGTTAAAAAAAAAAATAATATTAATAGCAGCAGGTTGCGCTTTGTTGTGCCTCCTACTCCACTTACCAGCAAGTATAAGCATCTTAGCGCAGTTGTCGCTGCTTACTATTCTTTTCGAAAGTGCATAGTTGCTGTGGCTATTTTTCGATGTCTTATGGTTTTTGTGTAAGAGCAAAAAAGAAAGTACTTTGCGATGAGTGAAAGGCACTAAGGCACTTGAGCTTTACAGCTGTTTAAGCAGCTTGACTGGCAGGATATTAAAAATTGTTGGACGGCGGCTGTGTAAATCGAAGAGTAGAATGAGGTCAAGAGGCTATGCTGGTTGATAGAAATTTTAGTTGAAATATGCAGTCGAGTGACTCAGGCTGGCGAATGAGGGCATAGCAGAGATAAATAACAAAAGGTCCTTGACGATGTCCTAAATGCCGGTATTCATAAAAAAAGATTGAAATATGCAAAAAAAAAATTGTAGAGGGAAATAAATACAGGAAGCGTAAGAAAAATGAGGAAAAGGTTAAAAGAAAATTGCGGAGTGGTGGGATGAGAAATAAAGTGAAGTGGGAGAGATATTGAAAATTCGAAAAAAGTTATGGAAACAAGGAAATTTATATTTTAGAGTAAACATTTTCTTAAGCATTGCACAATAAAATTTATAATGTAAAACAAAATAAAATTAATAAAATAAAATAAAATAAATTAAAATAAAATAAAATAAAATAAAATAAAATAAAATAAAATAAAATAAAATAAAATAAAATAAAATAAAATAAAATAAAATAAAATAACATAAAATAAAATAAAATAAAATAAAATAAAATAAAATAAAATAAAATAAAATAAAATAAAATAAAATAAAATAAAATAAAATAAAATAATATAATATAAAATAAAATAAAATAAAATAAAATTAATAAAATAAAATAAAATAAAATTAATAAAATAAAATAAAATAAAATAAAATAAAATAAAATAAAATAAAATAAAATAAAATAAAATAAAATAAAATAAAATAAAATAAAATAAAATAAAATAAAATAAAATTAATAAAATAAAATAAAATAAAATAAGATAAATATAAAATAAAATAAAATAAAATAAAATAAAATAAAATAAAATAAAATAAAATAAAATAAAATAAAATAAAATAAAATAAAATAAAATAAAGTAAAATAAAATAAAATAAAATAAAACAAAATAAAATAAAATAAAATAAAATAAAATAAAAATAAAATAAAATAAAATAAAATAAAATAAAATAAAATAAAATAAAATAAAATAAAATAAAATAAAATAAAATAAAATAAAATAAAATAAAATAAAATAAAATAAAATAAAATAAAATAAAATAAAATAAAATAAAATAAAATAAAATAAAATAAAATAAAATAAAATAAAATAAAATAAAATAAAATAAAATAAAATAAAATAAAATAAAATAAAATAAAATAAAATAAAATAAAATAAAATAAAATAAAATAAAATAAAATAAAATAAAATAAAATAAAATAAAATAAAATAAAATAAAATAAAACAAAATAAAATAAAATAAAATAAAATAAAATAAAATAAAATAAAATAAAATAAAATAAAATAAAATAAAACAAAATAAAATATACTAAAATAAAAATAAAATGGAAAAAAATTAACAAAATAAAATAAAGTAAAAAATATAATTCGAAATCTGTATGTTATTTCAGCTTAAATACTTTCTTATCTCAAAAAAAAAACACTAAAAAGTTTCATTCATTTTAAAGTCACCACACTAGCCGCCAGCAACTGCCTTTAGCTGAGTTTACTATGAAAATCCTTCTAAAAATAAACACTTAACGCTTAAATGAGCTTTGAGTGCTTTTATGCTGCATTAACATATTTTAGAACTCAATTTTTGAGATTTCAACAATCATATTTTTTGTGTGTTGGTTTTCATAAAGTTCAACAATGAATAAGAAGCAGTCAGTCAGGCAGCAGCTATTGTAAGGACAGAAATAAAAAAATAAAAAAAACTTAACAAAAGAAAACAGCTGAAATGGAAATCAAATAAGTACCCCTAAGTGGGAGTAAAAATTAGGTATAGAATAAGAAATTTTATAAAAGATGAAAATATTAAACCCAAGCTGAAAAAATAGCCTTGACAGAATAAAATATTTGCCCAAAAAAAGGAAATCATAATAAAAAAATTCTTTACCCTACGCAGCGTCCATTTATGCATTTACTTTAGAGCAGTCCCTTAGCGTTTTATAGCATTTACTTTGCAGCTGAGCTTTTACTTACCATACCACTCTTACGCATACTGCACATATCCAAACACATACACATACATGCATACATGTATACCTAAGTGTGTGCCCAGTTGGAGAAGCACTTATTCGATAGGAGTGGGTGCACAAATCAATTTCTTTCTTTTCAACTTCGTTTTATTTGCATATTTTTTGTTGCTCTCGTAGTTATCGAGGTTGTAGCTGACATGGTTTTTTTTTTCTCTTCAATGCATGCATTTCACTTAATATTTTGTGCTGCTTTACTATCACACCACCTTCAACTATCTATGCTTTCTATCAATTTCCGTTGTAAGATCAATTTTTGAAAAATATTTTGCAAAACAAATTTCATTTACTTGCCGTACGTCTATTCAAATTTCGTTTTTTTTTGTGAGTGCTTAGGAGTAGTAAGTGTTAAGGGTAGAGGTATAGTGCAGAAGAGGTGACGTTTTAGGGGTTAGGGAAATACGCTGTATATCTATTTTCAGCATCGATTTGACTTAGTCACTGGGATTTGCTGTTGTTGCACTCAAAATCTCAGTATTTGGTGTAAATAAAAATCGTTTTGGTGTGTTTTTTTGTGGTAGGCTCGTAACCTTCAAAATTGAGTGTCCGCCTTTTCTACCGCAGCTGCGTGGACATGGGCTAAAGAAAATTTAATTCACTTTTTGAATTTTTTTGGATTTTATTGTTTTCTTTGATTAATAAGCTTTTTTATTTTATTCTATTTTATTTTATTTTAATTTATCTTCTATTTTTATATTTATCTTTTGTTTTTTTTTTTCTTTATTTTATTTTATTTTTATTTTAATATTTTTTTATTGTATTTTATTTTACTTTACGAACTTTGAAAATTTTTGGACTTTTGACTTCGAATAATTTTAATGAAATTATTCTTTTGAGTTTTTGGCGGAAACAAGCAACAATACGAAGCGGTATGACAAGATCCTTCAACAAGATCGAAATTGCAGTCATCGTAGTTGGTATTGTTTGAAGCATTTTTCAACTTGTTTTCGCATAAAACTCTAAAGAATAATTTAATAAAAATTATTCGACTGGTCAAAAGTCCACACCAATAATAACAATAACTAAATCATTTTACTTAAATTTTTTTAATTTTTTTTTTTTTGTATATATAATGTATATTTTTTTTAATTTCTTCTTCTTCTTTTATTTTTGATAAAATTTTTTTTGTAGTTCATTTTCTCCTCTGTTATTTTTTTTTTTTTGTTTTATTTGTTTTTGTTTTTTTTTTTTATTGTTTAAATTTTTTTTTATTTATTTATTTTTTTATTTTGTTTTCTTAACTTATTTTTTTTTATTTAATTTAAACTTATTTTCTAATTTTTTTTTTTGTTTTTCATTTTTTTTTTCTATTTTATTTTAATTTATTTTTTATTTTATTTTATTTGGTTTTGTTAATTTAATTATTTTATTTTATTTTATATATTTAAATTTTTTCAAATCTGTAAAAATCGATTTCCATTCAGAGAAGCTCCCCTCAAATTATTTCAATACTAAAAACCAATTTGACTCAAAGTCTCAATTTGAACATTTGTCCAAAAAATCAATGCTATAAACCTCTAATTTAAAAGCACATCCACACACCAACACCTATGAGCGACTATACTAGGTAGCAAAATGCACCAATTTATAGCGCAATATGCAGCACGTGGCATGCACACGCAATCAAATGTAATGCCGCCACAATTGGCAACAAAATGAAATCGTGTCCAACCGCAGTATTGTCAGATATGCCACAAAATTGTCCAATTATGCCCGCCCCAACTTTCCAAAATGCACAACAAATACGTAAGCAATCAACGTTTTACAAATAGAAAATACCAATAGAAATGGCAATAGAAAATAGCAAAATTGCAACAAATACATACAGCTGTGTGTGAAATGAGAAACAAAAATTAATATTTTAGTTACAAAGCTTTTTCAAATTTCGAGGCGCTCACTTCACCGCGACATGTGTACACGCAGCTGTCATGTGTGTGTGAACGCGCATCAACATCAGTTTTACAAGCCACGCCTGTCCGACTGTTAATGCTAGCTAGCGGTGATGATGCGGTTGATGAGCCATAAAAATAGATAGAGCTAAATGACATTTCTAACTAAACTCAAATGCAAACAACAACAAGCTGAGTGATATTGTTTGCAATGGTGCAAGTGACAAGAGAAAATATTAAAATCAATTCGGAAATAATATTTATCAGGAGGAATGCGTTGAGTGTGCGTATAGCTGATAAATTGCCCAAAAATTTCTAATATCACCATTTTTAAACTTTATTATAGGTAATAAAACTCAGCAACTCTAACCGCCAATTTAATGTATTTTTATATAATAATTTCGGTCACTATAAAATAAGAATATCACCTCGCACACAATTTAGCTATAATTTTTAATGCTCTTGCATATTTCTTCCGCACAATTTATTGGTGCTACTGAGCACAAATGTTGCGTTAACAGTTAAATTAGAAATTGTAATAGAATAATTGAAGAAGAAGAAATCAATTCGAATGGTGCGCAAGTTTGCTAATAATTTCCTTCATTGGAATTTTTGGTTACGTATACGCCGTGGTATGGGTTTGTAATTGAAAATTGATTTATTACCCTGCAGTCAACTTAACTAGTTTTATACTAATCACATACCAGTCAGCCAGGCGGCCTCAACTAGTTCGAGTTCTGTAATTTTTCCATATTAGCAACTGGTATTTTTAACACGGCGATGTCCTACGAGATGGCAATTGTCCTTCTCTGCATCAGCACCATACCAATTGGCTGACTAGTCAGCCTCTGCATCAGGAATATACCAGTTCATATACTTGTTATTATACACATCAGTATCATACCATTTAAGATACTAGTTCGTATATACGTCAGGATCGTACCAGTTGAAAGAATAGTTCATATATACATACGAATCATACCAGTTGGCAGACTAGTTCATATATACATCAGAATCATTACAGTTAAAAGACTAGTTCATATTTGCATCAGAATCATACCAGTTGACAGACTAGTTCTTATATGCATCAGAATCATAACAGTTGACAGACTAGTTCATATATGCATCATAATCATACCTGTTGACAGACTACTTCTTATTTGCATCAGAATCATACCAGTTGACAGACTAGTTCATATATGCATCAGAATCATACCAATTAACAGACTAGTTAAAAAAATCATCGGAATCATACCAGTTGTCATACTAGTTCATATATGCGTCAGAATCATACCAGTTGATATAGTAGTTCATTTATGAATCAGAATCATACCAATTAACAGATTAGTTAAAAAATCATCGGAATCATACCAGTTGTCATACCAGTTCATTTATGCAACATAATCATATCAGTTGACATACTAGTTCAAATTTGCATCAGAAATATACCATTTGACATACTAGTTCATATATACATCAAAATCATACCAGTTGACATACTGCTCAGTCTATGCGGCAGATCGTACCACTTGTCATACTAGTCCACGAATTTGACATTCATTCCAATTGGTATACTAGTCGGTCTATGCACCAGTATTATAGTCAGCCTCTGCATCAGCATTATACCAGTTGATATACTAGTTCATACACGGCCAAAAATGAGCTAAAGGCTCTGAGTTCGATTCTCGTTAAAGTTAACACAAGTTTTTTTTCTATATTTTTTAAATTACGTTGTTTATTGTACATATTTTTAATTTAATTATTGAATTCAACTTGCAATGGCTCCTTTCAAATTCCGCGTTCGTCAAGTTTGATTATTTAGGGGAAGGCCCAATTGCATTCAACTTTGTAGGATCCACTTTCATGCAAAGTTTTTTAAACGTAAAGCGAAGCGAAATTTTTGCAAATACTCAAAGACGAGGCGCGCATTTGTCAAAGTTTTATGTAATTGGGGCTTTGGAGTTGTATTTTTAGGTAAGGTAAATTAAGGTTACTTAAGGTTAAGTTAGTCGTCCACTGCGGAGTTCCGGTCCCACATATGTATATATAGATAAAAGTAAGTCTTATTTTTACATCATACACTCGAGTTAAAGGAGCATTGTTAGAGTTAATTTATATTGTTGTTGTCAATATACTCAAGTTTATGCCGCAACGTAAAAAAATGGGGGTTATATACCAACAGGTTGTCATAACCTCTAACGAGACTTGTGCCGAACTTCTCTTCCAACTTATAGTGTGCTGCTTTGATTTTTTTCCTATAAGTTGGCGGGACCTAGTTTTTTTTTTTTAATTTACAAATCTGTGACTGTTCAAACAGTTGAATGCAGTTAGGTTAGGTTAGGTTCAAGTGGCTGCCGCAGAGGCCAGTTTTGAAAGGCCCGTTGTGATACCACCAACACTAGGAAAGTCAGTCCCGGGACCCGGCCATATGGAAAATCCCTGAGTTGTTGGGACTTTCCACATAGCAGAATCCCGGGACTGACACTCCTAAACCGACACCGTTACTCCTCCTCGAACCACTTAGATGACTTTATGAAGGCCATCAAGTCCTTTATGTCCAGTTAAGCGGTCTGGTTTAGGCTATCCAGGAAGGGAACTTCCAAAAAGCGCCTTCTCGCGCCGCTTAAGGCCGCGCAGTTGCAGATGAGGTGCTTCACCGTTTCCTCTTCCTCATCATCTTTGCAGCTCCTACAGCATCGTCGATAGGGCACACCTTCTGCGTGCCTACCAATAAGGCAGTGCCCAGTTAGAACACCTATTAATATGGAGATTTCTCTCCTTCTTAGGGCGTGAATGCCTCTAGATCTTTTATAATCCCATTTCGGCCAGGTTTGTTTGGATGTCCGGCACTTGGGGATTGTTGCCACCTTTCGTTGGCTTGTAGTACACACTCCGTCAAGCCAACGAAAGTTAGCAACAATCCCCAGGGTGCCGGACATCCAAACAAACCTGGCCAAAATGGGATCATAAAAGCTCTAGAGGGATCATAAAAGATCTGAATGCAGTTACTTCAACAAAAAATACCGTTCAAACAACCAAAATTTGGTCAACTTCAGGATAACAGCACGATTTTGTTGATTTTGCCAGTGCCTTTTTACCTGTGCCTTTTTTCTGTGTATATACACAAGAAATATAGCAGTTGACATACTAGATCATATATACATCAGCATCATATTTGTATTTACCCAAACACGAAAAAGCATCTGTGAATTACAAGAGAAAAAAAAAAGAAGCAAACCAAAAATTCAAATAATGTTTGCATAGTACCATGTACTACAATGGATCGTACTAATGGTTGCGGTGTAATAAGGCCTTATAATAATAATGTAGTATGAAATGGAATTTTTCTAATTAGTATTATTCTAAAATAGATTCGACTTTTTCTGACTACACCTTTTTCAGTTTATATTCAGAATTTCTATTTGATATTCAGAAAAATACAATTGATATTCAGAAAACTTTCTGACTAGTATGATTTCGCCCAGAAAATTATAGTTGTATACTAGTATGTTTTCTGATTAGGTTGGCATTGATTGGTTTAAGGGTAATCAGCAAAGAACTAGTGTAAAAACATCCATAAAATGTATAGTAAACGAGCTAGGTGTCTGCTGAGTAGTTTGTAATTGATTAGTTTGAAGGTAGTCAGAAATTAACTAGTATGAATACACCACAAAATGTTTAGGCGTAGAACTATAATGTTGCTAAGTAGTTTGGCATTGACTGGTTTAAAGCTAATCAGAAATGAACTAGTATGAATACACCACAAAATGTACAGTCAATGAACTACATTGTTTGCCGAGTAGTTTGGCAATGACTGGCTTCAAGGAAATCAGTAATGAACTAGTATGAATACACCACAAAATGCATAGTCAATGAACTAGAATTTTCGCTGAGTAGTTTGGCATTGAATGGTTTAAAGCTAATCAACAATGAACTGGTATGCATATGCCACAAAATGGTTAGTCAATGAACTAGTATGTTTGCTGAGTAGTTCGGAATTTGACTGCAGGGTATGTGTTGGGCGTGACGGTTATTGGTTGGTTTGAATATTAAAAGCAAACGAGTTGGAATACAGTTAAGAACAGTTTGTTAAGTATTTTCTTGACGCTGTGGTAAAAGTTAATTTTTGTAAAATAAAATCCTTTTAGCCACGGGTTTTTTAATAATTTAGTTTTGTTTTACTTTATACTATTTTATATTTTTTTTATTTTAGAAACTTTGAAAATTTTGTGGACTTTCGACCAGTCGAATAATTTTTGACAAATTATTCTTTTGAGTTTTATGGCGAAAACAAGTTGAAAACTTGAAACAAAACCAACTATAATGATTGCAATTTCGATCTTCTTGAGGGATCTTGTCAAACCGCTTTTTATTGTTTCTTAGGAATTTTTAAGCACCTTTTACTGGTCATCGACCCAAGGAGTGTGAAACCATTACACCAAACACTGCTTAGTGTGCCCTTTTTCTTTTAGTTTTTTTTTTTTTATTTTACTAGCAGAAACGGCAGACGTTATCATGCCCAAACATTATCATTTATAAAATGTGACTGGCCCTTCTGATTTCAGCTCCACAACCTTCTTCCCGTCCATCCCCACCTTCATCCTTTTCATATGCTTTTATCTTTTCATATTGCTTTTCTAACCGTCTTCCATATCTGTCTCCCTTTCTCAATCCCACTCAAAAAATAACTTAAAATTACTGCCCTTTTAATTGATTAATTTAGACGAATTTTTTACAAAAATCTTCTATCTCCACTCCTGGTCCACGGGTTGATCAATATTTAGAAACTTTGGTCTTATATGGGCAAAATACTAAAACATCTTAAGTCACTTGTCACCAACTTTTATTTAATATTCATATCGCACGAATACCATCGATGGCCCCTCCTGGTAGACATTTTAAGCAAATCTCGAAAACGGGGTCTCATATTGGACTAAAAACTACACCTTTCATTTGATACCCATATTAAACAAATACTTAATAATGTTGCCCTGGTCCACATTTTGAGCGATATCCGCAAAACCTTTTCAAATGCCTTTATTTTTTATCGTATAACCATCTCGAGCTGATACACAATCTCGTTTCCAAATTTAATTTTATTATGTCCAGCCGTTATCGAAATAAATGCTAGCATAGATGAAGCAAACCTGTGTCTTTACCTTTCGTTTGATACCAATTTTGTGCGAATATTCGGAAGTTTACGCGCAACCACATCTTGACCGATAATTCTGTTATCGATAAATATATCGAAATCAACCAAAGTCCCAATGAAATCTGTGATCTCCCCAATTCGTCAGAAACCAATTTTGTGCGAATATTCCAAAGTTTTAATTTATTTTATTTTTTCTTTTTTTCTTTTTTTGATTTAACTATTTTTTATTTTATTTTGTTTTATTTTATTTCATTGCATTTCATTTTATTTTATTTTATTTTATTTTATTTTATTTTATTTTATTTTATTTTATTTTATTTTATTTTATTTTATTTTATTTTATTTTATTTTATTTTATTTTATTTTATTTTATTTTATTTTATTTTATTTTATTTTATTTTATTTTATTTTATTTTATTTTATTTTATTTTATTTTATTTTATTTTATTTTATTTTATTTTATTTTATTTTATTTTATTTTATTTTATTTTATTTTATTTTATTTTATTTTATTTTATTTTATTTTATTTTATTTTGATAAATTTAGTGGCCTTCGATAATATAACGTAATAATTTTTGTTGAGCTATAGGCCAGGATTTGAATAAAACTTCTTTTTCTTAGTGTTATTCAAATTTTTATTTAATCGATATTTCGATTTCAATCTGAAATCATCATCAGGAATACATATGGATATGTATTATCGACTGAAATAATAATACATAATAATACATATCCATATGTATTCCTGTATTATGTATTATTATTTTTATTTTATTTTATTTTATTTTATTTTATTTTATTTTATTTTATTTTATTTTATTTTATTTTATTTTATTTTATTTTATTTTATTTTATTTTATTTTTATTATTTTATTTTATATTATTTTATTTTATTTTATTTTATTTTATTTTATTTTATTATATTTTATTTTATTTTATTTTATTTTATTTTATTTTATTTTATTTTATTTTATTTTATTTTATTTTTTTTTATTTTATTTTATTTTATTTTATTTTAATTTATTTTATTTTATTTTATTTTATTTTATTTTATTTTATTTTCTTTTACTTTTTTATTTAATTTAATTTTTTTTTAGTTTTTATTTTTTTATTTAATTTTTTTTTTTAATATTTTTTTTTATTTTCATTAATTTTTGTGTCACATTCTCCCAGTTGCATTTTCCCCTAATACTCCTGCCAAATAAAAAAGTTACGTATACGCCATGTCATCTCTCGCATGCAAATATGTTACTAGACGATAAAGTGCAATTATTTATTTATTAAAAGATCTTTAGCACGAATTTACAATTTTTTAGAGAAATGTAAGCTGAATCAGGAAGTTACCACCCTATAAAAATTATTTGAAAACCCGAAATTGTATTCTTTATTTTTCAAATCAAATAAATAAAACAAAATCCTTTCCCTAGCACAAAGCTCTTAAACATATTACAAACAAATTCACGCTTAATATTAGTTATTAAATCGACATTTAACTTGAAGAGCAATAAATTGGTGGCTGTCTGCCTTAAATCAATGCATATTACCGCTGCGAATAACGCCTTTATTTGCTAACATGCAAGACTAGCAATTTAATATCAGTCATACGACCCATATGGCGAGCAAACAAATCAAATCTTCATACTATGCAATTTACCAAAGTGAGCACACATAGCTGTGTGTATACATATGTAAATATGTGGTTGTATGCAAGTATATCACATGCATACATATTAACATACGTCTACCACATCACCTCAGTATTGGCTATCGATTTGCAAGCAATTTATTTGTCAGACAATCAGCGCTTCAGTTGAAGTCAAAAGCACGACGACACGTATGTAGTATGCTAACCACACATTCCTATGCATATGTATGGATACGCACACTTAAATAGTTGTATGAATAAAACGCCCACATGACAGCCACACTTAATTTCTACAACTGCAACAATATTTCAATTCAATTCAATCGACGAAAGTGCAAAAGAAATTTGAAGCAAATAGACCCATCTATTTACATATCAAAGATTACATATACATATGTATTTATGTACATACCTTTGGTTGCAAGCAAATAAAGTAAATGGAATTTTGTTACATTGAACCACTGAACAAAAGTAGATTCAGGTTTTTTTTATTATACTTTTTTATTTGGCTGCGATGTGTCTTTAAGCAAAGCGTCAGCCAAGTAAACGTTTTCACCACAAAAATATTTGTCGAAATGCATATGTAAAGGAGAATGATGGTGAAAGGAAGTACAATTGCAAGTTTGCTCAGATACTCTTTTTTTTGCACAGTCAGTAAATCTTCTAAGCAAGCAAATCTTTTAGTAACCATATTCATTATAATCAAAAATCTGGCAGCAAGTGTTGCGGGCCAGCTTCAGAAAGGAAACTCACTCTTTCACTTGCACATATACAACATTGTTGCTCGAATGTTTGAGTAACTTCAGCTACAGCTGGTATAACGCCATCAATTTAATCATTTTAAAGTTTGCTTGAGTGCATATGAACACCAAGCGTCAATTGAATCGACTTACAAGCAAATAAAACACTTATTTTTAATTCGCACTACGTGGCAACCCTGCTTGAACATATCTTCCTCCGAAAATGAAATGAAAGGTATGTGGCAACCCTGCGCGTCGCCTCTTGGGAAGCATCCTATCCATAAATTAAGTTTGATCCAAAGCGGTCGATAGCTGCCCGAAATAGTGGTCGATATACGATAGCTTGAATGAAAAGTGGTTAGGTGGCAACCCTGCTTAAAAAATATCGCAGTTGGTATACACCAAATATACCTTTCATTTGATACCCATAATGGCATAGCTTGGTCAATATTTAAAAAACAAGTTGGACATTTGACAACCCTGTTAACCATTCCACGTGGCAACACCCTAGTGAAAAATCTAAAAATGAAACATACCAACCACATTCCAAATTCATTCAAATTCGGTCAATAGGTTCCCAAGATATTGGGCGATATACGAAGGAATAAAAAAAAATGCGACTAGGGGTCAACCCTACTTTAAAATATCTCCTTTGATATACGGTCAAAAATTCTAAAAATAAAATTGTAATACTTTTTATTCAATAACCATATTCGCATACCTTGTTCAATATTTCAAATAAATTGAGTAGGTGGCAACTCTGTAAACCACACCAAGTGGCACATACTAAGCATATTAAAAATTTTATCCACTGAGCCGTTCCCAAGATAGATACCAATATATATTTAGGAAAAGCCCATTTAAATTATGAAAAGATATGGCATCCCTGCAGAAAATTATTTAGTTTCTGCCAAAGATCGTTTATATAATATATTCAGTGCTTTAATTTTATTTCAAATAGAGTTTTACTGACCACTTTTAATAAAATAAATCTGCCAATCTAGAACCATAGAACTGAACTGTGTTAGTATTCGACGCACAGAACGAAGTGTTTTAGTCTTCCACGCAGAAAACTGAAGTGTGTTAGTCTTCCACGCAGAGAACGAAGAGTGTTAGTCTTCCACGCAGAAAACTGAAGTGTGTTAGTCTTCCACGAGCGACGATATGTGTATTTTTGGTCCAATTTACACCTTACCTAAATTTGGGTTGCCAAGCTTACTAAAATCAAGTTACCCCTTTCCGAGATAAAACCTTGTGGCAACCCTGTTTTTTAAATTCTTTCAAAGTTATTTTGTGCTCCAGTTTTTTTTTTTTTTTTTTTTTTTCAAACAAATGTGGGTCGCAACCCTCTTTTAAAAAAGCGTTAAAAATCTTATAATTTTTCTAAAAAAATACTAAACCAAAGGTGAAGAAAAATTTTCTGGCAACCATCTTTTATAAAAACCCCTCCATAATAGTTGTAAGTGAAAATTGTCTCTTCAAATTTTTAGCAACAAAGGCCTACGCCAATATGTTGAAATAATCAAATGTTATCAAATTCTTTGATAGCAAATGATACCCCATTTCAAAAATTCGAAGTAAAATGTTAGTTGAAAGATTAACATGAAAAATTAAAAATTTCATCATCTGAATATGTAACCATTTATCTACTCAAATCCAGAACCCATTCATCAAACCAAGCATGCTTCAAAAAGTAAGTGGTTTCATAGATCTTCTTGCATATCCTTGTGCTTACCCACACACACCAACACTGACAACTGACAACACAGCACACAAATTCGCTCTTGTTAAAGTAAGCTCTTGCGGTAGCAGTCAATTGAATAAAGAAAAACCTAAAATCCTGCAGGCATACTTGTAACTTACATGTAGCTAAATGATGAACCGAATTTGGTAGCACTAAGCGTCTCGCATGTTAGTTTGGCTGCCACAATTTCTGGTAACTCTACTATGTAGTACATATTTCTCTTAATCTGTGGTAGAAAATAAATTGTTCAATCGCTGCCGGCACAATTTCTTTCCGCTACTCTACTCAAAAATCAAGCAACCACACATTTGAAAGTAGAGAAAAAATCAAAAAAAAAAATCCTTACAAATTTTCGGAAAAGCACCGCAAAAAATCATCATCAGAAAAACTTTAGCCCAAAAATGCCACTATCAATAAAATTTGCTTCCACACATGTCACACGCCCGCTCTACTGCTACCGCACACACTTCATATGAGTATGATACTTTGGTTGGCAAATCATTCGTAACTATTTGCAATTCAAGCGTAAGCGAAGCGCATAAGTTCTCCTACAAATAGTTATGCATATGTGTTTGTGTGTGTGTGTGTGTGCGTATGCTTGCAAGGACAAATGTTGCAATGAATATATTTGCCTCGATTGAAGAAAGTCTTTAAAATGGTTGCTTGGTGGCTGGTGAGCTGCTGCTGGTGCGCCTTACAGGATACAATGTCTTTTTCTTCACCTTGTATCATTTGTGTGGATTTGGCTACATTTGTATAAAGTCGCTATCTAAAACACAATAGAATAGAATAGAACAAAATAAAATAAAATAAAATAAAATAAAATAAAATAAAATAAAATAAAATAAAATAAAATAAAATAAAATAAAATAAAATAAAATAAAACAAAATAAAATAAAATAAAATAAAATAAAATAAAATAAAATAAAATAAAATAAAATAAAATAAAATAAAATAAAATAAAATAAAATAAAATAAAATAAAATAAAATAAAATAAAATAAAATAAAATAAAATAAAATAAAATAAAATAAAATAAAATAAAATAAAATAAAATAAAATAAAATAAAATAAAATAAAATAAAATAAAATAAAATAAAATAAAATAAAATAAAATAAAATAAAATAAAATAAAATAAAATAAAATAAAATAAAATAAAATAAAATAAAATAAAATAAAATAAAATAAAATAAAATAAAATAAAATAAAATAAAATAAAATAAAATAAAATAAAATAAAATAAAATAAAATAAAATAAAATAAAATAAAATAAAATAAAATAAAATAAAATAAAATAAAATAAAATAAAATAAAATAAAATAAAATAAAATAAAATAAAATAAAATAAAATAAAATAAAATAAAATAAAATAAAATAAAATAAAATAAAATAAAATAAAATAAAATAAAATAAAATAAAATAAAATAAAATAAAATAAAATAAAATAAAATAAAATAAAATAAAATAAAATAAATAAAATAAAATAAAATAAAATAAAATAAAATAAAATAAAATAAAATAAAATAAAATAAAATAAAATAAAATAAAATAAAATAAAATAAAATAAAATAAAATAAAATAAAATAAAATAAAATAAAATAAAATAAAATAAAATAAAATAAAATAAAATAAAATAAAATAAAATAAAATAAAATAAAATAAAATAAAATAAAATAAAATAAAATAAAATAAAATAAAATAAAATAAAATAAAATAAAATAAAATAAAATAAAATAAAATAAAATAAAATAAAATAAAATAAAATAAAATAAAATAAAATAAAATAAAATAAAATAAAATAAAATAAAATAAAATAAAATAAAATAAAATAAAATAAAATAAAATAAAATAAAATAAAATAAAATAAAATAAAATAAAATAAAATAAAATAAAATAAAATAAAATAAAATAAAATAAAATAAAATAAAATAAAATAAAATAAAATAAAATAAAATAAAATAAAATAAAATAAAATAAAATAAAATAAAATAAAATAAAATAAAATAAAATAAAAT
>CAXKVI010000002.1:123359700-123362200 GCA_964058755.1 Campiglossa producta | reverse complement strand
TTGTGCTCAAAACCTTCGAGAGGATAATAAATGACTACCTCTCCTCTACTATTGATAGTAACCTGATCTGTAGCTATCAGCATGCATACACCAAAGGGAAATCTACAGAAACTGCGCTTCACAGCCTAGTTTCTGTTATTGAAAAATCGCTGTATGAGAAGGAGTACTGTCTTGCGGCCTTTTTAGATATTGAAGGAGCCTTCAACAACATAAGCCCTGATGCTATAAACACCGCTTTAACAAGTCTGGGCATAAGCAGGTCTCTTATTGGACTTATTGATCAACTGCTAAGGGGTAGACGAATAGTTTCATCACTGGGCTCGGTTGACTTATCACGCTATGTCACAAGGGGAACGCCTCAGGGTGGTGTTCTCTCCCCGCTTCTATGGAACCTCACTGTCAACTCGATGCTGCGAGACACAAGCTGGGGGGGCGGGAAGGTAGTGGCATATGCAGACGACTTAGCTATAGTATATAGGGGCAAATTCCCACAGACCCTGTGCGACTTGATGCAAGCAGCACTGCGAGAGGTTTCCTCATGGTGCTCGCGCTGCGGACTGAGCATCAACCCGGGAAAAGTAGAACTGGTTCTTTTCACCAACCGCTATAAGATACCACCGCTTACACTACCAAAACTGAATGACGTGCACCTGAACCTGGCTGACAAAGCCAAGTTCTTAGGCACAGTTCTGGATAGGAAACTAACCTGGAAGGAGAATGTTCTTCAGCGCCAGAAGAAAGCGTGTATTGCACTCTACACATGCAAAAGAGCCATTGGAAAGAAATGGGGGCTCAGCCCCAAAATATGCAAATGGATCTACACCGCAATCATTCGACCAATCATGCTCTATGGAGTTGTGGTATGGTGGCCTGCGCTGAGCAAGGCAACAAACCTTAATCTGCTAGGTAAAGTACACAGATCTTGCATGATCTGTATAAGCGGTGCGTTAAGAACAACGCCCAATGAAGCACTCCAGGCCATTCTTGGCATTTTGCCACTCGATCTGGAAGGGCACCGGGTAGCAGCAGCATCGGCTCTACGTCTAAGGGAAACGTCCGGCTGGGGCGCAAGCACTACTGGACACGCCTGTATTTTGGGATCCTATAGCTTTCTTCCGCTGAGCACGGATCGTTGTGCGACCACAACAGTCGGAGATAGCTGTTTTAAAATCAACATTCCCAGCAGGGAAGAATGGGAGAGCACGGATCGGAGTCCCGCCACTCATGGCGGCACTTCCATTTATACTGATGGCTCGAAGTTAGACGGCAGAGTTGGAGGAGGGGTTTATTCAAAGGATCTGAACCTTGAGCTCTCCTTCAGACTACCTGATCACTGCAGTGTCTTCCAGGCTGAAGTTTCAGCAATCATGGACGCCGCGGCTTGGATAGGCCAACACACTATCGGACACGACATTTTTATATTCAGCGACATCCAGCCGGCCATCAAATCCCTTGGCTCTTATTCGTTCAACTCTGAACTGACGCTCAGCTGTCGTCGATCTCTACAGGAGATGGCCCAACAGAATCGCGTAAACCTCACATGGGTCCCGGGGCATAGGGACATTGAGGGAAATTGTAGGGCAGACGAACTTGCGAGGCAGGGCACGACCAAGCAGGTTCTTCGGGATAAAGAGCGCTTAGGTATGCCGTTTGCCACTTGCAAGCTTATGCTGAAGGAGTACACACTCCGCCAAGCCAACGAAAGATGGCTGCAATCTCCAGGATGCCGGATATCCAAAGAAACCTGGCCGAAATGGGATCATAAAAGATCGAGACAAATTTATGCCCTAAGGAGAAGAGAAATCTCCATATTAATAGGCGTATTGACTGGGCACTGCCTCATTGGTAGGCACGCAGAAAGACTTGGTGTGCCCTACCGACGATGCTGTAGGAGTTGTAAGGATGATGAGGAGGAGGAAACGGTGGAGCACCTCATCTGCAACTGCCCGGCTTTAAGTGGCGCGAGAATGCGCTTTTTGGGAGTTCCCTTCCTGGTTAGCCTACGCCAGGTCACGGAGCTGGACATAAAGGACCTGATGGCCTTCATCAAGTCATCTAAATGGTTCGAGGAGGAGTAACGGTGTCGGTATAGGAACGTCAGTCCCGGGATTCTGCTATGTGGAGAATTCCGTTAATACCGGGATTTTCCATATGGCAGGGTCCCGGAACTGACTTTCCTAGTGTTGGTGGTATCACAACGGGCCTTTTAATACTGGCCTAGGTGTGCCTCTACGGTAGCCACTTGAACCTAACCTAACCTAAAATAGAATATAATAAAATTAAATAAAAAAATAAAATCAAATTAAATAAAATTAGATTAAATAAAGTCAAATAAAATCAAATTAAATAAAATTAAATAAAAAATAAATAAAATAAAATAAAATAAAAAAGATATAAAATTAAATAAAATAAAAATAAAAATAAAAAATTATCAAAAGATTCCTTTTCTTTGTTTGGAGAAAATTTCATTCCATTCTGGTTCATTTATATAAACAGAGTC
>CAXKVI010000002.1:123349700-123354700 GCA_964058755.1 Campiglossa producta | reverse complement strand
GATAGAGAGAGAGAAAGCGACACAGACGCGTGTATAGCTAAAAATGGATTTTATGCTGCACATTAAGATGCTCAGACTGCATTTGCAACATTTCGTGTTCATCCTTTTTTGTAACTATTATTTACAGTCTGTTTTTGTTGCTATGCTTACTAGCTAGCCACTATTTTGTGCTCCATTGCAACTACAAGCATTTGAAGTGTGTTTATACATTTGATTTTCTACTATGTTCTGGCTTTTGCTCGTCTTTTTTTTTTTGGGCAAAAGTAAGCTAAGTAACTTTTGCCCTTTAGCTGCGGCTCAGCCGAGTTTTTGCTCTCCCCAAAGCCCTGAAATAGGACACTAGGAAGAAGATGTGTGCGTGTGTGTTTGTCTGTGACTTTTTGTATATATTTTGTTGTTTTTGTTGTTGCTGCAATCAACTAACGTTGCTTTTATTTAAATGAAATTTTGGCGTTAAATTTAATTTGCATTTGGCATTTTTTGTTGGGATTGATTTGTCGTGCCGCTTTTTGTTGTTTGCAACGGCCACAGACACAGCAGCCTTCTAGTTATCTAAGATTTATAGTTTCAGTTATGAATATTTTAAAAGATTATAGTCCTTAATATAGAAATGTATGCGTGTGAATAGTGTCATAAAAAAGTACTTCTCTGGCTTTTTTTAATTTAATTCCATTATATACAATAAAATAAAATAAATTAAATTGAAATAAAATAAAATAAAATAAAATAAATTAAATTGAAATAAAATAAAATAATATATAAACAATTTTAAATAAAATATAAATAAAATTAAATTAAATTAAATTAAATAAAAAAATTAAATAAAATATAAAAAGTAAAATAAAAAAATAAAAAGATTAAAATAAAATAAAAAAATAAAATAAAATAAAAAAATAAAGGAAAATAAAATAAAAAATAAAATAAAATAAAATGAAATAAAATAAAATAAAATAAAATAAAATAAAATAAAATAAAATAAAATAAAATAAAATAAAATAAAATAAAATAAAATAAAATAAAATAAAATAAAATAAAATAAAATAAAATAAAATAAAATAAAATAAAATAAAATAATATATTTAAAAAAAATAAAGTAAAATAAAATAAAATAAAATAAAATAAAATAATTTAAAATTAAATTATTTCAAATTAAATTTAAAGAAATAAAATAAAATAAAATTATGTTAAAGCCAATTTTAATTAAATTAAATCAAATCAAAATAAATTAAATGTAATTAAAATAAATTCAATTTAGGGAATCAAAATAAATTAAAATAAGACTCAATTGAATTAAATAAAAAAAATAGTCTGAATAAAATGAAATTAGGCAAAATAAAAAAAGGACTTGTGGCACTCGGGGACTGCCGCGGTAAAGCTATTGCATATCACTTTTTATTAACTTATGCAATTATAATATTTATGAAATTCAATGAGCATATTTATGACTTTAGAGCAGTGCAACCTTAACCTGTTAACAGTATAGCCTAAAAATAGTCAACAACCTATTTTATGTAGTGTACAGATCCAATTTTATGTAATGGGTCTGCTGCTAATATAATACGCCTAAATGTAGGCAACGTTTATATTTATTTTTGTCAAGTTATGTTGCTAACACCGAACCTTTTAACATTGAAAAAAGTCCGTTACGAACTTTTTTAACATTCACATTTTTTTCATTTCACTCCCACCGCCAAGGCCTGCGATAAAATCTATGCAATAGCTTAAAAATAAAAAAAAGATTATTCTATTGACAAACAGTTTTATAATGAAAAAAAGTTGCAATCGATACATGCCATTGACAATAAACTCCTCTAAGCGCGTAAAAGCTCTAAAATGGCACTCATCACCAAGCTCACAAGTCACTTGCAAATATATAACATAGCAAAGTTTGCAAACACAATATTGTTAATAAATTGATCAATATTTCATGTTGAGTTTTTGTCGGTGTGAAATCTCCAAAGCTAACTTTTAGGCCAAAAAGAGTTAAATTTTTGATAACGGCGAAGTTGTTGTTATTGTTGCAGTTTAAGCTTTTTGTATATAAATAAAATTTACTCACGCCCAAAAAAATAATCCGGCCTACATGTCGTATGAGTTATATTTTGCTTGAATTTTGTTTTAAAATAGGGTGTGCTTAGTTGTGTTTATTATGAAAATGGAAATATTTTGAAATTGCAATTGAATTGGCATATTTTGTATAATAGTTTCTGGCAAAACTTAATATTTATTTGTTTATTTTTATTCATATATATATATGTAAACATATTTGCCAACACTTTCAAATTCGAGACTCATGTATCCTGTTTGAACGTTTGGATTATAGTGCTTGTGTGTGTGTGCTGGCAATTTGACTTTGGCAAACATGACACTTTACTATTTGCATTCGGTTATGAATTTTTGATGTCGTTTATATGCATGCATGTAGGTGTGTTTGTAACGTTTGCGAGTGTTGAAATATGCAAATTGTTTGGTATTTATGAAATCGAAAATGCTGCCTTTTGTGGTATGTAAGTCAAGTAATTGAATTTGTGAAAAATTTTGCATTTAGTTTTCTGGCTTTTAATGAAGAAATTTATATTTATGTATGTTTATGCATACATACCTATATGGAACAATTTATTTGTCAATTATTTTACAAGTTTTATATAGGAGCAAATATTTACTAATTGTGAGAAATACAAAGATTAATTTAGTGACTCATACAAGAGAGTTAATTGCTTTTAAATTTTAAAGGATTATACAATTTCTTAATAGACATTTTATTTTTATTTTAGAAATCCCTTTATAAATATTAGTGTGGGCAAATAATATTGACTGCTTTGGCGTAGAGAGCTTTAAAATAAAATATAATAAAATAAAATAAAATAAAATAAAATAAAATAAAATAAAATAAAATAAAATAAAATAAAATAAAATAAAATAAAATAAAATAAAATAAAATAAAATAAAATAAAATAAAATAAAATAAAATAAAATAAAATAAAATAAAATAAATTAAAATAAAATAAAATAAAATAAAATAAAATAAAATAAAATAAAATAAAATAAAATAAAATAAAATAAAATAAAATGAAATAAAATAAAATAAAATAAAATAAAATAAAATAAAATAAAATAAAATAAAATAAAATAAAATAAAATAAAATAAAATAAAATAATAAAATAAAATAAAATAAAATAAAATAAAATAAAATAAAATAAAATAAAATAAAATAAAATAAAATAAAATAAAATAAAATAAAATAAAATAAAATAAAATAAAATAAAATAAAATAAAATAAAATAAAATAAAATAAAATAAAATAAAATAAAATAAAATAAAATAAAATAAAATAAAATAAAATAAAATAAAATAAAATAAAATAAAATAAAATAAAATAAAATAAAATAAAATAAAATAAAATAAAATAAAATAAAATAAAATAAAATAAAATAAAATAAAATAAAATAAAATAAAATAAAATAAAATAAAATAAAATAAAATAAAATAAAATAAAATAAAATAAAATAAAATAAAATAAAATAAAATAAAATAAAATAAAATAAAATAAAATAAAATAAAATAAAATAAATAAAATAAAATAAAATAAAATAAAATAAAATAAAATAAAATAAAATAAAATAAAATAAAATAAAATAAAATAAAATAAAATAAAATAAAATAAAATAAAATAAAATAAAATAAAATAAAATAAAATAAAATAAAATAAAATAAAATAAAATAAAATAAAATAAAATAAAATAAAATAAAATAAAATAAAATAAAATAAAATAAAATAAAATAAAATAAAATAAAATAAAATAAAATAAAATAAAATAAAATAAAATAAAATAAAATAAAATAAAATAAAATAAAATAAAATAAAATAAAATAAAATAAAATGAAATGCTATGAAATGAAATGAAATGAAATGAAATGAAATGAAATGAAATGAAATGAAATGAAATGAAATGAAATGAAATGAAATAAAATAAAATAAAATATTTTTTATTAACTTATGCAATTATAATATTTATGAACACTCAATGAGCATATTTTTGACTTTAGAGCAGTACAGCCTTAACCTGTTAACAGTACAGCCTATACAGCTCCAATTTTATGTGCAACGTCACACTGTTAGTTGTATTGCCTAAATGTAGGCAACGCTTACGGATCCAAATTTATTGTAATGTAATGTACAGCTCAAATTTTATGTAATCGGCCTGTTGCTAACATTAGTACAACGGCATACGCCTAAATGTAGGCAACGCTAATATTTATTTTTGTCAAGTTATGTTGCTATCGCCGAACCTTTTAACATTGAAAAAAGTCCGTTACGAACTTTTTTAACATTAACATTTTTTTTCCTTTCACTCCCAACGCCAAGGCCTGCGATAAAATCTATGCAATAGCTTAATAAAATAACATGACATAACATAACATGGCATAACTTGACATAACATGACATAACATAGCATAAAATAAAAGAACACATAAAAAAAATTAATTAAACAAAATAAATTAAATTTCCAACGTAATGGGACGTCATTCCTTTGTTGGTTGGGCCATTACGAATGCTTTATGTGTAAGAACATACTCTACCATCTTATATGTATATTCCTTTTCTTTCGATGTACTTTTTTTTATTTAAACAGATTTTTTTTATTTTTTTTTTTCAAATAATTGAAACCAACATACTCCAAAACATATAAGCACTCCATCATTGAAAACTAAAAAACTAAAAAAAAAGCCCTAGTCACACATCGCAAGCTACAGATGTCGCTGCTGTGTGATCTAAAAGGCAAAGAGATATGTATTCATACATATACAACAAAAAAATAACATCAAAAAATACACGTATTAACGAACATAGTAGCAATTATCCCACGAAATCAAACAAGCAGTGTTGGTGGAACTAGTATGACACGCTGCGGTTAGAAATTCCTAATTTCTCCTCGGTTCAATGACCACTATAAAGGGAAAAATGAAAAATTTCTAACAACAAATACAAAGCCGTACG
>CAXKVI010000002.1:123047200-123339700 GCA_964058755.1 Campiglossa producta | reverse complement strand
CACTCAAGCGCTATTTTTTGTGATTATTAAGATTAGAGTTTTAGTATCAAAAAAAGCTCTGCATGTTTTATAGGTTGTTTTGGGGTTCGATTCATTCGAGATCCACGTGCAAAATTTTCATGGAGCTCTTCTAATTTTAACTGATATGTTTTTAAATTTTTTTTGTTTATATATTTTTAGGCAGACTTTTTTTAAATAAATTAACTCATATAACAATTTTCGGGAAAGGTTCAATAAGTAGTTTTATAACTTAACTTTTTGCTACTTCCAAGTTGCTGCGTATTATATGATGTTTAGGTAGGTTTTCCGTCTTGTCTAATTTTGCAACATACCTTTAGGAAAATAGAACAGGGCCATACTGATAAGAGTCAGAATGTTGTTAATAGCTCAGACAAAAGTTTCTCTTAAGCTTTGGTAAGGAAAAAGCGTTTTAAAAAGAACATGGCCATCGAAATTTTAATTTTGCCCCCCTAAAGTATGCAATATTTTTGCCATACACCTTTTCAGACTTTTTGTGCATAGCAGCCTTTTAGGCGCATAACTCGTAGTAAGTACATACTAATAATGTTTTATTGAGTAAATGTTTGTTAGGCCATTTGTTTTTTTAGAAAGGTTGAAAAACACACGCTTGAGCTGCTTCTGAAGTTTTACGGCGTGGCATGAAAAAAAGTTACACGGCACGTGTTAAAGTTTTATGAAAAATGTTTACTTTTCCTGCATACTTAAAAAGTGTATATGTTTTAATGACTGGCATTTTCCTTTTCTTATTTTCCATTGAGTACATATGCTTAACAGCATTTCATTGGAAAAAAGTACAGTAAACTTTTATTTTTAAAATTTACTTGCTTAGTTCTTCCTACAATGTTTCCCACACTCTTCACACATAGTCATGCGCGTGTATGCTTTCTAAAAGTTTACAAAAATTGTCCACTTCCTCTACATTTAGTTGCCGAAAAGTATGCAAATAACTACGTTATAGAGTTAGCATGTGTAGGTATCTCCTGCATCCTACCTCCTTGAAGGCTAGCAATTTATTTTTCATTTTTTTACATGCCAAAGAGTGTGAAAAAGAAAAATATTTGACGTGCTTTTCCAAAAAGTTTTTGTATGTAAATATAACTAAAAGTAGGTAAATAATTGATAGTTAAATTACTTGTTGTCAAACAATGTAGCATACTTTTTGGCACTAAGTGCAAATTTGCGAAAAATTTTAGTTGGCACGCGATGAAAGGAGAGAAAAAAATTGTTAAAAAAATGAGAGACAGTTAAAAACTTTGAAGGTTATATGAAACTGAAGGCTAGTATGAAAATATATTGCATACTTTTAGGAAAATTATTTGCTATATTCTTTTAAATCATTTTATTATATTTTTAACATAATTTGGAAGCAATACTTATACTGTAGCATTTTAAGCCCAGAAATCAGTAGGAATTCTCTAATATAAGACTCAGTTTTGGCACTTTCTTAGATGTATCACTCAAATTTAATAAGATCTACCAAAGAAACCACCACAATTTTTAGCAGACATTTTTCAAAAAAATTAACCAAAATAAAAGATCTCGGGAAAGGTTGAATATATTTTTTAATAGTTTATCATTTTTCCTACTCCTTAATGTATGCAATCATTTTTCAATACAACTTTTCAACCGTTATAGTTTGCATAGTAGCATTTTAGGCGCTCTATGCATTACTAGTAAAAATCGGAAAAATAGTTCAAATCAAGCTCCTGGAAAAACTGTAAATTTATTTAAAAAATTGGGTAAACTGTGGCAATTATGTTAGAATAATTTTAGGCATTTGATTTTGATCCGTTTTCCGAACTCTAGTTTACCCTTTTTTTCAATAAATTTACAAAGATTTCTTCAGGCGCTTGATTAGACATATTTTTTCGATCTGTCGTGATCAGTTTGGAAAACTTGTATTCATTTCGTATTTATTCAAAAATTTTATAATAATAAAATTTTAATTTTAATTAAATAAAACTTAACTTAATTAAATTAAATTCAACTTCACTATATAAAATTAATTTGAATTAAATTTCATAAAATAATAATAATTAAAAATAAATGAGAAAAAAATAAAAAAGCCAGCAATTATGCAGTTTTTTATTTAAATCTTGCCGTTGCATATTTTTAGGCTGCATGTATGTGATTTCATTTCCAATGCATTATCACTATTTCAAAGAAGTATTTGTATTATCCACATTTTTTTATTACACTCCACAAATTTTTGCATACTTTTAGGCAGCAATTAATTGATACTATACCCTAATATTTCAATTTCCTAGCAAAGCAATAATTTCATTATGGAAAATGTATTTTCAGAATAAAATTCTTTTGAAAAAAAAACGAAGCTAATTAGGGTTTTATAAAGCACTCATATTACCGCAAATATTTTATTTGAATTTTCATCCTAATGCAAGCCAACTAAATTATTCAATTTTAATGACATACAGAAACCACAATTAACCGCAGTTGCAAGGCTAATTCACGCTAAATACTAATAATGAATTAATAAAACTTTGAACCACACAATTTAATTCAAATCATATTTCGTTGCATAATCTAAGGCGCGCATGCATACTCTATAACAGCACTTTAAGCCTAAAGCCATACCAACACACCCATACTCATATCAACACATAAACCTCAAGGCCTCGACATACACATATACTTTATTATTAAATTATACCACTTTAACCTCAACGCTAAAGCGCATCATCATTCAACTTGCCACATTGTTGCAACTTTAGATTATAAGCATATACTAGTAT
Source organism: Campiglossa producta (assembly GCA_964058755.1). Classification (NCBI taxonomy): domain Eukaryota; kingdom Metazoa; phylum Arthropoda; class Insecta; order Diptera; family Tephritidae; genus Campiglossa; species Campiglossa producta. Next base: position 123,336,926 of record CAXKVI010000002.1, on the reverse strand, counting down.
TGAGATATACAAACAGCCACAATATATGCTTAGGAAATTTTAACTTCCGTTTCCGTCCGTTGAGGCGCATAAATGACTACCAAAGGAGAATATACTTAGCTATAAACATGTGCATATGTAACTGTGTGTGTGTGGCATGTGGCAAAGTGGCAAGTAGCAAGCGAGTTTTGGGCAACAGGCAGCAAGTAAATGGCAAATGCCAAATGGCAAACAGCGAATGCCAAACCAAACATTTTAACTTACTCAATGTACCACCGACAAACTAAACTATGTATGTATGTGAGCTACACAAGGAAAAATTAGCTGGTCATATCAACCAAAATATGGGTTGATTCATCCAAAATCACGGTCAGTTCTAATTCATTATTCAATGCTGTTAATTCAACAGTATTGAAACTTTTAACCTTCTAAAAAGGGCCTATACACGATGCGTCTGAGTGAAGAGTCAGTTAAGGTGTATTAGTGAAAATGTGTATGTAGTAGTTACACCGACATGACTCTAGCATGACCCAAGGAAATCAAAATGAGTTTGATATTTTGTAGAATGACGGCGAGTCAACACGTACACAGATGACTCGCGAGTCAGACGCACTGTGTATAGACCTTTTATATAAACAAAAAAAAAGTAATATTTTAACACTAAAAGGAGTCACAGTAAAAAAATACTATTTGTCAGAGTTCTTATATTGACTTCACCGAGAATCGAACGCAGGTGTCTACCATGATGCGTTGTACTAAATTTAATTGGATGATGCAAGAAATTTAAAAAACACTTCTGTCGCTGTTGAATTAACTAGAGGAAGTTGTTATTTTAACAAAAAATTTGATCAACAGAAATGCTGTCACTTTTACCAGTGTAATTTTTTCTGTGTATGTGAGTGAGCTACTAACGACAACGCCAACATTAAGTGGCAAGTGTTGCCAAAACACGAAAATCCCATTCAAGTTGAAATATCCGCAAATGAAATGAAAAATTCAACACGTTGTTTTTACAAGAGCAAACGAGCAGTCAGCCAGTCAGCGTTTGTTGAAGCAATCCAACACGACGAGCTAACAAATGAAAGCACCAATGTACATTCAACAGCATTGTTGCATGCAACAGGCGCCGCCACAGTGTGCCACAAAGGCCACTAACCGGTTAAGCATTCAGATGGGCGCACGTTTTTGGCAGCAATCGCATGTTGCATGCCATTTTACTTACTTGGCCCCTTGCACATGACCGGCTGGTTGGTTGACTGGCTGGCAAACGTGATGCTATTAGCTCGGCCTGCCGCCTAACTGGCACTCGCCTTAACGCCTCCTTTTTTGACTACAGGCTGTCTCTGCCGTGAACGTACAACTTCGTTGGTGGCAAGTGCAACACGTTTTTGACTTTTATTTCTATTTTTTTTTTATTTATTTTATTTTATTCCTTCTTCTGTGGCTTGCGCTTATATTTTTTTGGCCTCAAGTACCTAATAATTTTATTGTTTTTTAATGTGCTTCGACTGGCTGCCTGCCTGTTCTACCTCGTTTATTTTTTGGCAATTTTATTGGGGCGTAATTTTTGCGCTTCAATGTTTTTCAATTGCTATTTGCTGTTTCAATTTTTTTATTTTTTTTATTTTTTGTGTAGTTTTTCCAGCTTGTGCTGGCAAAGTTTCAAGTTCCACTTTAATGCTGAAGTGTTGAAATGGGCGTCCTTTATTTGCTATGAGGCGTATACTTTACAAGCTATCAGGAAGTCAATAATGATGAGTTGCATGTTATTTGAGTGGTTGTGTGAAGGTGAGTAGGAAAGTTTTGAGGGTGATTTTTTGGGAAGCAAATTGTCTCTAGAGTATGTTTATAGAGTCAGCGAAACAAACAGAATAATATCTGCGTCGGTTTAGAATAATCGCTTAAGTCGACTTAACATTTTAGACCAACCGAAGTTTCTTTTGGCGATTTCAAAGAAAATAAAATGCATCACAACTTAGCCACAACACATGTAACGCTGAAAGATATGCGACTAAAAGTATGCAAGAATCTCTCTGGCGCATCCTTGTTTACTACAGATCGGAAAAATATGCCAAATCAAGCGCCTGAAAATTATTTTGTAATTTTATTTGAAAAAAATTGGGTAAACTGTGGCAATTATGTTAGCATAACTTTAGGCGTTGATTTTGACATATTTTTTCAAACAAGCGCCTGAAAATTATTTTGTAAGTTTATTTGAAAAAAAAATTGGGTAAACTGTGGCAACTATGTTAGCATAATTATAGGCGTTTGATTTTTACATATTTTCCGAACTCTAATTATTACCCATCTCATTTTTGTTGCATCTTTTAGGCGCTTAATTTCCACTTTTGCGCCATTAAAAATGTTTGTAAAACCCAGTCGAGTAAGAGTGAAAATTAGTGAAATAGATAGATTCGATAAGCTAATGAGAGATAGGCCAAATATTGCAGGGCTTTAAAAAAAAATGGGTGGGCCCCATAATAACATAAACCACAAAATTTTGTGTCCCATAGAACTACTATGCTACCAAAAAGCCGCTGATTAGATCTTGCTGTATGGTCGCATACTTTTTGGCGCTGAGGTTAATCCAATTTTGCCAGAAGCGTGCTTTAGTTAATTTTTTAATTAGTTTTGAATGAGGGTGAGTGAAATAATACGACTGCACCTAAAAGTATGCACCATAAATGTCCAGTCCACAAGACGACTATTATGCTTCCATAAAAAACCTAATTTCCTCCGGTTGAATAGTTTCATACTTTCAGGCACTGTAAATTAAAAAAACTATCCTTTAGCAGTACTTTGAAGTAAATTCAAATACAAAAAAAACACTTAATTACCTCTAGCTAAATAGTCGCATACTTTTAGGCGCTGAGTTCAATCCTATTTTTGTCAGAAGAGTGCTTCGGTTAATTAGTTCTGAAATCGAGTCTCAGAATCAAAACCCAAATTTGCATGTGGGTGAAATAATAAAACTGTGCACCTAAAAGTATGCACCATAAACGTCTAGTCCACAAGACGACTATCATGTAAACATTGAATTGAATAGCACACTTTCAGGCACTGATAATGAGAATAATTACACTTTAACAGAACTTTGAAGTATATTCAAATACAAAAAAACACGTTTAATTCCTTCTAGCTGAATAGTTGCATACTTTTAGGCGCTGCAATTAATAAATACTCCTTTATTATTGTTTTTATGAAAATAATTACACTTCAATAGAAAAGATTTGGGAAGCAAATTGTCTCTAGAGTATGTTTATAGAGTCAGCGAAACAAACAGAATAATATCTGCGTCGGTTTAGAATAATCGCTTAAGTCGACTTAACATTTTAGACCAACCGAAGTTTCTTTTGGCGATTTCAAAGAAAATAAAATGCATCACAACTTAGCCACAACACATGTAACGCTGAAAGATATGCGACTAAAAGTATGCAAGAATCTCTCTGGCGCATCCTTGTTTACTACAGATCGGAAAAATATGCCAAATCAAGCGCCTGAAAATTATTTTGTAATTTTATTTGAAAAAAATTGGGTAAACTGTGGCAATTATGTTAGCATAACTTTAGGCGTTGATTTTGACATATTTTTTCAAACAAGCGCCTGAAAATTATTTTGTAAGTTTATTTGAAAAAAAAATTGGGTAAACTGTGGCAACTATGTTAGCATAATTATAGGCGTTTGATTTTCACATATTTTCCGAACTCTAATTATTACACATCTCATTTTTGTTGCATCTTTTAGGCGCTTAATTTCCACTTTTGCGCCATTAAAAATGTTTGTAAAACCCAGTCGAGTAAGAGTGAAAATTAGTGAAATAGATAGATTCGATAAGCTAATGAGAGATAGGCCAAATATTGCAGGGCTTTAAAAAAAAATGGGTGGGCCCCATAATAACATAAACCACAAAATTTTGTGTCCCATAGAACTACTATGCTACCAAAAAGCCGCTGATTAGATCTTGCTGTATGGTCGCATACTTTTTGGCGCTGAGGTTAATCCAATTTTGCCAGAAGCGTGCTTTAGTTAATTTTTTAATTAGTTTTGAATGAGGGTGAGTGAAATAATACGACTGCACCTAAAAGTATGCACCATAAATGTCCAGTCCACAAGACGACTATTATGCTTCCATAAAAAACCTAATTTCCTCCGGTTGAATAGTTTCATACTTTCAGGCACTGTAAATTAAAAAAACTATCCTTTAGCAGTACTTTGAAGTAAATTCAAATACAAAAAAAACACTTAATTACCTCTAGCTAAATAGTCGCATACTTTTAGGCGCTGAGTTCAATCCTATTTTTGTCAGAAGAGTGCTTCGGTTAATTAGTTCTGAAATCGAGTCTCAGAATCAAAACCCAAATTTGCATGTGGGTGAAATAATAAAACTGTGCACCTAAAAGTATGCACCATAAACGTCTAGTCCACAAGACGACTATCATGTAAACATTGAATTGAATAGCACACTTTCAGGCACTGATAATGAGAATAATTACACTTTAACAGAACTTTGAAGTATATTCAAATACAAAAAAACACGTTTAATTCCTTCTAGCTGAATAGTTGCATACTTTTAGGCGCTGCAATTAATAAATACTCCTTTATTATTGTTTTTATGAAAATAATTACACTTCAATAGAAAAGATATGTAAATTAAAGTCAAAATGGCCACATTTAAATCGTCCCAATTAATTGCTCAGCTCTTCAAAGGCCAATGCCAAAATACGAAAGCTTTAAAAATAAAATAAGTATATAAAACAAACATTTATGAACCCATTTGGAGTTGTTGGTTTGTGAGGCACAAAAATGCATTTAAAATGTAATTTGTCTGCTGCCAACATAAAACCAACGCCAACAACAACAATTGTACCAATACTATTGCGGCTTGTCGTGAAACTCGCATGAATTTATTTTAAAAACATTTTCGGTTCACATATTTTGGGGAAAATAGAAGAACGAGCAATGCGACAACACTATCTCGCACATACCATACTATATACATACATATGTGTACATTAGGGTGTGTCACCCAAAATAATAGCTTCTGAAACTGAAGGCTTTTCAAAAATCGCTTCCGCGATGCCAAAAGCACAATTGTCTTTATGAGTCACCCTAATGTCCTTTAAAATTTCCACATGCCCCGCTCTTTTCTGTGTACGATATCCCTCCACAGGATCACCGATATGCAAAACTATACAGCAATCAGCATCAGCAGAAACAAGTCCCCTAGCTTTCGCAGTAAACCTGTTGGTTGCCGCAGCGGTTTGTCCAAGAGTGAGAATGAGTTGCGGCGCGCCACCAAAGCGACAAACAACTGAGCTGGGGAATATTTACCAATGACATTGTCGTATTTTGGCGTTGCAAGTAAATGTAGATATACAAATATCTGGCGCTGCTAGGTGTTTGAGTGCTTATGAACGCACAACAAAGCCACACCAAAAGTACTTTCCTGCCCGCTGTGATTCAACATTTTCAGCGACAGGTTCCTATTTTTAAATACTTTGGATATATGTATGTACCTATATATCTACATATTTATCTTTGTGCTTTTTGTGCTTTATTCTTATTCTTTATGTGTTTGAGTGTATATGTTCGCCTTTTTAAGTATGCATATATTTGTAGCCCGCATATGTATTTGCATCTCTGATTTGTGCTTCACTAATGGCTATACAAGCCACAGGCACATCCTGTGTCGCTTCTGGCCTGGCCTGATATGTCTTAACTGCTTCAGTGACTATTGTTAAAGCATGCATTCGATAACAATTCATACTATAAATGTGAGCAGATATAATTGTAGATATTTACCGTATGCATAAAAGTATTGAAAGGTACAGTGTGTTAGTTTGAAAGATAAATCAAATCAAATATGTAGGTGGCAACTTTATAAGCTACCTAAAGTGGCAACACCCAAGTAAAAAATCTAAGAATGAAGCATACTATCCACATCAGAGTTGGCCACTTCGAATACAAAATTATTCAAATAAAAAATAAAAAATTATTCATCATTTACACAATTTTAAGTGATCCCAAATTGACCCCAAAATAACTCACAAAAAATCCTAAAATGGCACCAAAATGATGCTAAAATGATGAAAAATAATCCGAAAATGATCCCAAATTGACCCCAAAATGATTCCAAAATGACCCCAAAATGATCCCAAAATCACCCCAAGTTGACACCAAAAGCATTCCAAATTGACCCCAAAATTACACATAATGATCCCAAAATAATCCCAAAAGGGCCCGAAATGGACCCCAACATCATCCCAAAATCATCCTAAAATTAAATCAAAATGATCCCTAAAATGACCTCAAAATTACCCCAAAGTCACCTCCTAAGGTGACCCCTAAGTTGACCCCAAAATTATCTCATTTTGATCCCCAAAACGACCAAAAAATTATCCCAAAACGAAAAATTACCCCAATATGATCACAGAATCATCCCAAATTAAACCCAAAATGGCTCAAAACTTCTTCCAAAATGATCCCAAAATAACCGAAAAATGATCCTGAAATGACCCCAAATGATCATAAAATTACCCCAGAAATATTCCAAAACAGTACCTTAATAATCCCGAAATAGTTTCGAAACGATACAATTTTATCAAAATCGGTCAATATACGAAGAAATAAATAAAATTCAGTTATGTGGCAACCCTAAGTGCCAACTCACCTTAAAGACATAATACTTGGAATGCGGCTGAATGTAAATTTCATTTGATAACGATATTGGCATACCTTACTCAATATTTAAACAAACAAATAGAGATAGGTGGCAACCCTGTAAACCACCCCAAGTTGCAATACCCAAAAGGATACTGGCGGCTCTCGATATAGTACCATAAATACAAATATTCTGCGGTAAGGAGGCAACCCTGCAACCCTACTTGAAAATATTTTGGTAGGTATGTCGGTGAAAATACTTTTCATTTGGTACACATGTTTGCATACCCTATAAACCGCTCCTAGTGGATAGGTCAATCGGTTCTCGAGATAGTACCGGATATTACTGCAATAGAATATACATAATTTAATATAAAAAAAAAAAAATCACCTACGGCCCACTATACACGAGCATATACCTCGTTAAGCACTCGCACAAAAACCATTACATACATTACGGCGCACTGATACTGGCACTAAAAGTGAGACCTCAACGCTGGCGCTGTTTAACAACTAGCCTCAGTTACCACACCACGCCTATGAATATAAGCGACGCGCTTCTGAATATAATAAACTGATTGCACACCAAAAACTGGCAGCTACAACATGGGTACTAGCACAACAACAACAACACAAACAACAAGCACGTGCACAAAATCAAAAGTATTTCTGTGTAATTTGACTACCAACATTTGTACGTGAATGTAAAAGTGTTTGAGCCAGCATATGGTTGCAACAGGCGCCACTAGCACGACAGACAGGCGCGCAAGCATGCAATCAGCAATAATAACTGAGGCTGGGCACAAACGAGTGTGCGAGTGTGCGTGATTGCGTGCCTGTGCGGTGACAACCAAAGCATGCTCTTGTTGTCGGTAATGTTTTTTAGACTTTTGTTATTTTTCATTGTTATATTCTCTTGTTGTTATTGTTGTCACAACGTCGACGTCGTTATCGTCTTCATCGTTGCCAACTCATTTGCCACAGCATACATGCTAGATTGGATAGACCTGCTGGGTGCTGTAAAGACCAACCGCATGCTATGTTTTGTATGTATGTATGTAGTGGTGCCTTGGAGGTGCATTTTGTGCTCCAAAAACATACACACAGGGGATATGTTAACACGACTTTCGTGCCACGAATTATTTTATATATGTATGCATGGGGTACGTGGCTTTTTCGGGGTATGCAATGCAATGACTGCTGCATACTTTTAGGGGCACTGCATTTTAAAATGATATAATTCATTCATGCGGTGAGGGCAAAAAGTAAAGGGTGCAAGGAGGCGGAACAAAGCGAGTCAGCAATGAAGCGCGAACGCTTGTATGTGCTTTTTTATATTTGTGCTTCTATTTTTAATTTTATTTTATATTTCTTTCTGTTTTTCAAAAATATGGAAATGTACTCACACAACGCTTGCACCGCCACAACTTCATTTCCAAAGGGCGAGTGCTTAAAATTTTCATGCGTATCACTTTATAGTGTGATTTGTCAGCGCCTAAAAGGCGTGTGCAGTTATTTTACTTTTTTCCAAACACTTATTTTTTCTGTTTCCTTTTTTCCATTGCACAATGCCAATATGTTTTGTAACCACCACAGAGCTGGTGGTCCAATGTGCGCTTATCGTTATGGTTTCACAAATTTGTCGCAACAAATTTGCCAACATGCAAGAATACAACAGAGAGTATATAAATTCGTAAAATATAAAAAAAGAGTTTGTAAAAAAGAGCGCCTAAAAGTATGCAACAAAAGGCTGCCGCAATAGTAAAAAGCTCCAAATATATATCGCTTTCGCAGTGATTTTTATTTAATAGTTTTATGTTTGTATGAAGAAAAAAATACTAACCTTTAACACACAAACACACACACTCGTATTCATTCACTCTATGTGAGTATTTTTGAGCTTTTACACACGCATAGTGTGACATATTGTTGTAATTGAGAGATAAATAATTTTTACTGCAAATAAATTGGCAGTTAAAAACATGAAAAACTGGCAAGCCTCATAAAAGTTATGCATACTTTTAGGCGCAGCGTAAGCTCAATTTGGGTAGAAAAATGTCCACGAAAAAAGCGACTGTTTCGCTTGAATGCTTGAATTAAATTTAAAAGCAATATGCTTTTTTCCGAAAATTTTGCGCCTAATTGTAGCTTTTAGCTGGTAATGGCAGGTTGTTATAAAACATTTATTTTTATTATTTATTTATATATTTAACTATCTTTTTTAAAGTAAATTTTTTTAAATTTCCATTAATGTATATTTATAACTATTTTTTAAGTTTTTCATTGGAGGCTTTGAATTTAAAATAACTAGTTCTCCGTTGCATGCTTTTAGGCGAACTCATTACTTCATTGCGTCTATACTCCACAAATCGATATGGCTTCAATTTAAATGCGCCTTAAAGTATGCAACGTGTATGTAAGTTATCATCAGTTTAAAAAATGGAATACCCAGCTGCATATTTTTAGGCGCACATATCACTTAGCTGTAAATTAAATTAAATTAAATTAAATAAATAAAAAACAAAATGAAATAAAATAAAATGAAGCAAAATAAAATAAAATAAAATAAAATAAAATAAAATAAAACAAAACAAAATAAAATAAAATGAAATGAAAAAAATATAATAGAAGCAAATAAAAAAATTAAATTAAATTAAATTTAAAAAAAATTTAAATTAAATTAAATTTAAAAAAAATTTAAATTAAATTAAATGAAATTTAAAAAAATTAACTAAAAATAACGAAAATAAAATAAAATAAAAAAATTAAATATAATAAAATTAAATTAAATAAAAGAAAATAAAAAAAATAAATGAAATAAAAAAAATCAAAAGAAAATAAATTAAAATAAATTAAATGAAATGAGATGAAATTAAATGATATAAAGTGAAATGAAATGAAATAGTTCGAAAAATATCAAAATATCTTGGCATAGATTGCCTAGTAAAAAGTAGTACAGCCAGTATATAAAATTTGATATTTATGCATATGTATTATTTCTTTTTGACTATTCTCGTTACTCTTAGAAGAGCTCATTGATGCAAAGTTTTTAAAAATCGAATCACTTTTGTGCGATCCAGAAGCATTTAATTGAAAGTTACTCTGATTTTGAGTTGTGACTCTTTGATTTAGTGTGCGATATTTCAAAATCAAACACACAGTTTACCCAATACGCTGAATTATAAAGTTGCATACTTTTAGGCGCATAAATGGTGTCTTTCTTTATAATTTGTTATGACGACATTCAACAATTATCCTTTTCGTCGAATGTGACTTCCACGCACTTTTTCTTCAGAATCGTCATTTGCAAGCCAAAGTAAAATAAAATATTATAAAAAAAAATCTCCCTTTGAACATATTAAAACATTTTTTCATTCAAAAACGAATTATATTTTGCTTTAAAAATTCAAAGTCTGCATTAGTCTTTAAGCTCTTCTACAACCCACACAATCGACTCTCTTTTTAAAAATCACTTAAGAAAATGACGTGCAAAATGCGTGATATTTTCACAATAATTTTCACAAAGTTGCACAGCTAAATTTAGTAAATATCAAAAATAAGCCAAGAGCTAAATTTAAGCCAACACGCAAACGCCTAAATGTATGCTTTCATTTCTGATTGCTTGCACAAGTCATATTTTTCAAAACTTGAGCCGGCGGCAAGCGAATCGTGCACACAACAATAACAAATTATGCAACAAAAACAAAGTATACAACAACAGTATAACAAAAGCAGCTCATTTTACAAAAGCAAAATGAGTATGACGCCTAAATATATACTTCATATTGTGTGAGTTGCTCTTTGCACATATTGGTGTTAATATCATATTACGTAACATGACACTTTCACACTTTTGCTAATTTAAAACATACAAAACGGCGTGAACACGTCAGCTTTGCAAAAATACAGTCAAAAGGCAACAAACAGGCAGGCAGGCAGTTGACCGGCATATTTGTTTCTTGTTGGCTTTGTAGGTGCTGTCGCTGGTATGTTACTGTCGGAGCTTATAGAGAAATGTATGGTGTGAAATTCGTGACCGGCGCGCTTTGTCACATACAAAATATGACGTCGCACATTCATGATAAACATACCACAAAAACAACAAACACACACACTCATGCATGCAATACTTTGCAACTCGTTTGACGTAATTAAAATTGTTGAAGGTGTTACTGGTGCAAGCAGGCTAAGCTCTTTTTTGATGGGCAGCTCCTAGCTAAGAGGCTTCATAACCGTAGTTGTATGTATGTATACTACACGCTATATTAAGTTACACATGCAAAGTTAAGTAATTGCAGTTTGCCCGTAACGAAAAAAATTTAGCATAAAATTAGGCGCCACATATATATTTTATATATGAATATGACGGAATGACTTGTATGAAGTGACGCCTTTGGCGCCGCTATTGTATGTGACATGCAATCAACGTTGGTTGGAAATAGGCGTAAATGTTGCAAAATGTGATTTATCACCTTTGCGTTGATGACGTTGTAATTGTTGTTGTACAAGTTTTGTAAATTTTTTTGTAAGCTTTGTTATGTTTTAAGTTGACATGTAAAGGGCAAAACAATTGGTATGTTATTGTATTTTACTAGTAGTAGCGTTTAAAACGCTTTGTAATTGGAAAATGTTGTATTTTCACGCTTTGCATATAAATACGCCTAAGCGTAGGCAATGAAATTTTATTTTGTAATAATTTCGAGTATTTAAAGCTTTAATTGGCTGATTTGACGATGAAATGTGAGGAATGTAATTAAGCTTTTGAAGAGTTAATTTTTATACAAGTTTTTATTGATGAATAGCAAATCGTGTACTTTATGCAAAAAAAAAAACACGCCTAAAATTATGCCCTCTTACTGCTTGACATAAAATCTTCTCCTGATTCCGAATATCATATGTGTTTTCCTGTGGCAGTTCTTGTTTCCGATTTTTGCAAAACACTGCTTCATATAAGAGCGTCAAAAATTTGTATTTTTAATTTTTTTTTTTTTTTCGATTTAAACTGTTGATTTACATTGTACTAATTCCCATAAACAATTTTTACCTTCATCTCTCTAAGTATCTGCAGTAGTTTGGCCGTTATGCCAAAAATCGTTTAAAGCACCTCTCGCCTGAACATAAGCTTTCCACAAGCGTTATTTCAGAGAAAAGTATATTCTATAAAAAAGAAGTAAGCTTCAAGCTATATACATTTTGGCAAACCATTTTTAGTACAAATACTTTATTATTATTTGAAAACCAAGTATTAAATCCGCTTATAATTTTCTTTTTACCTTGTGAAGAGCATGAATAAATACTGAGTGACAAGTGTAATGATATATACGAGTATATGTATGCCATATATGTTGGTACTTGGAAATAAGAGCTGCAAACGTACTTAGTTTCCTATGAATTTTTCAATAAACGAATACCTGTCTGTTACTGCTTGGCGTGCTGCGCCCTGAAATATGCAATACAAAAAGCAAATAAGAATTTGATATTTATGCATATGTGTATGTTTGGACATAAATACAAATACCGAATGTGAGGTTTATACGCTTTCAAACAACTGTATATGGATGTACAATTGAAGGTAGAAAGCTGAAATGAAAAGTGTCTTTTTCCCTGTTTATATTCGTACAAATATTCCAATAAATAAATATGTATGTATATTAGAATGCTCCAAAAATTTTTTTAAAAAACTCTTGATTCAAAATTTTGTATACATACCCTCTACAACGGTACGTTTTAGCCTAAACATGTGTGCGAAGTTTGATTGTTCTAGGAAAACGGTAACCCGTGCCGATATTTACTTAAAGTTTTAGCTAGCAGCTTATACTTCAATATTTTACCCACTGTTGAATTTTTCTAAGGACAACAGGATCCTTTCCGATATATTCAAGGATATTGAAAAAAAAAAACGTATTCACGAGAAAAGGGGATTGGAATTTGAAAAGTATTTCCGTAGATTACGTAACAATATGTTTGCTATCAAAAATAATTGTGCATATCTTGAAATTTTGCAATTTTAGTGCACTTTTTATAGGTCATGCACGGCGTATAGCAGTTTAAGTTGATATCTCCGAAACGTACTGAGATATCAAAATAAAACTTGCACCTTGAGGCCTTCGTGAACACCTTTCATTTGATAGCCATATTTTAAAATCAATTTCTAGGGTACCACATTTTGGGTTATTTGGAATATTTAGCTTTTATTCGAATCGTTCTTTAAATTAGTAACCATATATCCACATTTTTGTTGAAATTTTTCGGGACGAGTTACAACTTTTGATACATTAAAGGGAATCCTGAGCATTTAATTAAATACAATTTTATTTCTGTTTTCTTTACGAACTTTGAAACTTTTGTGGACTTCTGACCATTAATTTTTTAATTTTTTTTATTTTATTTTATTTTATATTATTTTATTTTATTTTATTTTATTTTATTTTATTTTATTTTATTTTATTTTATTTTATTTTATTTTATTTTATTTTATTTTATTTTATTTTATTTTATTTTATTTTATTTTATTTTATTTTATTTTATTTTATTTTATTTTATTTTATTTTATTTTATTTTATTTTATTTTATTTTATTTTATTTTATTTTATTTTATTTTATTTTATTTTATTTTATTTTATTTTATTTTATTTTATTTTATTTTATTTTATTTTATTTTATTTTATTTTATTTTATTTTATTTTATTTTATTTTATTTTATTTTATTTTATTTTATTTTATTTTATTTTATTTTATTTTATTTTATTTTATTTTATTTTATTTTATTTTATTTTATTTTATTTTATTTTATTTTATTTTATTTTATTTTATTTTATTTTATTTTAATTTATTTTATTTTATTTTATTATACTTTTGTGAAACGGTCTAAACTACATACATACTTGTATTCGCATGTAGAACTGCCGCAGCTGGATGTAGCAGCATGAAATATTATTATTATTTATTTTTTAAGTATATATCAAAATAATTGCATACTGAGTGCTTTTGTATTCCACATACGTAAGCCGATTATTTATGTGTGCAGACGAAGACACACACGCACAGAAATGCATATGAGATTACATTTGTGTGTATGAGTGACTACATGCTTTAGCCACTAACATTATTTTCTCACTTTACACAATCAACTTCGTACATCCAAATACGCAATTCTTGCCTCAGTGCTGCTACAACTATAACAACATTGCATACTCATTATACAGCTTTGAAATCGAATAGAAATAAATGATTACAAAATGAATGTCTTCAACGCACGTTCGTTAGCAATGTTCAAACATACATATATACATGCAAATAACATAGAAAAGATTTTTGTGTAAGCACTCACACTGTAGCACTCTCGTTCAATCTCTCACCTCTCATCAACCACACTCCACATATGCAGTAGGTCTATTGTGTCTATTAATTAGCATAATAATAGCATAGCGCACGGCGCAATGTTGCAATTTAATACTCACACCGAAAAACTCACACACATCCATGCACTTTCACACACACAAGAACATACTCACACTTACTCAATTTTCTGCATAATTGCAACGCGTCCTTAGAGAAATTTTTCAAATCAATGACAAAATTTGCACCGGCGCCTTTTTGCACACTACACTATTTATGCCTCTTAGTAAAGTCAAGCTGCTTGTAATGTTCTTCTATGCACATACTGCAGTCATATGAGTTTATGTATGTATGTATGTATGTACTTATGTTTCTACGTTACAATACTGTTATAATTATACCATTGAATTTACTGTCATTACTGTCACATGCGTCATTACGGCATATTTGTTGGTTTTGTTTGATGTAATTAAGGACAGCTATTGTGTTACAGAAGGCTTGTACGTGCATATGGAAAACATACAAATTACTCAATAACTATGACAATGCTATTAGATTGCAATGATTTCTTGTTAGTTTTATTTAATTATGAAGCTTTAAGCTTTTGATTATGCGTGATCTGAGAATTTTGGTTTGCAAAACTGAATAAGCAGAAACAAATTGCAATTTCATTGGGAATATATTAGGAGCTAATCGGAAATCTTAGAGCGTAAAGCTTTCTTTCGACAAACAAGCGTGCATTCGAGACATGTTCTAAAAGCTTTTTAGCAACTGCTACTAACTAAAAAAATTTTTTTGAAAGTACGATTTTATTGTATACAAAGTATGTGTGTAAAGAAATCTTAAAGCTTTCAATGCTTTTTTTCAGTGAAAGCTCTATAGCATGAAAGCTGTTTCGAGAAGAGCTTCATATTAACAAAGCACATTCAAACAAATTCATGGACAACTTTGTAGAATAAAAGCTTTTATAAAAAAATTTTAACTTGAACTTTTCAAGGTAGAGCTTAAAAAATCTTCTTACTTTTGAACTTTATTTCCACATATTTGGATTTTACACGAATTAACTTTAAAGTAACTTTTACTTTTTTTATAGAGCTTTAAAAGTAAAAGCTTTATAAGTTTCCTTTTTGCTTAATGGGTCTTTTGTAGTTATATAGTCTACTTTATAATTTTTGGAATATTTGGTTAAGCCTTTTAGCGAAAGCTTTAAAAAGTTTGTAAAATTGTGTTTTTTAAAGTAGGCCTTTCTTTACACATTTTTGGAATTTTAAATGCAGTTTTGTTTTAGAGAGCTTTTTAGTATAGATTAAAAGGTAAAACAATAAGTTTCTTATGAACTTACTGGACTTTTTTGTAGCTTTAAAGTCAAAACATTTTTTTGTTGTTTTAAATTGAGCTTTTCGAAGTTTATGATTTTATTTACACATTTTCGGATTTTAAATGTACTTTAGCTTAAAAGATCTTTTGAGTATAGACCTTCAAAAGGTAAAACTTAGTAAATTCTTATTTATTTGATGAACTTTTGAGATTTTTCAGCTCTTATAGTTTGTAAGGCTGACCCTTTTAATCCTGTTTAAAGAGCTTTTTAGTATAGAGCTTTGAAAAGTATAAGCTTGAAAAGTTTCTTATTTGCTAATGCATTTTTTAGTCACAAATTCCCTTTGAAAATTTATAATTTTTGAAAGCTTTTTTAAGCTTTTTATGTTTAAGCTCTTTGAAGCAACAAATCCTTGCGAAGCTTTAAGTTTCGTCATTTATAGCTCTTCTTTTGTTTATTGATTAAATGAAACACCAAAAACACGACACAGGAACTATAAATTCAATAAATATACCAATCAAACAATAGTCAGGCAATTTTGCTTGCTGCTACGTCGTATATCGCTAGAGCTTAAGCGCTCATTTCTTTAATCTACTTTTTACTGATTATATGGAAAACTTCTGTACTTAAACTTAAACTTTGACATACCTACATACTTCGAATCCTTTTTAAACGTATTTATATGTCTTTAATTTATTGGTATGCTGCTCATATTTAATCTTTGCTCTTTTGTTTTGTTTTTTTTCTTATATTTTCAGGGTGCTTCCTCCAGTCTTGTTGTAAAATTTGCTGATACTGAAAAAGAACGACAGATACGACGTATGCAACAAATGGCGGGTCATATGAATTTACTTAATCCCTTTGTCTTTAATCAATTTGGACCATATGGAGCTTATGCGCAGGTAAGTAGGCAATAAAAAAAAAGTACTCAACGAGAAATCGAAGTGTACTAACACACACATACATATGTGCACTTGCACACACCTACTCTGGCTCCTATAGTGCGAAGCAACGCAGAATTGTGTTGGTTAAATGAAAATACAATGGGCGAGTCAAATAATAATAAAGACAAGTGATTGTATATCCCTGTTGGGAGCTCAGGAGCTGACAGGCAAATTTTATTGTAATAGAGATCAGATTTATGAGCAAAATAGTGCGATATGTACTGTTTGTACGTTTGTTTAGTGGCGGTATTACAATTTCTATTTAAATAATACAAAATAAAAATTTAAATGTATTTAATTTTTTCATTTTATAGTTTTTTTTTTTTAATAATTTTTTTATTTTTTAATTTTTTTTATATAAATACATTTTTTTTATACCTTTCATGAACATGAAATGGTATTATAACTTTGGTCCGATGTTTGTAAATATGAGAAGAAGAAGAGATAGACCCATCAATAAGTATACCGAAATGATCAGGACGACGAGATGAGTTGATTTAGCCATGTCCGTCTGTCCGTCTGTCTGTTTGAACGCAAACTAGTCCCTCAATTTTTGAGATATCTGGCTGAAATTTTGTATGTGGCCACCATTTTGTAATATAGGAATCATTTGTCGGAACTGACAAGATCGGACCAGTATAACATATAGCCCCCATACAACCGATTGTTCAGATATAAGGTTTTTTGGCCAAAACTTCCGCAATTAAAAAGTTAGGAACGTAAAATTTTGCAACTTGAGTAATTTCTATTTATGTCATGTATATAGTGAAAATCAACGAGATCGGGCAAATTTAACATATAGCCCCCATCCAACCGATTGTTCAGATATAAGAATTTTTGGCCAAAACTTCTGCAATTAAAAAGTTAGGAACGTAAAATTTTGCAACTCGAGTACTTTCTATTTATGTAGTGTATATAGTGAAAAACAACAAGATCGGGCAAATGTAACATATAGCCCCCATACAACCGATTGTTCAGATATAAGGTTTCTTGGCCAAAACTTCTGCAATTAAAAAGTTAGGAACGTAAAATTTTGCATCTCGAGTACTTTCTATTTATGTAATGTATATAGTGAAAATCAAAGAGATCGGGCAAATGTAACATATAGCCCCCATACAACCGATTGTTCAGATATAAGGTTTTTTGACCAAAACTTCTGCAATTTAAAAGTTAGGAACGTAAAATTTTGCAACTTGAGTACTTTCTATTTATGTAGTGTATATAGTGAAAATCAACAAGATCGGGCAAATGTAACATATAGCCCCCATACAACCGATTGTTCAGATATAAGGTTTTTTGGCCAAAACTTCTGCAATTAAAAAGTTAGGACCGTAAAATTTTGCAACTCGAGTACTTTCTATTTATGTAGTGTATATAGTGAAAAACAACAAGATCGGGCAAATGTAACATATAGCCCCCATACAACCGATTGTTCAGATATAAGGTTTCTTGGCCAAAACTTCTGCAATTAAAAAGTTAGGAACGTAAAATTTTGCATCTCGAGTACTTTCTATTTATGTAATGTATATAGTGAAAATCAAAGAGATCGGGCAAATGTAACATATAGCCCCCATACAACCGATTGTTCAGATATAAGGTTTTTTGACCAAAACTTCTGCAATTAAAAAGTTAGGAACGTAAAATTTTGCAACTTGAGTACTTTCTATTTATGTAGTGTATATAGTGAAAATCAACAAGATCGGGCAAATGTAACATATAGCCCCCATACAACCGATTGTTCAGATATAAGGTTTTTTGACCAAAACTTCTGCAATTAAAAAGTTAGGAACGTAAAATTTTGCAACTCGAGTACTTTCTATTTATGTAGTGTATATAGTGAAAATCAACAAGATCGGGCAAATGTAACATATAGCCCCCATACAACCGATTGTTCAGATATAAGGTTTCTTGGCCAAAACTTCTGCAATTAAAAAGTTAGGAACGTAAAATTTTGCAACTCGAGTACTCTCTATTTATGTAGTGTATATAGTGAAAATCAACAAGATCGGGCAAATGTAACATATAGCCCCCATACAACCGATTGTTCAGATATAAGGTTTTTTGGCCAAAACTTCTGCAATTAAAAAGTTAGGAACATAAAATTTTGCAACTTGAGTACTTTCAATTTATGTAGTGTGTAGAGGAAAATCAAGCAGATCGGGTAAATATAACATATAGCCCCATACAACCGGTTGTTCCGATATAAGGTTTTTTGGCCAATACTTCCGCATTTAAAAAGTTAGGAACGTTAAATTTTGCACCTTTAGTACTTTCTACATATGTAATGTGTATAGTGTAAGTCAGTACAATTGAACACGTATAATATATAGCCTCCATACAATCGATTGTTCCGATAACTCGGATCCTATTATTTTGTAAGTTTTTTTAAATTATAACAAAGATGTGTAATGTGTATAGTAAATATAGTTAAATTGACACAGGCTGTACTGGGGATCGAACAGTGAAAATCGTGACGCTTATTCATGAAAGGTATATAGCCTTCGGCACAGCCGAAGACAGCTTTCCTTACTTGTTTTTTTTTCATTTTATAAAATTCTATTTTTTTATTGTTTATTTTCTATCCTTTATTTTTATACCCAGCTGTACTTGTACACAGGGTATTATAACTTTGTTAGGATAACGGTTGTTTGTACAGGTATAAAGGAATCGAGATAGAAATAGACTTCCATATATCAATATGATCAGGATCGAAAAAAAATTTGATTGAGCCATGTCCGTCCGTCTGTCCGTCCGTCCGTCTGTCCGTTAACACGATAACTTGTGCAAATAATGAGATATCTTCACCAAATTTGGCATGCGTACTTATTTGGGTTCAGAATAGATTGCTATTGAAAATGGGTAAAATCGGACCATAACCACGTCCCTTTTTCGATATCGAAAATTTCGAAAAACGTATAAAATGGGTTAATTCAATATTAGAAGCAGCTACAATGATAAAATTTGCAATATGTATTGATTTAGATGTTCTAAGGCCGATTTTATAAAAATTTTTGAAAAGGGGGCGTGGTACCGCCCACGTATCTTTGAAGAAATTTTAAAATTTTGACTCTTAATAACTTCAGAACAGTTTATGCTAGTATAACGAAATTTCGTAGAGGACATACTATTGTTGTGGTAAATTCAGCTATAGAAAATAAACGAAATCGCTTCGCGACCACGCCTACTTTTTCATAAAAGTTATATTGAAACGAGGTGGAAATATTGAAAAGTCCATATCTAATTAACTGATTTCGCTATAATAATATAATTTGGTACATACATCAACTTTCATATTCTTTACATAATTTTTTCAAAATTTTGGAAAGTGGGCGTGGCACCGTCCACTTATGAGTCAAGCAATTTTTAAATTCGACTGCTAACAACTTCAGAACGGTGTGAGATAGATTTACGAAACTAGGTACCAGGCATGTTATGTTTATGTAGAGTACTACCACAGAAAATAAGAAAAATCGGTGAACGATCACGCCCACTTTATGTGCACAGCTGGGTATGTAATGTTCGGTTTCACCCGAACTTAGACTTCCTTACTTGTTTTATTTAATTTTTTATTTAATTTTATTTTATTTTGCTTAATTTAATTTTTTTTCATTCTCCTTTTTATTTTACTTGATTTTTTTTTTATTTTTTTATTTTTTATTTCATTTTATTCAATTTTTTAATTTTTTATTTTTATTCAAATAACTTTTTTTTTGGTTCATTTTATTTTATTGCCTTTTATTCTTTTTTCTTCCATTTTTTATATTTTTTGAATAAATTTTTTATTTTTTTATTTTTTTTTATATAAATACATTTTTTTTTTTTTTTTCATTTTATAAAATTCTATTTTTTTTTTGTTTATTTTCTATCCTTATTTTATTTTATTTAATTTTGTTATTTTTTATTATTTTTTATTATTTTTTTTTCTATCTTTCTTTTATTTTCTTATTTTGTTTAGTGTGTTTTAATTAATTTATTATAATTTTTTCTGTTTATTTTATTTTTAGTTTGTTTTAGTTGTTTCACTTATTTAATTTTTTTGATTTATTTTTCTCAATTTTTTAATTATTATTATTATTATTTTTTTTTTTTTTTGTTTTGATTGATTTGATTTTTTTAATTTTTTTATTTTTTTGTTTTATTTTTTTGTTTTATTTTTTATTTAATTTTATTTTATTTTGCTTAATTTAATTTTTTTTCCATTCTCCTTTTTATTTTACTTGATTTTTTTTTATTTTTTATTTCATTTTATTCAATTTTTTAATTTTTTATTTTTATTCAAATAACTTTTTTTTTGGTTCATTTTATTTTATTGCCTTTTATTCTTTTTTCTTCCATTTTTTCATATTTTCTTTTAATTTTTTTTTTTGTTTTATTTTTAATTTTTTTTTGGTTTATTTTATTGCATTTTTTTTATTTTTTTTTTTTTTTTAATTACGTATGTTTTTTTTTTTGTGTTTTTTTATTTTTTTTATATTTTTTTAAATTAATTAATTTTATTTTGTTTAACTTTTAATTTTTTTTTTTTATTATATTTTTTGTTTTATTTTATTTTTTTTTTATCTTATTCAATTTTTTATTTTATTTAATTTTAATTTTTTTTCTCACATTTATTATTTTATTTAATTTTTTTTTTTAATTAATACTTGCACTTGGTTGAACTCCCTACAGGCTACTGCACTAAAAGTTTTAAGTTTACAACAGGAAAAAAGTAAAAAAAAAAGAAGTACAGAAAATGATACGACAATAAAAAATCTTTACATAAAAACAATTTGCAGTAATTGATTTCGATTTTTGTTGTTGTTGCCTCACAGTGCGCATTGTTTTCCACTCACTTTTATTGTTGATGTCATTTGTTTGTTAAACTTAAAAGCTATTGTTGTGCTCCAGCACTGCCTCTGCTGTTGTTGTTGTGCTCTGCATGCAATGTCAAAACAAAAGGCATTTTATAGCAAAATAAAAAAAAAGATATAACAAAACGAAAGGATATACGAAACGTGAATGAAAACAATGCAAAAAGATGCATACAATAATGGGCAGAACAAAAGGAACACATAAAACAAAAACAACAACAACATCATTCACATAAGCTTCAATAAAAATCAGAGTCACGTAAAGTGCATTAAATAACAAGCAACAACATTGGCCTTGATTGTGGTGGTCGGACTGCACTCGCCGCTCCAATCCGTCGCTCTCGTAAATTGCAAATTTTTATTACTACTTTTGTAGCAAAAACCAATTTAAGTGCTCTATCATCAGCATTGCGTCCGCTTCAACCGCTTACCAGCACCTCAAAATGCTTACTACTGGCGCCTGGTGCAAACCACATCCAGCTAACCACTTCCGTCTCACCTTGCAGCATACTTGCTTTTATCTTCCCTTCTCCATTTGATCATCGCCAATTGCTCACCTTATTTATGCGCGCACAACTTCATCATCTGCATACTTTAAAGCTTTTCCGTGGCTCATTCATTTACTGTCATTCCTCCATATCACATATACACATAAAACATACACTGAGAGAAAAAACAGTGCAAATTTAACAGAAACAAAGTCAGCCTACCTGGAAAATTGTTGCATCGAGTAACAAAATGTTGTTTCAAAAGTGAGCAGATTTTATTTTTACAATGAATCGTTTGGGCAATTCACAATAGTTTCGTATTCGTCTATCATTGTATGTTTCCATGGTTTCCAATATACATTTTTTTTTAAATAAACAAGTAGCAGGAAATAGTAGACCTTGTGAATTGCGCAATCGTTAAATTGACAATATTATTTTTATCCCAGCGACGAAATATTCACTTTGAGATGTAAACATTTCAATTCAACTGCGATCGAAGTTAGTTTTACAACGCTATTTTTTTCCTCAGTGTACCAATATACATTCAGATTTTTCTCTACTTTATTTAATGTATTGTGTCTTTTCTTTTCTTATTTGTCTTTACTTGGATTTCCATTAACTTGCATCAACAACAACAACAACAACACCAACAACAAAAACAAAAATAGCAACAACAAGCCGCTTTAATGGCCGCCGCTGCCACTGCACCCGGCTCCTATATGAATCCGATGGCCGCGTTGGCAACGCAAATACCTCATGGCTTAAATGGCACCGGTCAGCCATCGCTACCCTCACCGACCATGCCCAATTTTAATATGGGCGCTCAAACGCCAAATGGACAACCGGCTGCTGCAGCGGCCGCAGCAGCTGCCGCCGCCGCTGATGGCGTCTTTACAAATGGCATTCCGCAGACGGCATTCCCAGGACGTAAGTAATCATATAGTTTATATAGGTATTAGGGTGGAGCGAAATAAAAATAATACTTCATTGGAAAGTAAAACTTTTAAATTCTTTATCAGTAAAAGTTTGAAATTTTTTCTGATATGACTGTTTAGCCGAGATTCATAAGTTGAATAAAAATTAAAAATAAAATGGTTATAACAAATTTTCACCACAAAAGTTAAAAAAACGTATTAAAAAAAATTTACTTTTTTTATTTCGCTCCACCATAATATGAACATTTACATACATACATGGATATTTGCATTTTCATGCAATTGTGTAAAGATCCATAAAAGTGAATAAATTTCCAAAGCGATAGGTTTAATAAGGTAGAGTTCGCCTCAGGATGATGTAGTTCGTAGATTTATTTTTCAAGTGATTTATTGCGCTATGAGAAGAGGAAGAAAAATTAATTAAAAAAGATGAGTAATGTTGAAAGATTTTTTAATTATTTGCTAGTATTTACTTGATAAGGAATTGAAGAAAAATAGGGGAAAATACGAAAGACAGTCTGTGGGTATCCAAACTGCCGAGTGTGCTGCTCGCTCTTTCTCTGATCTCATCATATTAATTAGTGTTAGTAGAGTGAGAGTAGAGTACACCCTCCGAATGATCTTTAAAAATTAATGAATGCTTCCTTTAACTTCAAGTTGACCTTACAATGAAGCTTGAAAAGCTTTTTCGAATATTGAATGAATAAAACTTTTTGTTGGATAAACGTATAGAAAAGCTCAAAAGCGTTAACCAAAGTAAAAGAAGTGTTCCTTTACGTGATTGACGCCCCTTTCGATTTTTTTATTTAAAGTCCAGCTTACAATGAAACTTTTAGAAAAGCCTTCAATTTTTACTTGTTTGAGCTTTACAAGCGTCCCAGGGGCGGGATTTAGACATTTGCTTCCTGTAAAAAAAAGAAGTCGAAACTAAAAATGTCGAAAAAAAATTTGCCGAAAACACAAAAGGTCGAAAAAAAAAATGTCGAATGAAAAAATTTCGAAAAAAATATATAAGATGTAGAAACAATGAAATGAATGATGTGTAAAATTCGCGCGAAAATTTCTAACCAAGTGGAAGCATCGATGTACATATATAGCGAAACAACATTTTTTTTCGACATATCGTACGGGACCCCTTAAAAGCATGTCGAAGGTAACTAAAAACAAAGTTTCAAAAAGCTTTTGTTTTCATGAGACGCTAAGGATGTTAGAAAGCAGATGATCCCATCGTAGTATAACGAATGTAATTAAAAGCGCTTATTTACATAAAAAATGCTCTTATTTTCTGCACAAACGTATATAAAAGCTTAAAAACTTCTGACGACGAGTATCAAACCCATTTCTTCTCAGTACTTCTTTTGAAGCTCGGTAACAAATAAATATAAAGTTATAGTATTCCTTAGATTTTTTCTGATGATCTAAAGTAAAATAAAGTTGTTTTCAAAGCTGTAGAAAGCATTTCAGGATGGTCCGAAAGCTCTTTGAAAGCTCCCTGAAAGCTTCGTCCTAATTTCAGCTTTCTTGACAGAAGCATACAAACTGTACAAGTGGAAGCTTGGATATTCCAGATGAAAAGTTTGAATTCCAAGCTTTTTACAAACTAACGAACAAAGTTAAGCTTTAACTAAATTTTTAGCTTTAATAATTTGAATAATTAATAGAAGCATCTTAGGGATTATTTGTTTAGTAGTATTTAGGGTCATGTGGTAGACTTTGTTGACTTAAATTCCATGATATCTCCCAAATATTTAACTAATTACCAATTCTATAATGTATTCTTCACTGTACCCGCTTTTTCTTGAGACCAAACCTATACTTTTGCTAACTTTTCTTCAACTGCTGCCTGTTCCATCCCTTTGCACGCTCTCTTTTACTCTGCAACCATTTCCCTTTCATTCCCTTCCCTCTTCTGTTTTACTAACCATAGATATGAGCATTACTTGAAAAACTCTCATAATTCAGATGTTAATCTTTTCTTTACAACAGATCCACTCCATTTAACGATTCCACCACAAGGTCTGCCAAATGGTGATGCTGCCGCCTTACAGCATGCCTTCACTGGAATGCCACCATTTCCAGGAGTTGGTAAGTTCAAAAATGTTTAAGAACAACGTAAAAAAGCTCAACTCAAAAGCTTTTAAGTTGTTATGAATTTTTATTGTGTAGTTTATGATAATTAGGAAATTGTTAATTTAAAATAATTTTACACATTATGTAAGGGAAAAATATTATGTTATATATTTAATTTAAGTATATATGTATGTATTCGGAGCAATATCATTTTAGGTTTTATCATAATGCAGCAACGTTTTTCTAAGTTATCCATTCAAATGGTCATAGTTAATTTAAGTTTTCGATCATCACTCCATTAACAAAATTTGCAACAATTTTTTGCTGTTGTTGTTTTATGTAATAATTTTACTGGGTTTTTGAAATGTTAATTTTGTTCCTTTTTGACTTAATTTGAAATTTTTTTCGGTTTTTTATTTAATTTTTTAATCTTTTTTTTAATGTATTGATTTTTTTTTTTAAGGAAATATGTATCTATTTTTTTTCGTTCTCGTTGTCTCGTTAGATGGCATTCATTTATTGTTTAATTATATATGTATTTGTGGAAGTCACAATCATTTCTCGTTCTCTATTTCATTGTTACTTACGTGTTGTGTCATGCCATACAAAATTACTTATACATACGTATTGAAAATTATATAAAACTTAATAATAATTGTTAGCTCAACAATATTGTTGTTATACATACTTAAATCAATTTATAAGGTATTTTTTTAATGTTTTGTTTTACAAGTTTTTTCTTATTTGGCTTTAAGGCTGATAATGAAATTCAATGCGTATGGTGAAAATAAAAATTCGAAAAACTAATGCAAAAAATTGTAATCACTAAAAGAAAATAAAAGATAATTACAATGTGTTTGCATTTTTTTTTATTTTTGTTTTTATCATCTTTTTTTATAGATTTTTTTGTCTAACTCGTATAAGAATTGTTTAATGTTTAATGGTTTAACAATAAAATTTTATAGAAACGATACACATAAATGCCAATGAAAGTAGCTGCGGCAGAATGAAGGCTTAACATTTTTCAGAAAACTTTTGTATTTTCAAAGGCGAACGATTCATTTTTCATGTACGAGAACTTTTTCAAAACTTTTTCTATCAAAAGCTGGACTTGGTTTGAACTTTCGATACAAAATCATCAAACTTTCATCACCTTTACCTAATAAAGTTACTCAAAGCAGCGACAGCTTTCGCAATTGTTCAAAAAAGCATTTCCTTGGGAAGCAGTTTTACCAGAGCTTTTGTGGAGCTTTTTCAATGAAGTTGAAATTTTTAGTACTTTTGTGCTTTCTTGTATAACCGCTTTTCTTTGAAAGAGTAAAGTTAGATTTTTTTTTTTAGTTGTTATAAAATCTATAAGTTCTTGGAAAATCTATATATCTTATACATTTTTTCAGAACTTTTACAAAGCTTTTCCTCTGAAATTCATTCGAGGCAATTTTGTATTTTACCCTGCATTAGGCTCGTTGTTTGTTTTTAAGCCACCTTCTGGAGAGAAATCATAGGGTGACCCGAACAATCTGACTTTATATTCGGATTCTGCAACAAAAGCTTTAGCAACCTTTGAGAAACCCTCTGGGATATTCCAAAACTCAAACTTTGATGTACTGTGTTATCAAGCATTTTGGTTTTTCTAGCAGAACACCCTTTGTTTGCAAATCTGTAAACGATTCATAGACATAAGGCTTTCTTTTTTTGTTTTATATTTCCCAGAGCTTTTACAAAGCTTTTGCAACGAAAGTCATTCGAAGAGGTGAGCTTCTGATTTTGTTCTTGTATTTTGTTACCGTGAGTAGAGTTTGGAGCGAAAAAAATGGGATTAAGCTTTCGTAAGCTGTCAAGAAAGGTTTCGCTTGTGAAGTAAATTTACCAGAGCTTTTGTAAAGTTTTTTCTATGAAGTGGAAACTTTTAACATTTTTTGGTTATCTGTGGCCTGTTTTTGTTTCTGTAAAAAAAAATTATTTTGTCGATTTTCTAAAGAAACGGAGTACAGGGCCTGGATTCTCTAAAAGTGAGTTTAAAAATTTACACTTTTTCACCACTTAAAATATATAGAAAAACTCGCAGTTAGAGAATCCAGGGCCTGGTATAGCCTCATTTTTTCGAAAATCTATAAAAGTTTCATAGATATTTAATTTTTCCATTATTTAATGTAAATATTTCCCAGAACTTTTACAAAGCTTTTTCTGTATTTTTTTTAGGAGTGGAAGCTTTCATATTTTATAAAAGCTATACTTGATTCAAGCTTACGCTACAAATTCATAAGGGTTTCATCACCTTTACAATATTATTTCCAAAAATAACTTTCGTAGTCTTTAAATAAATATTTCCTCATTTAGCCTTTGCGAAGCTTTTCCTATAAAATAGGTCTATGCTTCTAAAGTTTACCTATTTAGAGCCTATTACCTATTTAGTATAAGTTTAAATTCCGTGTATTTTAAAAGCTAGAAAAGCTTTCACTTATGTTATAAATTCGAAGAGCTTTTGCCAAACTTTTTCCAAACAATTTACAAGAGCTAGTAACCGCTGTACTTCTTCGTAGTTTTTATCGCTGAATTAGATAAAGTTTAAATTTTTTAGTTTTTTCTCAAACTATAATTTTTTAATAACACCCTGTCTATAAAGCCTTTTGTCGCAGCTACTTTTTCCAGACCATTTATTTATACAAATATCGTTAACCATGTAAACAAGTATTTTATTTACAAAAAAACGCTATCAATATTAACTATAATTGTTCTTGTTAAATTTACCTTTAAAATGGACTATACAAACATACATCAATATCTATTGATGTTTATATATATATATATGTATTTACATATTTCCAAGCATATACATACATATATAAATATTGTTCATAATAATTAAATTAATTTAACATAATAATTAAATTAATTTAACATTGTGTGATATTAATGTTTTTTTCTCAACTTTTTTTGTACTTTTTCATTATGTTTGTTGTTATTCTTCTGTTTTAATATTCATACTCATACACACATACATATACATATTATAAACGTTGTGTTGTCTCATAAATGTTTTTATTATTATATATATTTATATATTATATGTATGTGTATAAAAAATATAAAAAAACGACAAAAAAAACCAACAACAACCAAAAATTATTTATATAATGCAGCCTTTCCCGCCGTTTATGGACAATTTCCACAAGCTTTACCACCACCTCTAGCGGCGGTTGCACCCACTCCACGTGAAGGTAAGCGATTTTGTTATTAAATGTTTATGTGTTTGTTGTGTGCTGTTTTTAAGTTTTTGTGTACATACATTTTTTGTTTCATCACAATTTTTACATCATATTTTTATACCCAGCGTACTAGTACTAGTACAAGGGTATATTAATTTTGTTCACATAACGGTTGTATATAACGGCACAAAATAATCGAGATAGATATAGAGTTCCATATATGAAAGTTCTTAGGATTAAAAGAGGAGTTGATTAAGGCATGTCCGTCCGTCTGTCCGTCTGTCCGTCCGTGTACACGATAACTTGAGTAAAAATTGAGATATTTACATGAAATTTTGTATATAGGTTACTTTCTGGCCAAGGTAGGTTGCTATTGAAAATGGGCGAAATCGGATGATAACCACGCCCGCTTTTTCGATATCGAAAATTTCGAAAATCACACAAATTGACTTATCTCGGCAGCTGAAATGGCTAAAATGATAAAATTTTATAGGTGAGTCCCCCTGGTCATCCTCTTATGATTTTTTCATAAATATTTTTTAGTGGGCGTGGCACCGTCCTCCAACCACGCCCACTTTCGATATCGAAAATTTCGAAAATCACACAAATTGACATATCTCGGCAGCTGAAATGGCTAAAATGATATAATTTTATAGGTAAATCCCCCTGGTCATTCTCTTATGATTTTTTCATAAATTTTTTATAGTGGGCGTGGCACCGCCCACTTTTAAGGGAGGCATTTTTTAAAATTTGACTGGTCATAACTTTTAAACTTATTAGGATAGAACGATGGAATTTGGCACAAATCATACTAGTATTGGTGGGAGTATACCTGATGAAATTGCATAAAATCGCCCTCCAACCACGCCCACTTTCGATATCGAAAATTTCGAAAATCACAAAAATTGACATATCTCGGCAGCTGAAATGGCTAAAATGATATAACTTTATAGGTGAACGATGGAATTTGGCACAAAACATATTAGTATCGTTGGGAGTATACCTGATGAAACTGGAAAATATCGCTCTCCAACCACGCCCCCTTTCGATATCGAAAATCACATAAATTGAAATAATTCGGTAACGGAAATTTAGTAAATCCTCCTAGAGCCTAATGATTGTTATCCTGTTCTAAAAATTACCGCTGGGTATTTAATGTTCGGTTCACCCGAACTTAGACTTCCTTACTTGTTATGTATATTATTTTCTTAAATCATTTAATTTTATAATTTTTACCGATTTATTCAACTATATATTTATGTATGTACGAAACAATGAATTGGTAAAAAAATAAGTAAATAGTGAAAAGTCATTAGTAAAATTAATTTTTGTTTTTGTATGTTTATTCCTTAAACTCATTACATTTTCATTTTGTTCGCTCCATTGATTTATAATCTGATTGATTTTAATATTTTTTCATATAACAAACATGTACATTATACTCATTGTTATTTGTGATTTGTGAGCTTTGCTGTTATAGACGTTCATGATTTTGTGTTAAAATTGTAAATAAATAACTATGAGTTCAAATATTATTAACTACAACTCAATGTTAATATGTTTGTATGTTTGTAGATATATTCATACCTGTATTATATAAACAGACTTTTAATTAACTAAGGCAATTGTTAACTTTATTTGTATACCTACATTGATTTCATATTTAAGTATGAATATTTTTGTTTGAGTCCTTTAAAAAATTTATTTCTCCAACTTTGTAAAAACACAGGAGATGGACAGGATATATCTTAAAATTAATTCTACAATATAGGTATGAGATGAACGCTTTTCATGGAGGCCTCAACATAGTGTAGGTTTTTTTCGATATCTCAATTCGGTTCGAAAATATCAACCAAGCCATGAATAAAATTTATCGTAACTTTTCTTACTTGAATAACTAAATGTTACGCATACGCCGTGTATGACCTATAAAAATACACTATAATTGCAAAATTTCAAGATATACAAACTTTTTTTGCCAGAAAACATATTGTTACGGAATCTGCTAAACTACTTTTGAAATTCCAAAGTCATTTTCTCGTGAATATGTACGTTTTTTCAATATTTTTGTAATATCTTTGTAAAGGATCCTGTTGTCCTTTGAAAAATTCAATTGTTTTCCATAGATTTTTGGCACGCTCTAATGTTTATGTTTGTAAATATAAAATGCATGTGCGTAAAATCCATTTTATTTATTATTATTGTAATCGATTCGTTACTCTCTTCTGAAGCTAATAATTACTACTTTATTTGCTCAACAGAGGGCCCACGTTGTCCTTCCCGCAAAAATAGAGTCTCATTCACATTATCCTCAATATTGTCCTTTTTCCAATATTGTCCTTTCCCTATCCATAGCCCTATCACCATCCCTATCCCTATCCTTGCTGTCACGCCCCCTTCTCGGTATATCTTTTTTCTCTGGAGGTGGTAGAAATTCAACGTATTCCACTCTACACCCAATGTTCTACGATGAACACTTCCAGAGATATGCAGTACGAAAAGCCCATTTGTATGAGTAGTGACACCCAATTAACTCTACCAGTTTTTATTATTTCGCGATAAACACTTCCAGAGATATACATATGTACACTGTACATTGTACAGTGTGGAAAAACTCATTTTATGTGCCATTTATGGTCCTTACCATGATGTCAACGGCTGTTCGACCTCTACCCAAATCAGCCCATAGTCATGTCATGCGAATTGACAAAGAAGCTCCGGTCCAGAAGGTTTTCCTATCGTCACCCAAATTCGGCAGCAGAGGAAGTGGGAGGTTTCGACTGAGATGGAAACAACATGTGTGACTATTTGGCTGTTGTTTTTTATCCTTTGAGGAACTGCTCTCGACTTAGGCTTTATTTTATCCCGCTAGATGATGCTGAAGTCACTATATTTGTAAAATCCATATTTATGCTCGGAGTGATATGTTATCAAAAACTCTTTTACAAAAAAGCAAACCGATAGGTGGCGCTGGAGGCGAGATGGTCCTGTTAGGTTAGCTTCGCAGACAAACTCGCGGGAAGTTGTTGCAGATAGTACCCAAAATTGGATTTGTAAATATTATTGTATTTGAATTGATTTGAATTGAACAAAAATAGTATACAATTTGCATGAACTTTCATAAAAACACTTATTTACTTTAAGCTTCTAAGTTGAAATTATGAATTATGTATGATTTTTTGTAGTTATTTTTATAAAATGATACGATAAATGCACCTGGAAGTAGTAGTTATGAGTTAGCACAGTTGCTTTCGCTGCTGGGGCAAAAGCTTTCACTGTTTTACGGCAATCTTTCATATTAACTTTATTAAAAGCTTTAAATTTTATTTTTTTTTTGCATTTTTAGCTAAATGCACAAAGTTTGTTTGCAAACAAGCGTTTTTGAGCTTCATTTAGTTAAGACTATTTTTACTAAGTATTTGTTAATACTATTGCATAACACAGTTATTTACATATTTGACTCAAGGGAGCATATAATTTCAATTTCTTTTTTTTCAAATATGTATGTATGCATTTCTATTAAGTAAATATTATTCGATTAAGAAGAATTTTAGTTCGTTTATAATTCAAAACTTGCGTTCTATTCGATTATTATGTACAATCAAGTTTTATGATTTTTGAGTCGCAGCATCACAAATCACAAATTCATAAATTATTCACTTTTGATTTTCTCATAGTTTATTTCTTTCTTTCTTTTCTTTTCTTATAATGTCTTCTTTAAGATTTTCTGATGTTCCCAGGATGTTCGATTTCCGGACCGGAGGGTTGTAATCTATTCATATATCATTTGCCGCAAGAATTTGGCGATGCAGAATTGATGCAGATGTTCCTGCCATTTGGTAATGTGATCAGTTCAAAGGTCTTCATTGATCGTGCAACAAATCAGAGTAAATGTTTTGGTAAGTATTGAAAAACTGAAGCAAAAATACAGATATACCAAAACTATACCAAAAATCTCTTGCCTACTTTAGCCCTTGTGAATACAAAATATTTTTTTCTTATTTTGTTTTTCTTCTCCCAAAAGGCTTTGTTTCATTCGATAATCCTGCCAGCGCTCAAGCGGCCATTCAAGCAATGAATGGCTTCCAGATTGGCATGAAAAGACTGAAAGTTCAATTGAAGCGGCCCAAGGATGCCAGCCGACCATATTAACAATCGGAGTTCCTTAAAGCGTTAAATAACATAAACAATTACAAACGTTTACTTCTTGCGAAAATAATGTTGAAACAGTAATTCCAAGAGCTAGAAAAAAAAAAAAAAAAAAAAAAAAGTTATAAAAAATATACAAAAAAATCTCTATTGCAAAATAGAACAAAAAAATGAAACAAAAACAATTAAAAGCGCGCAGCAAAAGCAAATCCCTAAATTCAACTAACAGTCAGCGATAAAAAAAATACAATAGATGACAGCAGTAGCCGAAAGGAGTATAAACAAAAACAACAACAGCAAGTGATGTTTCCAAATGCCGTTAAAACAATAATTCCATAGCATAAATCCACTAAAGCAACAAATGTGCAAGTTTACAATAATCCTAGTGAAAGCCGATGACAGTAAATCAACAGCAAATCAAATGCATAAATGAGGTGAGTTGAAAATGAATGATGGAAAAAGGGTTAAGACTTGGGAAAAGATTTAAAAAAATTACATGAAATTTTAATAAAAAAAAAAAACAATAAATTTATTTAAAAATTGAAAATATTATGGATGGCTTAAGCTTAGCTAAATATTATGTGGGTCGTTCCATGTCAAAATTGTCGTAGTCAACCTTTTTCGATTGGAATGAATTTCATTCTATGTTAAAATAAAGTTCTGCCAAAGAAAAAAAATTAAAACTTGTTTTAAAAGTTATTCTTTCAAAGTAAATTTTTCAACATTTCGTAAACTACTGTATTTGAAAAAAATCTTTTGGGATGTCAGGGGCATAATAAACAAAATTTTGAGCTCAAAATTTAATAAAAACTCCCTACCAAAATTCATATAAACCGGAAGGGGTCGATTCCAACCATTTGATGATTTCACATGGAATGGCCCAATCTACTGAACCGATTTCGATCAAATTTTGTATCGACTTAAAATATGTGTTAACTTTATATATCATTATATTGAGGGGCGTGACATCACTAGGCCGATAAATGTTTTGATACTGCATATCTTTGAAAATATTCATCCTGGAGTGTTGTAAATCGTTGAGGAATTAAACGTAATTAGTCGCTGCAATATCTCAAAATTTGAAGGAGAGCGGAAAAGGGGGCGTGGTACCCCGCATACAAATCTTATTTTTCAATGTAAATTTATATTAGAGCGGGGAAATATGTGGAATATGGGGAAAGGGGGCGTGGCATATCCCATGCAAATGGGATTTTTTAATATAAATTACTATTGAAGTATTTACCTATGTTAGAGCAATAAAACTCCGAAAATAAGTTGTATGAGGATAATCTCTAGCACCCCAAGGAAAATGTGGGGTGTGGGAAAAGGGGCGTGGCACCTACCATAATTTTTCAACGTAAATATATATGCAAGTGTTACTGTTAGGGC
Organism: Campiglossa producta; assembly: GCA_964058755.1. Classification (NCBI taxonomy): domain Eukaryota; kingdom Metazoa; phylum Arthropoda; class Insecta; order Diptera; family Tephritidae; genus Campiglossa; species Campiglossa producta. The sequence continues at coordinate 123,303,597 of CAXKVI010000002.1, read as the reverse complement.
AATGAAACTCGGTGAGGAGTTGTTTGAGGTTAGTATCTTACGTGTCGAGGAAGATGTGAAATATGGAAGGAAGTGGGCGTGGCACATTCGAAACAAATGGGCTTTTTCAATCTAAATTATTATGAATCTTTATGTTAGAACAATAAAACTCGGAATGGATTTATACGAGATTAATCTCCAACACCTCTAAGAAAATTTGGGATATTAGAAAAGGTGGCGTGGCAGCTCCATTATAAATGAGATTTGTAAAATTATTATCTGTGTGGGGGGTTTTAAATTGGATACGTTTTCCTGAAATAGGATATATTTTGCCCGCTAGATGGCGCTGTAGTCGCTATACTAACAAAATCTGTATTCATGGTCCGTTTTTATTCATGTTTTGCTAATATATTAAACATATATTCAACAACTTGCAAAAAATTAAACCGCTAGGTGGTGCTATATTGAGAAACCCCGAATTTATGGTTCAGTTTTGTTAGTTTCACAGGCGGAAATCTGCTGGTTTGAAGTAAATCTGTAGCATTTCAAAAATTTAAATAAATATCGCCGCTGCGCTTAGAAAATCAGAAACAAAAATGTATTTCGTATATACAGTTTTGCGCTTGCCATTTTTATTAGATATCTCTTCGAGTTTAGAAGTTATCGAAAAGAAGTCTTCGTTTGCAGTACTAGAAATTGTCTAAAAATCAACAAAAAAATATTAAAAAAAAGTTATTTTAAAAAACTATAATTTCAAAAAAATTCCAAAACAAAAAATTTCAAAATAACTAAAACAACATTTTTTTTCCTTGAGCTATCTCTTCGAGTTTGGCGGCCGCCGTGGTGTAGCGGTTAAGTGTTCGGCCTTCTACACCAAGTCGTGGCGGTTCGATGCCCGGCAAAAGTAACATCAAAAATTATTTAGAAAGAGAATTTTTCTAAAACAGGGTCGCCCCTCGGCAGTAGTTTGGCAAACTCTCCGGGTGTATTTCTGCCATGAGAAGCTTCTCAGCAAAAAATTCATTTGCTTTGCAAGTGCCGTTCGGAGTCGGCAAAAAACTGTAGGTCCCGCCAACTTGTAGGAAAAACTCAAAAGCAACACCCCACAAATTGGAAAGAGAAGCTCGGCTAAAAATCTCGTTAGAGGTTATGATAATGTTGGTATATCGCCGCCATTACTTAGTTTATCTCTTCGAGTTTAGAAGTTATCGAAAACAGCTCTCTATTTCCAATACTAGAAATTTTCTAAAATCCAATAAGGAAAAACATAAAAAAATTATTTTAAAAAAAATTTTATTTAAAAAAAATTAGTTACTAAAAAAAATTTCAAAATAACTAAAACAACAGTTTTTTCCTTGAGCTCATATATTGCGTTGAATAGTATAAATAAAAAAATGAAATCATGCATAAAACTTATTTCTCATTTCGATTCAAACTTTTAAAAACTTTTTTTAAACTTTTAAAATAAAAAAATAAAAATTTGTAAAATAAATTTTGTTAAGGAAAAAAAAAATTTTTTTTTTGTTCTTGAGTTCATTTATAGTTGCGAATAGTATGAGAAATCAATGTATGATATCACACAAACCTGAAATATATTTCATAGAGCATTCTTACTCCCTCAAAACTTTCGCTACATTACCTAAGCTTTCACCATATACTTTGAAAGCTTTATAAAAAATATTTAATAAATAAATATTTTTATTGTTTCTTAGGTCACCTAAAGGTTTACAAGCAAGAACCGAGCTACATCCAAGCGAATAAGGCGACTCTTAAACGATTATTCAAAAAACCAGCTTCCCAACAATCCAAAAGAGCGATACATACATAGATTCCAAACCGAATATGAGCTTTCAACGAAGCTTTTTTATCAAAGAATTGGTTGCAACACATATACAAAACACAAACACAAGCAAAAAATAACAGTAAAGTGGAAATCAAGTTTTCTTCGAAACGTCAATGAGATACATACATACAACAAAATGTCGAGCAAATGCTATATAAAATAAGCAAAAAGTTGTTAAGAATATAAATATATAAATATTCATTTAATTATATACAAAAATCTAAAAAAAAATTATATTAACAGACAATTTAGAACTGAATTAGCGCTAACGTAAATGGCGTGTAAAAACCAAGGATGTCTAAGAGCAGATGAAGAATTTTTGCCAAAACAAAAAACAAAATTTAAAAAAAAATTAAATACCACAAAAAAATATCGTAGTTATATATACAAACACACTCATATATACATTATACACGTACATATGTATATAGATTAGGGTGAGTCAAAAAAAATCGGTTTTCGTGATTTTGGAATTTCATACAAAAAAATATAACCTAGTCAAAAATGGAATAGGAACGCCTCATCGCCGTATTTTTATTTTCGTGAAAAGCTTCTATGTAAATGTGTATATCTTTTCATCCAAAAATCGTACAGCCAATTTTCAGCCCAGTATTTGCAGGGAATGAAACGCTCTACAAAAAAGGTATTTCAAAATTTTTTCATTAATGTGACCATTACAAAGTTTTCGTGCTCGAAAAATTACTAATTTCTTAAACCCATAAGGTTTTGTGAAAAGTTCTGTAGCTCAGGAACAGTTAAATATTACTAAATGAATTTTAGATATTTAGATTGAAAATTTCACGATCTTCAAAAAAGGTGAAATCAATTTTTTTAATTTTCCAAACCATTAAAGAGATATTGACTGTAAAAAATGGTAAACCCAAAACACAAAGTTTTTCTACCTTGAATATCTTTGTAATGATTACATTTACGAAAAAAACATGTATTAAACATTTTGTGTAGAGCGTGTAATTCCCTCCAAATATTGGGGTAAAAGGTGGCTGTACGATTTTTGGGTGAGCAGATATATTCATTTACATAGAAGCTTTTCACAAAAATTAAAAATTAATAAAAAAAAAGCTCATATATGGTCATTATACTCCATTTTTGACTAGGAATTCGATTTTCTGTATGCCATTCGAAAAAAAACAGCGAAAAGCGGCCCAACCTAATACATATATATATTATGATAAATATATTTATTAATTAACTTAAACGGATGCTAGGAAGAAAAACAATCCGTAAATGAAAATCGATTAAATTATAAATATTATTATCAGCCGTTTTCTTTGAAATTTCAGAAAACATACATGCATACATACATATTACTTAAAAAGTTTATTAGTAATTTTTTAGGCACACCCATCACCCCCCTTACTGAAGTTTGATATATTTCATTAAAATTACAAATACACTTTGCATACTTAGATATATATTAAATACATACATACATACATAACTAACAACAATAGTTGATTAAATTACTTAATAAATTAATTAAATGAATATAATTACCACTACAATTAATATTATCACATTGAACTTACAAACAAAAAACAACAACTACTTACAAGAAGAAAAGCTGACTGGCAAATGCGACTTAAAAAAATATGAAAAATTAAACTGAACTGTACTGGGTTTTCAAAATACAAAAACAAAAAATTATATAGACAAACAAAATATTTGCATCAATAAAACTAGCGAGAGCAAACAAAATGAAGTTGCGATTTACTGCAGTACATAATGTAAAAAAAAAAAATTCAAAAATAAAAAAATAATTTTTATACAAAATTTAAAATTAAAAAAAAAAAATTTAAAAAAATACACACAATTCATTTAAATAATGCAAATTAATGCATTCAAAAAAAATTTAAATGAAATGCGTATAAATACATTATTAGTAAAATGAAGAATCATAATGGGAATTTATTAAAATTAGAGACAAACAAAATTAGTAAACATGCAAAAAAAATGTATTAAAATAAAAAAGGAAATAATTTAGAGCAGCCAACAGGCGCATACAAAAGAACTAAATAAACAAATAAAATTATTTAAAAATTTATTACCAAATACAAATAGTTTTCAAAAATAAAAATAAAAAAATTATAATAATGCGCAGCAAGTAGTGAAAATAATATACATACATACATATTAGCAAACGCTCTAACGAGAAAAGCGAAGCGAAAAATATTATATAAAACTATAAAACGCATGTAAAATTGGAAAATATTTTTTCCACAGTTTGTAATATTTAAAACAAAAAAAAAGTTCCAAAAAACGTTGAGATTACAAGCCTTAAAGTTCCACAATATCAATTAAAAGAAAATACACAGAAATGATAAAAGTAGAAGAAGTAGAAGAAGAAGAAACACAAGATGATATATACAAAAAAATTACGAAAGGTGTGCTTGAATATTGCAAGAGCAGGGCTGCAGTGGCAAGGACAGGGATGGAGATAGATAGAAACAGAGAGAGAGAGAGAGAAAGTACAAAATGTAAGAGTAGCAAAGAGGCATAGACCAGTGCTGCCACTTTTGGGATTTATTCCTTTTTTTAGGTATTTGTTTGCCAAGTAAGGGATTTTGCGATCATCAGAGAAAAATTTTAGGTAAAAAAAAAACTAAGAACTTAATCTCTATATATACAATTTTAGAAGATTTTTTTGTAAGGATTTGGCTTAAAAACTACTTATTGATTTTTGCCAAATTTTGACAGTTTATTCCTTGTTTTTTAAAGCTTGTTTATTGCTACCATGGGAAGGAAAGGGTTAAAATATTGGAAACTTGGAAAGTTAAAAGTGGCAACACTTTTTATGAAAGCTCAATCTTGAAAGCTTTATTTATTCCTCGAGCTTAGGCTAGGGATTTGTGAGAGTTATATATTATTTTCCCTCAGTTGGCAGCACTGCGATTGATTAAGGGCGGGAATTGAGTTACATAGGGATGGGAATAACTTTTTTATTAAAATTTTTTTTTCGAAATTGAATATAATAACTAAAGGAATTTTTACTTTTTACTAGTTAGTTTTATAAGTCAAATTAGACAATAATAAAAAAGTTATCGCTTAATTTAGATTATTTTAAAAGGCAGCAGGGCTTCAAATGCGTATAGGTTTCAAATAAGGAAAGCAATTTAAAAAGAAGAAATAATATATGAGGCTCATGATGTTGAATTTAAAACGACTTTTTTTGTTTCCAAATAAATAATGGTTATTTGTGCAAGTTTCCAAATTTTTTTTCCATGATTGATAATAAAAAAAGAAGCGAGCTGGCAGCCCTGCAACAGTATTCATGCGTACCTTTATGCCACAAACACATTCATACAAAACTGAAAGCTGAAGTATATAGGCATACAGGAAACGCTTTTTGATACTTTCAAACTAAATATTTTGGATCAATATTTTGAAAAAAAACCTGATTGCACATACACAACACCTACATACGAACATGTATATACAAAAAACCTACATACATATTAGGGTGGACAAAAAATATAGTCGGTTGTTATGCCGAACAAAATGGGTCTAGAAATTATTAAAAATTAGAAATTGAAATAAAAAACTTGTTGAAGTTTATGTTGAAATTTGTACATATAGAAACATAAATATCCATACAAACATACACACATACACACATACACAAACATATACATTTAAAATAAAGCGAGGTAGAAGCGAAAAGTATTTGAAAAATAAACCCAAACAAAAGAAGTAAGTAGTTCAATCGGAAAGCGGTACTACATACATATTATTGAAGCTGATGTGGAATATGGAAAAAAAAACTTTTTAGCATTTTAGCTTTTAAGCAAGCAGATAGATGAAGGATAGAACAAAAGCGAAGAATTATTGAAAATCTAACACAAAAATTCGAATTTAATTAATATTTAAGTAAAAAAAAAATCAATAAATAAAATTAACTTAAAAATATATATATATACATATATATAGTATAAAAAATATTATTATTAAAATATTATTACTATTATTATTGAATAAAAATAAAAAACAATACCGTGATGCTGGTAGCTGGGAGAAATATTTAGAATGGTAGTTTAAAAAAAATAATTAAGAAAGATACATAGCTTAGCAGAAGAAGAAGAAGAAGTGAAGTATAAAATTTATTTATTAGCAACTTATGCCACAAATAATTGAATGAAAAATTAGTAATTAGTAATGTGCAATCAATTTTGAGGTTGTGGCAATATTTTTTTGTGCTTGTATTGTATTTTTAAAGTTTGTGTTTTTAATCATAATTTTTATAGTTTTTTTTTCACAATATTTAAGCTCAATTAAAATATTTATTGTGCATTAAAATTTTTTTTTATATTTCAATATTTTGATTTATTATACTTATAAGGCGAGGCTTGAACTAATTAATACGCAGTAAAAATGTTTACTGTGCAATAAAAACATATATTATTGTGTTTTCATATTTAGCTTTTTTGTATTCCATATTTTTTATTATTTATTTATTTATTTATTTTTTTGTATTGCTAATTTCAATTTTTTATATATTTTTTACACAATTTTTAATGCGCAATAAAAATATTTACTGTGCAATAAATATACAACTAAAATTTTTTATTATTTTTTGGATTTTTTTTTATTTTTTATTCATTCTACTCATAAAACGAGGCTTTCAACTAATACTTCTAACTAAGCAAAATAGCCATACAATGCAAGTAATATTTTTGCATATTTTAGCAAAATCAATTAATTACAAAATAAGTTGCTGTTAAATAAATAAATAAAATTATTAGCAAACCAAAAAAAATACAGCAAACAGCATAAAACTATTTAAACTAGTAAAAACACAAATACAGGTAATTTCTATATGAAAATAAACAAACTTATGCTTATTACAATTAAACTTTTTTAAAAGTATTTAAAAATTAAAAATATACATTTTTTGTTATGCATACAAATTTTAATTTAATAAAAAAAAAATTGTAAAATTTTCTTTGCTTATTAAATCGTATCAATATAATAAACTACAACTACAAGTTTTTTTTATTTTTAAAATAGCATAGAAAATAAATTACAAAAAAAATTTAAAAAAATTAAAATGAATAAACAGCTACACTTAAAGTCCCCCCAAAAGATTTATATACACACATATATACACATATTATATACAAATCTATTAAAAAATATTACTAATTAATATTAGAAAATATAAGATAAAAAAAATAAAAAAAATTACTATACCAAATGAGTAAACAAAAAAAATGCAGAGGCAAAAACTAAAATTTAGTATTTTTTATAAACTCAAAAGTAAAGGGTATAATTGAAGTACTTAGTGATGAGAGCCACAAAAAAAAAACAAAGAAAAGAAGTTGAGTCTCAGTAGGCGGCAGTAGTGCAAACAAACAATAAACAAAAATCTAAAAAAAAAAATAAAATATAAATAAACTGCAGCTGCGTAGTAATTAAATTAATTAATTATTAAACCACAATTTAAACGATTTTTGCCCAAGCAAAAATAGTAAATGAGTCACACAACGGCGCATTTTGGTTACACAATTTTTCCACACAAAAAAAAGTATTAGAAAAAACTTTAAATTAGTTATTAGTAATTAGCAAAATTAAAATTTAAAAAATATTAATTGCAATTTGGCGCTTTTCAGTGCGTTTTTACTCCCATTTTTCCTTTTGACCCCCCCCCGCCCCCTCTCGCCTCCCCCTTTCCCGTCCTTCCATGCACATATTTCAAATTTCTTCCACCCCACACGCACACATTCACACACAGCACACATTCACATACAGCATTTGCATTTAAAATTAAATATTATTAAAAAATAAAAATAAAATATTGTAGTTGAAAAAACTAAAGGTATCAATTTAATAATAATTCAGTTTTATTGTGCAATAATAATGTATTTATTGTACAGTTAACACATTTATTGCGCAATTAAAATTTGTTTATTCCAAAGAAAAATGTACAAAAAATGAAATCAACAAAAATGTTTGCAAATAATAAATGTAAAAGCATTTACTTATCAGTTGGTAGCATACAAATTATATTAATACTTAAAAAACATACATACATACATTATTATGCATATAAATAATACAAGTAAATAATTTCACACTTATATCACATAATTATGTAATGAATTGAATTCTTATAACTACATATGTACATACATACTTTACGATAAAAGTTTAAATATGCAAGAAATCTACAGCTAAATAAGCCAAAAAATAACTAATTTTCATTGATTACTAATCTATTTAAGTAAAAAAGTATTTGAAATTCAATAAACATAATCTTTGTGTAGCGAAATTGTAATTTAAGTAAATTAAAGTTGGATTTCTTTTAATTACTGTTTAAATTATGCTTTTCAGCTTATGTTGGGCTTTAAACAACACAGCCCTAGTTTGGGCAGCTAAGAGTTAAAACAAAAAAATTTTTGTAGAAATTGTGCAGCAATTTTTTTTTTTTTTTTTTGCAATGCACAAAAAACCATTATTTTCTACCCTGAAAGAAGCGTTAAATCTATAGCAGCTAAATTTTTTTATTTAATGTACAATAGAAAATGGTTTTCTAGTCAAAAAGCAGCAACGAAATTTAAATAAGCTCAATTTTTTGCAAAGTTCTTTTGTGTTGTACAATAAAAGCAAGTATTGCGCAATAAACAAGATCAAAAATTAGGTTTAAAATTTTTTCTTTCTTTTAACTTAAATTATGTACTAGTTTTTACTTGTTTACCTTTATTTTCATTTAACTTGTGATACAGTTTACAACTTAATGTCATACTTTTGCATCTCAAACTAAGTTTTCAGTATTAAAGGCGCAGTTATTTTTTTATACAAAAATATAGATAAAAATTCATTAAATGTATGACATTTCAACATTTTTATACCTTTCATGAACATGAAATGGTATTATAACTTTGGTCCGATGTTTGTAAGTATGAGAAGAAGAAGAGATAGATCCATCAATAAGTATACCGAAATGATCAGGATGACGAGATGAGTTGATTTAGCCATGTCCGTCTGTCCGTCTGTCTGTCTGTCTGTCTGTTTGAACGCAAACTAGTCCCTCAGTTTTTGAGATATTTGGCTGAAATTTTGTATGCGGCCACCATTTTCCAATATAGGAATCATTTGTCGGAAACAGCAAGATCGGACCGATATTACATATAGCTCCCATAACTCCTGTAATTAAACACCTAGGAACGTGAAATTTTGTAAGTATCGCTATTTTTATATGTGAAATATCGATGTTGAAAATCATCGAGATGAGATAAATATTTCACATAGCTCCCATACAATCGATTATTCCGATAAACGGATTTTGGGCTATAACTCCTGTAATTAAACCCGTAGGAACGTGAAATTTTGTAAGTGTTGTTATTTTTATATGTGAAATATCGATGTTGAAAATCATCGAGATGGGATAAATATTTCCCATAGCTCCCATACAATCGATTGTTCCGATAAACGGATTTTGGGCTATAACTCCTGTAATTAAACACGTAGGAAATATCGATGTTGAAAATCATCGAGATGAGATAAATATTTCACATAGCTCCCATACAATCGATTGTTCCGATAAACGGATTTTGGGCTATAACTCCTGTAATTAAACCCGTAGGAACGTGAAATTTTGGACGTATTGCTATTTTTATATCTGAAATATCGATGTTGAAAATCATCGAGATGGGATAAATATTTCGCATAGCCCCCATACAATCGATTGTTCCAATAAACGGATTTTGGTAGATAACTCCTGTAGTTATATAGGTAGGAACGTGAAATTTCGTAACTATTGCTATTTTAGAATGTGGAATGTCGGTGTTAAAAATCAATGAGATTGGACCAAATTAACACATCGCCCCCATATAATCGATAGTTCCGATAATTTCGGTATGAGCTAAATTTAAATTCACACAGGTTTTACTGGGATCAAACAGTGAAAATCGTGACGATTATTCATGAAAGGTATTTAGCCTTCGGCACAGCCGAAGACAGCTTTCCTTACTTGTTTTTTTTTAATTATGGGCCATAGTCATAGTCGCGATAAAGTGGGTACTAAAGTTAGCGTCAGCTTTTTTGACAGTTAGACCGTTAGAAATGTATCAAATAGCTGACGCTAACTTTAGTACCAACTTTAACTTTTAGCACAATATCAATTAATCACTTGAAAGTTTAATTCGAAAAGGTTTAAAGAACGCAAAGTTGTCATTTGGTTTGAGCGAAAGCAATTCAACACGTGCTAAATATAAGTTTCAGTTAGTTAGGGAAAGTTTTTTTCTTTTTATTTTTAATTTTCGACGCTGAATGTGGAGTTTATAACTTTTCGGCTAAAATAAATCGTTTATCTGCATTTGAGCATTATTCAGCGGAGAATTTTTAGAACGCTGAATTACCTTTAAAAGCTTTTAAAGTAAATTAATGCGAGTTCACTGGTTATTTCTTAGTTCAGTTTCATATCCAAGGAATTTTAACAACGCAGACGCTATTCTTTTTAGGTACCTGCTACAAACATAATTCTAAATAAGTGTAATTCAGATTTTTTTTACAGCTAAATTTCTGTTTCCATATGCAAGGTTTTCAAATTTTTTTGAATAATTACTTTTTAATTCTGAAAGAACTTAAGAAAATATATTTCAAGAAAATTTATTCAGCTAACCTGTTTTCAAATACTGCTAAAGCCATGCAATCAAACTTTTCTATCTAGCCGAATAAGATTATTTTTCTCAGCTCAATTGCGATTTTGCGTAGCTGAAAGTAATTTTTAAGCTTTAGTGAACTTTTAAATGCTGTTTTTAGAAAATCTGGTGACTAATCAAAAGTATTCAGCTGGCCCTGAATTGTCTTGAACTTCTAAGCATGAAAAGCGCAAAATAACGCTCATTTATTATTTCCTCAGCTGAATTGCTATTTTTGGTGACTGAATTTCGGTTTTGGTTAGCTGAATGTAGTTTTTAAGTCTTCGTGAAGTTTAAAATGTAGTTTCTAGAAAAACTGGGGCAAATCTAAAGTATTCAGCTGGCGCTGAATTGCCATAAACTTCTAATCTAGCAGGAAGAGCACAGAATTTTGCATATTTACTAATTTTCTGAGCTAAATTGTTATTTTTGGTAGCTGAATTAAATTTTAAAACTTCAAATAGTTTTAAATTCAGTTTCCCGTTTAAATGAATTGGCCAGCTGAATTTAACTTTTAAGCCTTCGTGATATTTTAATTGTTGTTTCTAGAAGAACTGGCGGCAAATCAAAAATACGCAGCCCGCGCTGAATTGCCTTGAACTTCTTATTTAGCATGAAAAGCGCAGAATTTCGCTTACATATTTAGTAATTTTCTCAGCTGAGTTGCTATTTTGGTAGCTGAATTAAATTTTTTAACTAGAAATAGCAATTATATAATATTTCCCATTTAAATAAAATATATTCAGCTAGTGCTGAATTGTCTTAACTACTAATATAGCGTGCCAAAGCGAAAGCACAGGCTCTGTCTGAGCTGTTATTAAATTTTGTTTCGCTGGTCTGTTGGTTTTACTTAATTCAAATATATTTTGTTCAAATAATATTTAGCACTATTTGAAATCATTGGTCAAGTTTTTTTTTTTTTAATTAATTACCTATGTAACTTGTTGAAAATATCTAAGTTTATACGGGTATATAGAGCAAGATCGTGGTAAACTCTAGGGTCATAATATGTACTTAAATAGTTGATAAACTCACATTGTAAATATAGGTGAAAACGTCAAAGGCGGATGAAAGTCCCCCCTAAAAGCAGATAAAATAGAAGCCTACTAGACTACATATATATGTACTTAAAATACAAGTATACATATATACAACAAATGTAAAGCTGAAACAGTATGAACCACCCATAATGCATTAAGCTAAAAATCCTAAAATAATTAAGTTGTAGTTTTACAATTTATTATGCATAAGTAAAAGCATGGTAAAATAAAACAAACAAAAAAACTAGTTACAAAGAAGAAGTAAACATTTCATGAATAATTACTTACAAATATTTGTAAATACTTACAAATTATTATAATTGTAATAACAGAGATATGGAAACCAAATCAAAGCAGCTGCTAAGAATACTTATACTATATAGTACTTACACAATACTATCATATACATACATAAAAACTATTCTTTAAGTACTTCAAACATTACATTAATTGTTATAACAAAAGTTTTCAGAAGTAGAGCTTTACGAAAGAGCTTTTAAGAATAAAGGTGAAAGCATTTTTGAGGCAATACATAATTTAAAGATTAAAACTTCTTAGTCGAGAAGCTTAAAGCTTGATTTTGTAGCTTCAATCCGTCCTCTTAAAAAAGCTTTCAGAAAAAAAAACAAGCTTTTCTCAAATTTTCTTTAACATCAAATGACGTCCGAAAGCTCAAAAGTTCTCTTTGAAAACATTGAGAGAGCTTGCGAAACTCTTTTCAGAATGTGTAATCCTTTCAGAGATTATGACAATACTGCTGAAAGCTCAAAATCTCTCTGTAAAAATTTTGAGCTTACGGTACAGAAAAAAGTGTTAATGCAAATGTGACATATGCAGAATATGAAAGCTTCTGTAAATCGAAAGAGCTTGCGAAAGTCTTGCGTAACGCTAAAGCAAGCATCCTTTCCTTAAAATAAACCTTTCACAAAATTAAGCTTGAAAGGTTTACTAACATTTTTCACAAGATTAAGAAAATATCGCGTGAAAGCTCAAAAGCTCTCTTTGAACTTTGAATAGATGAAGGTTTCAGTGACGGTGCAAAAGCTCTCTGGGAATACATAAATCTTGCTACGACAGCTGTTCTTGCAATTTTCCTTCTAAAGCTTTGAAGCAGATTATAAAAATATCGCTGAAAGCTCTCTGGAAATAGAAAAAAACTTGCAACAAAAGCTTTTCTTTAAAGTTTCCGTCATATGCATGCTTTAAGCTTCCTTGTTAAGAAACGCGCATGTTTACTTAAAAGCTTCAGTGTAAGCTCTAACTCTCTTTTTTAATTCGGAATTTAGCTGTAAATATACTACTTTTGAAAAAACGGAACTAACAATAAAACCGTTGATTTTTATAATGTTAAAATAACAAATTTCTAGTCAAATTAAAACGAAAAATAATTATCAGCAATTGCTTATTTTAGTAAAAAAGTTTTAATTTAACGCTAAGATCGTTAAAAAAGTAACGATTTTGCTTCAAACTTACAGCATCAGATATTTTCAATATATATTTCAATTTTATTAAATTTGTTTAAAAAAAAAAAAAAAACAATTACTGATTTTGGCAAAATTCTTAGAAAAGTAAAAAGCATAGTTATAAACAAACATTTAATAATAAAAAGATATAAATTATAATGTAATCAAATAAAAATGAAACGCTTTTAAATGCATACAAAATATGCTATGCATTAAGAATTTACATAATTAATATTTAAAAAAATTATGACAATTATAAAAATATTGTTTTTAAAACTAAGTCATTAATAACAAAATATTATATTAAAACTAAAGTTACTATTATTAATATTATTCGCACCATTACAATGGAAAACGCAAACAAAAAAATTTGAAAAAAATAATAAAAAATTATTACATGCAAAAAAATTAAGTTTGTCTTTTTTATTTAAATAATTCGGAAAAAATAATTGGCGGTAGGTTTTTGTAATTTTATTTTTTTTTTTTTAATTTTAATTTATGGAATTTTTTTTGTTTTAATAAATTTTTTTTTTGGAAAATTTTAAAAATAATATTTATTTTTAATTTCTTTCGAATTTTTACACATTTAATACAAATACAGAGTTGGAAATTCAAATTATATTATAATTAGAACTGAATTTTGAAGTAAGTATATAATCGACATCAGAAAGAGTGATTTGATTAATTCGTAAATGATTGTCGAATGTTACATGAAACCCCACTCGACATACGACAAACATTTATCCGTGAGACGAAAAGTTACGAATTACTCTGCTGTAGAGTACAGGAAAAGCTTTTTAAAATATTTTTACAATTACCTATAATTTGGTATTTAAAAAAAATTAACTTATTGGAATCATCACACACACACACACATACACAAATGGGCTGTGAATTGCATAAATAAATAAATTGCATAAAAAATTAGTAACAAAGTAATTATTATTGTACTTAATAATGAACAAAAATTGTCGTTAATCAAATCGATCCTTGTCCACGTTATATATGTATGTGTATTTACAATAATTCAGCGGCAGTTCATTTTCTTCGAAAATCACAAATTCACACACATACACTCAAAAAAATAAGTGCGGAAATGAGATTAACAAAATTTTAAAATATTTATAATCGAAAAAAACGTGCAAACACTCTAGCGAAACTCAAATACAGATGGTGATAAATGAAAACAAATGAACACAATATAAGCGAAGCCAAAAATCAAACTTTCAACCACTTTATAACAAATAAAAAAATAGTGATTTGTTAAACTGACGAATTAAATATTGGATAAAAAACTTGTGATTGTAAGCAGAAAATTTGCAAAACAAAGGAAATTAAAAAAAAAATTAAATAAATAAACATTTATGCAAGACATTATTTGAAAATGTACCTTGATGCAAATTAATGTAAAACCAATTATAAATCAAACAAAAAAAAATTGAAAAAAAACTTCTAAAAAAAAGTTCAGAACTAATTTACACAAGGTTTCGCTGTTTTTTTAATTCTTTGGTACGTGCTGCCCATGCTTTCAAGCAAAAACACACTAATCACGAATGCAGAATTTTGCCAAACTCAGTTTTTCACAAAAAAAAAAAAAGAAGTTTAAAAAAATAATAATAACACTTGCTTAATAACTTGCTGCAAGAAATGCGTTAAAAATTAAAAGATTTTAAATCATATCAGTAAAATAAATTTGCAATTTCAATGCATAAAAAAATTTCATTGAACAAATTACAAACTTACACTTAAAAAACACCCCGTTGAATATACATACACACACATCCACCCAAACTTAAACCTTAATCTTGTTAAGCACACAAAGTAAAATGCGTCCGAAAATGTCCCAGTTAGTGGGTAGTTAAGTATATTAAAAATTTCGTATTACATTATTCTATCTAGATATAGCTCCATATTAAAAGCATTTCAGAAGTGCAAATTATAAACAAAAAAAAAAACAATATCAACTTTAAATATAGCGAGTTATTATTAAAAAACTCGTGTTTTTGTTTTTTAAAAATTATTCGTTCTGTGTATTTAGTTTTCACTAAAGCTTACTGACAAAAGCTCAGTTCAGAAATTTCGACTAACAAAGGTTTTACTTTTTGAATAAAGCTCGGCGAGGAAATTTCAAATAAACTTTAGGATATGTGGTCGAAAAGTATGATTCAGAAGCCTTCGTTTTCCGAAACAAGTACTTTGTAAGGGGTTGATGATGCGATGGTTAGTTCCGAATAAAGCGCAAAATCGTGCTTCAAAACTAATGCAAGTCAAAGCTAGAACGTTCTGGTTGTCTTCAAGTAAAAGCTTCAGGTATCTAAAAAGGCGATTACTTGGGTATTATTATAAGGCCTTATTACGTCGCGATCATTTGTGTGAAAACTTGGGTATCACGCAGTAATCATTTGCTTCTTACTCACATGGAGGATTTTAAAGTCTATTGGAAGATTTAAAAAAAAAAAAAACAATTACCGCAATTACAATTATAGTTCAGCTGCGGATTTAAAGAAAGCTTCAGGATATGTGTCTGACAATGTATAAATCATAAGCATTCGCTCTCCTAACCAAGCATTTTGTAGGAAGTTGTTAAAGAGCACAATTTTGTTTCAAAAACCTTAAAAATTTAAAAATATTTCAGAATAGCTATCGTCAAAAAATATTTGTCGGGCATGAAGGTACTAGGCAGCATATAAATCCATAAAACTGCAATACAGGTCAAATGTAGGAAGATTCTGATGGTAGAAATATAAAGCACAAAAGCTTCTCTTCAGTTTAAAGCTTCAGGTCTCTCAAATATTCGACAATTTCTTGGATATCCCTGATCACTCATGTGCCTGTTGCACTAGGAAAGATTTTTAAATGTTTTTTTGTGGAAACCTTACGTTGGAAGCATCTTTAAAGTTAATTTGCGGTTTGCTGAAAAAGCTTTTTAGTAAATTTCAAAATTTATTAAGCTGCAAGTTTAATAATTACTCTATAGTAAATACAGATAATGTATCTCTTATCGAAAAACGTTCCTTATTATTGTAAATAGAAAGGAAATTACAAACAGACGTGCATAAATATATTTCAAAATAAGATTTAGAATTAAAAGTATACTAAATTTAAAATCAAAAATAGAACTGATATTAAGCGTTTAACTAAGTAAGTAAAATAAAATTTTTAAAACTTATAGCATTTAGTAGTCAAATAGATATAGCATTTAAGTAAAAAATTATAAATAAAAAGCTATTAATTGTAGAGACTTAAAGTTAGGGTTGATGAAGCATGCTTATAGAAAAAATGGGTTTGCGAAAAGCTTTTAATTATGAAGCATATGAAATTTAAGAGATTTATTTAATTTGAAAGAATAGAGCGTGATTAATAAATGGTAGGAAAATTTATGGCAAAGCAAAAGCTTTTAAAAGCTTTTTGGGAGAAAGCTTTTGGGGTAAAAGCTTGCTTTTTATTTAAAAGTTGCGTAATATCTCTTATTGACATATTTTAAATTTTAAAAGCTTTAAAACTATAAAAAGCTTTTCTATTAATTACGCATGTTTAATTTTCTAACCTTACTTTTTTATATCAAAAGCTCATTTCTCTTCATTGCATAGAGCACTTCTTTTTGGTAGCCAACGATATAAATAAAGTTATTTTGAAAACTTGAGCAGAGAAAAACATTTAACAGAAAACTTTAAATAATATGCCTTCAAACAGCAAAAATATAATGAAAAGCTGTTATGTAAATGCTAAAACAAAATTTTTTCCTGCACAATAAAAATAAGCTTAAAAAATTTGCAAAGCTTTTCTTATCAAAATACAAAACAGGTTTATTAGCGTAAAAGCGTATGCTTAAGTATAAAGTTTATATAAAAATAAAAACAATAGGATACAGGGTAATGCAATTATTCTTAGTATTATAAATAATATACATACACACATACATGCATACAAATTATAAGTAATTATTTGCTACAACAGAACAACAAAACATTTACAAACAATGCACACATGGAAGCTCAACTAAATGAAAGCTTTCAACAAAAGCTTTGTTTTATTTTTCGAGTTTCGGTTCCTTTTTATTTCTTTGCGATTTAGAGCCATTCGTACCGAATTCAAACAATTAGAAAGATATATCAAACATCTTTGTTTTTCCAAAGGTTGACCTCAACAAAAGCTTTTTATACAAAGCTCCTTTTTACTTTTTGAATTCCGTTTCTTTCCGTTCCTTTGCGTCTTTAGAGCTTTTCAGCCAATAGAGCTTTCATTTTTTATTTATTAAAAGCTATTTATGAAAGCTTTTAATAAAAGCTTTGTTTTCCTAATTTTTTTTTTGCCATTCCTACCAAGCTCAAATAATGCGACAGTTGTTTGTTATCGTTTTCTTATATTCAAAAGCGCACCCGAAAAAAGCCTTTAGTTTTTATAAACTATTTTTTTTTAATCTTTCGGCCTTAAAATTTAATTAGAAGATTGTGTTAAGCTATACCGATTATGTTCTTTGAAACCCAGACTTTCTCTGGTATTTTAAAGTTACAAATTTAAGCAGCGAGAGCTTTTTTTCTTGAAGAACCCACACAAACACACATCACTCACACAAGCGCATTATTAACTTACTCACACACACCATTATTGAGGAGCAACAAATCTATGCAAGACAAACATAAAGCGAATTTATATTGTATATAAGTTTAAAATAGTAAATATAGCTTAGCATACTATGAAATATATATACACAGTAAATAATGTAATACTAAAAAAATTAAAAAGAATTTTAGTAGTAAAGCCAAAAATTGCTAATAATAAATTTTAACCAAAAATATGGATAAAGCAGATATAATTTTTAACTATAAGCAGAGCAGCGCCATAAGTCATTTAGGACATATATATAGATAAATACATACATAGATATGTACTTGTATAAACAATATAAAAAAAATATCAGAGCTGCATTTTGCCAAGAAAAAAGAAAAAAAGCTTAGCAGAATTGAGTGCCGCTTATTAAAGCTAATATGAAAATCGTAGTAATCATTTTTGGAAAATAATAATTATAAGTTTAAAATAAAGCCCAAAAAAGTCGTCGCTATGTTTTAAAATACATATTTTTCTTTCTTGTTAATTTTAATATTAGCATTTAAAGTTGATTGCCTTTTTTATTCTTGACAAAACTATTTATTTAGCTTACCCTTTTTCCTATTCATATGAAAGTATAAATATGAGTGTAAGTATTTCTTCTTAATGTGCAATTTATTTAAAGTTCGATTCAGAAAATTCCGTCCGCATGTTAGTAAAAAACCACATACACACATACATACACACGCTGACACCGAGTAGTAGTCCGAAATTTATACATATATTCGTTTTGTTCTTTGTTTTTATTTTTTTGTTGGCCTTTATCTTTTTTTGAGCTTTTGAAGCTTTTACCGTAAATAATACTTTGGGGTGCTAACAGGTCCTTCTTTTAAAGTTTGACCTTTTTCTGGTTTTTCAAAGCTTTCCTTTTATTTTTTTATTTTTCATTTGAAAAAAAATATTTATAGTTTACCTGTACATTTTCTCAAAACAAACATTAAGCTTAAGCAATTTTTAAACATTTTCATCAGGAAGCTTTCAAAACTCAAAAGTTTCTGATTTTTATGTCGACGTGTTATTCTAAAGCTTTTCCTAAAATGTTCAAGCTTTTTTTGAGCTGTTAAAGTGAAACTTTTTTCAGGAGCTTTTTTAAATCCAAAATGCTTTCGCCTGTTAACTTAGGAGCTTTTGTAAAAAAATTTTCAAGTCCTAATTTTCACTTAAGCAATTAAGGAAGGAAGCTTTTGAAAAGAAACAAAAAGGTTGCCTTATTTTTTTCAGACAATTTTCAAGCTCTTTCTGGGCTTTCAAAGTGAAACTTTTTTGCCAGTAGCTTTTGTAAATTATAAATTTGTTACGCTTGTTAACGTTTTCCCTCTAGATAAACTTTGCAATAGAAGATTTCAAAAACACTACCGTGTTTGTACCTTTGTTGACTGTTTTTATAACATTTCGGTAATGAGTATACAAAAAGCTCAAAAAGCTGAATTTTGATAAAAATCAAAGCTCTTTCTTCCTGAAAATTTGCTGTGAAAAGCTTAGGGCTTTTTATATTAACTTATTTCACTTTCTATGTTTACAACATCATTTCTTGCTCCAAATAGTCCATATACAATTTGAAAAAAGCTAAAAGCTTTTCTGGAGAGCTTTAAAGAAATAAATAAAAAGATTAGCAGTTGACAGCTTAAAGCTTTTCATATTTATATATTTCACTCTATATGTTTACAACACTGTTTCTTGTTTCAAATAGATTATATACACTTAAAAAAAACTTATAGCTTTTTCGAAAATGTTTAAAGAAAGTTCTCGGCATTACTTTTTTCGATTTTTAATTCGATATTCTAGAATAGGGGTTAAGGAAATTTTTGCACACTGCTTCGCCACTTCTTTTATATATGTCTATATTCGCAAAATACTTAATAATTACATGCAAAGCAACCACACAAAAAATTACAAATTGTTAACTATTTAAATTAGTAACCAAAACAAAAATAAAGTTTTAGATTTAAAGAGCACCTTTAAATGAACAATAAAAATTTTAGAGAGCGAATCAGCAAATAATAGAAGATAACCATATAAAAAAAAACAGTGAAAAAACACATTCAATGCAATATTGCATGAATAGTGAGAAGGAAAATTAAAAAAAAAATTTGCAAAATAAAAAATTTTGCGAACAACAAGATATACAAAATAAAATACCGGCAATTGAAGAAAACAGATTTACTACCTTTTAATTATTTCAATTTTATTTTATTTTAGTTTGTGCTTACTTTTCATTGAAAAAATCATATTGTAAAAAACACGTTAGAAGAAACACAAAATAAACAATAATATTGAAACACACTAAAAAAGCAAAAAAACGAAACTTTGTTAAAGCGGGCTACTCACCTGCCAAGAAATGTCAAACTCCATATAAAAAAACGCTCAAGAAATGGTCAAGAACTGTTTTCACACGTCAAAGTTTCTTGAGCCAATACTCAGCTCATAAGAAAAAATACTACAACTTTCGATGGTTGGCAACGCCGGGTTACCTCAAGAAATAAATATGCTCGTATATATTTCTTGAGGTAAACGTGCAGATTCACGGCAAAGATGAGTATATACTTCGCTACACATGTTTTATACATTTTTATAATAGTAATCTGCAATTAAATGGAAAATGCCGTAAACGTCAAAATTTCTTGACCAGGCATAAGAAATATATGCTCGTTTTTTTCTTGAGGCATTTCTTGGCAGGTGAGTAGCCCGCTTAAAATTCCAAAACATTTCGCCCCTTATTGATGAAACAGTGAAAAAGGCATGAAATTACGAAAGCAAAATGTAGCTAAAGGAGAAAAGCATTTTTATTGCAAAATGGTTTCAAATAAACTAATAAAATAAAGTAAGATGCGGTACTTCACAAAAAAAAGTAGTTGAAAATAAAACTAAAAAATACATACCTAAAGTAAGTTTAAAACAAACCCAATTAAGATTATAACAACATTACCACTGTTAAATACAAAAAGACTATAGATGCAAGCGAAACTCTGAGGAAGTAATCGTAGTAGAAATGCAAATTATTCAAGTTAGCAAAAAATAAACGACACAGGGATGCATTCAGCATTAGAGCTACGCACCATAATAAATAGATACAAAACTAAAAATCAACAAATATGTTCAACGTTTTTTTTTTAGTAGCAAGATTATATTTTTTCAATTACTCTAGATATTTATTAAAAAAATAGTATCATTTTTACCCTCCAGAAATTAATTATAAAAAATAGTATTTTTTTACCCTCCAGACATTTATTAAAAAATGGTACTTTTTTTACCCTCCAGATATTTATTAGCCAGATAGTACTTTTTTACCCTCCAGATATTTATTAAGAAAAAAAAATAGTACCTTTTTAACCTCCAAATATTTATTTGAAAAAAGTACTTTTGTTACCCTTAATCTGTTTAAAAAAGTCTCTCCAACATTTGGTTGAATAACTTCCTATCACAGAATCCATTTCAAAAACTTATCTTATCAGATAAGCATTGATTTAAAGTATTATAATATTGGTCGATTTTAATAGAAAATCTGAAGGAAAGTACTGGAACCATGTCCAGATAAAGACATTACATGTTCTAGAAAATTTTTTATTTTTCAAAAATACTGAGTTACAACATACTTCAAACAAGCTCCAAAATTAAAAAAAAAAAATTGTTTTCGTTTATTTTTTTCAAGTCCCAAATGCACACTAAAATCCCAAAGTTCTTAAAATAAACTGCGGCTATTTTTAATCATATCAAATTAATTTAAAAATAAAAATGAAAATTGTAATAAAAAAATATTAAATCACACTACTAATTTGTACATACTTATGTACATATTTACAAAGGGAAAATAATGAAAACAAGCACGGACTGAATGCGTTTATTGCCAAAAAATTTATAAACCAAAACGAAAAAAACTAAAATAATGCATTCAGCACACCGTTTTTGAAAACCTAAATAGTAGTATAAATATAAAAAATTCAAAAATGAAAGTTGAAAAGAAGAATTTATAAATTTTTAAGCTTATTAAATGAATGTATTTTCGCTTTAAATTAATTGCTTACTTGAATGTAGTTGAAGTATATTTATTTTCTTGTCCAAATTTGTTTCAGTGTATTCTTTATTTTTTTTTTGCAATTGCCTTGTGGCTTGTATCAATCTCTTTTTAGTAAGCACTATTCCAAAAAAGTTATATCTTATGTGCTTAAGGTTAAATTAGTGTTGACATACCATAACATCACAACTTTCACCGTTGCCATAACCATATGCGAGAAATTTAAATAAATTTTCTAAGAAACTAGCTGTTTATCGTTTCGGCTAAAAACCAAAATTCAATTAATTTGTATGTCTACGGTTATGGCTATGGCATTGTTTTGTTCAAACCGCCAAATCAATTTATTCTTTTTGAGTTTTTTGGCGAAGACAAATTGATAATGCTACAAATACTAAAATACCAAATACGATGATTGCAATTTCGAACTTGTTGAAGGGTCTTGTCAAACCGCTTTGTATTGTACCTATTGTTAGTGTTTGGTGTAATGGTTACGCACTGCACAGAGCAAAAAGTCACATAAAATGCCCTCTAAATCAGAAGGATTTCTCTATGATATTTTTCCAATAAGATGCCCGTCTTATTATGACTGGGTGTCTCTTTTTAATAAATGTCCACTTGCCTTATTGCCTTCACCGCGAATCGAACTAAGAATTATTAACTGCTGAACGGAGATCTCTACCATGATGGTATCGTGTGCTTGTGCTTGGTAGCGTCGAATTACTCATTTGAAGAAGGCATACCTGAATTTGAATTAATAAGGGATCTTCTAAAAATATATAGTTTTCCTTTTCAATAAATTCAATATGAATCTAGAGAAAATAAGAGGATGTTCTCATTAATTTACATTAAACAGGTTTTCTCATAAAAACAAGCAAATTTCATCTAACTTTTGACAAAAGTACATAAAAAATTCATAAATAAGAAGCTAACTCCTTGTTTTTAGCCGATTTCCTTTTCAATAAATTTGAGAAGAAATTCAAGCTAAAATTTAGAAGATTTCCTAGCACAAATTTCTTCAAATTTGTCCCCACTCGCTCTCCCCGGCCAAAAAGCTTTTTTAGACGTCGATCTCTTTGATTATAGGTGAACTTTTTGGCTCTGTGTGCGGCTAGATATTCCTAATCTCCTTGGTTCGATGACTAGTAAAGGTAAAACTTCCAACAAAACGGTTTGACAAGACCCTTCAACAAAGTCGAAATTGCAATCATCGTAGTTGATAGTTTTGTGTTTGTACCATTTTCAGCTTATTTCCGCCAAAAACTTAAAAAGAATAATTTGATGAAAATTATTAGACTGGTCAAAAGTGTACAAAAAATTTTCAAAGTTCACACCTATTAATTATTATCTGAAAAAAAAATATTTAAATTATATAAAAATTGTTTGAAAAATAAGAGCCACTCTTTCATAGGGAATGTAATAGTAGTAAAAAAAATAGAGAAATAGAACAACCTTAAAATTAAATATTATTACAAGTATCTACTATTATTATTATTAGTAATTTTTAATTATAAATATAGTAAACAAAAAAAAAGCAAGGGAAAAATTATAAAAAAATATATTAAATTAAAAACCCCAAAACAAATGTACCATTTACTCGTACATATACATTTATGATACACAATTACTATATACATATATATACATATTTATATAGTATATTATAGATATAATTAAGTTATGAGCAGCTTTGTACGCCAGTCAAATTGCGACAAGCCAAAAAGGATGAAAGCATACACCGACATGTAAAAGAAAATTTACAAATTTAAAAAAATTAATTATGTGAATTGTATAGACCAAAATAAAAATTAAAATAGTACAGAAAGTTAAAATAGAATTCAAATAAAAGCTAATAAAATATTGAATTATTTAAAAGATAACTTAATTAATTATATTGTATTACATTTAAAGCATATATACATTAAATTAAATTGAAATATATTAATAAATAAAGCCAGTAGTTGAAAAAACAATTTTGCTGAATTGTTAACGAATTTTTACCGCTTTAGGGCAGTAAAAATCTATTATTAATATATATATAAAAAACACTTACATACAATTTAGGGAAATTTATTTTAACGCGTAAAAGCCTTCGGAAGCTTATAAGCTCTTATTTAAGCAGTTACGCGTTTAGGTGAATACCCTCATTATGATTATTATTCTATGATTATATATATGTATTTATGGTTAAATATTTATTGATTACTATTATAAAATAAAAAAACTATTTTGTTTTAATTATCAAAAAAAATTATTTAACATACATTCAAACTACATTAACATTAGGGTGATTCAAAACAAGCCAAACTTAGGATAGACATTTTTGGAAACTAGTTCTCGTAAAGATCATACAGTGGCGGATACAGGTCTCAAGCTGAGGGGGGCGGTATCATACAGAGGTCTATATAGAGTACCAAAAATGTATAGAAAACAATTTTGTTTCCAAATTTTATAAAGGTGCATTTTAGTCTAAGTAATATGTATTTTGCGAAGTTTTATAGTTCTAGAATAACGGTAGCTCGTGCCTAATTTTAGTTGAAATTTTAGCTGGCAGCTACATTAATGCTTCGAAAATTACATGGCTTTTAATATTTTGCCCATTTCTAATGGACTGTGTAACAAATCTTCACCTTTAACAGGGGTCGAATCGTTACATACGATCACGAATCGAAAACCAGGCGAGAGAAAACTCCGTGATACGTCAGTGGTATAAGCGAAATAGGATTGTTAGATCCCAGCCAGCAAAATCATCGTAAACGAGCTCGTAAACTGACGTTTTCTCGAAGAAAATTCTGATAAAATATCGTTTATGATATCCGTTTACGATTCGCCTACGAATCCGGTTTCGCTCTGAAATGTTTTTTGCCTACGATTGTCGTAAAAGTATCGAAAAAGCACTCGTATATGAATCTTTTTACGTCCGTTTTTTTATCGTAAATGTACTCGTAAACAATTAATTTTCGATAGAAAAACCGACTTCCTAGACTGCCTTATCAACTGATTTCAATGCGAAAAATAATGCAAATAAACAAACCTAAATTTTAGGTATACAGTTTTTTTATTAAATAATAAAATTGTATATCTCTTTGCCAGCGTGTAAGTATAGTGTTAGGCATCACAACTTAATATATAGTGGGTCATACAACTCAGAGGGCATCCCGAGTTCCCAGAATAGCAGCTACTTTCCCCCTTTTTCTTTTCCGCAAATCCACCTTCCAGCACGCTAGTAATAATTTAATAGATATATTTTATGTTATTTGTGTTTTTAATTAGATATTTTACAAACATACTTACTTTTAAAATATCAGTTTGAAAATTTTCGTTTAAAATTTTTTGTTTGAAATTTTTTGATTTATTTTTTTTTTTTTTTGACGTGACAGGACAAGCTTCTTTTGTTATTGTTTTTTTATTCATAAATCGCAATGTTCGTAAAATGTACGGTACCTTGCTGGCTGGGATACGATAGCAAACGAAACGTAATTTATGTTCAATTCACAAAGTTTTAAATACCTTCAGTCACTCGGTCACGTATGTGAAAATCCGAAACTACGGTAGAAGTTGTACGTTCACGTAAGTCGTAATCCGAAAAACAAAATTTTACGTGCCGAGTTGTACGATCACGGATGTCACGATTCGGGCCCAGGATATTGAAAAAACGTATTCACGAGAAAAGGCCATTATACTTTCAAAAGTAGCTCAGTAGATTGCGTAACAGTATGTTTTCTAGCAAAAAATATCTTGAAACTTTGCAATTATAGTGCGCTTTTTATAGGTCATACACGGCGTATGAGTAACATTTAGTTATTCAAGTAAGAAAAGTGCAGATAAATTTTATTCATGTTTTGGACTATGTTGGAACGATTTTCCGTCATCCCTTGTCAATTTTGGTTTTGAGACAACCCGCGTTTTTGGCAATGCGCCATCCTCAGTGTCGACTTAACAGTGTCGATCTTTCAACAAAAAATATATTTCTTTGGAAATTTTAAAAGTAATAATAGCGTTTGAACAAGTAGACGAACAAAAAAGTTGGCCCAGAGGTTTCAAAGGAATGACCGAAATGGCAAAATAGTAACCATTTGAAGAAAAGTACAACTTTTTTGCATCACCCTAATGTTTATTAACCTGAATATGTTTCTTTGAATCTCCCAAACAGCAAGAACACAAACACGCAGACACAAACACACACTTACACACACCCTCTCCCCGCTGACTCATCCAACCGTTCTTTACCGTTAATGCCCATCTTTTGTTATCCACTCTCCCCATAATCTCTTACGCAGCAGCGACGTAAGCAACTTAGCGCTGATAATGAAAAAAGAACAAGAATATGTAAAACGACTAAACTTGCATACATTTAAAAAAAATTTTAAAAAATATTGAAAAAACAAAAAAAATATCAAAAATTACTACATAAATAAAAAACAACTTATTACACATCCATTTAATTATGATTACATGGAATAATCAGCTACAAACTATTGCATTAATTATCATGATTATTATTGATTATCATTATTATCATATGAATTATTATATTAAATTATTATGAATTATTGAATAATTAAACATAACAAAAATATATATATACATACATTATACATTAAAAAAAATAAATTACAATATATTTAGTATTATACAAAAAAAAATTATTAATAATGATAATCTTGATTATGATAATGATAACGCTGATTGCTGGTATCACCTTGAAACAGATGATAAGCATAAATAAATGATTAAAAGAAAAAAAACAGAGAAAACCCCAAAAAATATTTAAAAAAATTAACAAAATAAGTAATAATAAAAATTTAAAAAAATTCCACAAAAAAAAATCTTACAAAAAATAAACAAAAACACAAAATATATATTATATATACTTTATAGACATTTAACAAAACCTAAATGAAAATAAAAACAACCCAAAATCCAAACAAAAAAGAAAGAAAAAAATTAATAAAATAAAGTTACAAATAAAACTTTTAACAAAAAAAAATATCGACTGTGTTCTTATTTTAAAAAGGATTTGTAGAGCTCTATATGTAGTAAAACCTGGAAGGTAAGGATTCGATTGCACCAACGATTACGATTCCAAAACATCGTTACAGTATGTCGTCAATGTATATTTTTCCTCGCTAGATGGCGCTGAGATAGTTTTATTCATAAAATCCCTAATTATATTCCGATTTTATTAATATTTGGCCTGTACCCATATATGTTTGGTATATAATCAACAATCTGTGCAAAAAAAATTATCCGGCTAGGTGTCGCTGGAGTCGAGATATATGAAAAAACCTATTCAACCTATGCAACTCTGGCAGCTCATTTTAAAATTTCCTCCGATGTCGCTGAAGTCAAGATACATGTACGCCTCCGATACACGCAAAAATTTATCCCGCTAGGTGACGTTGGAGTCGAGATATATGAAAAAACCCATTCAACCTATACTCCGATATGAACCTTTCGCATCACTCGAAGGACAATACATTTTTCGTAAAACTTTTTCACGAATACTCCAAGGACCATTTGATCTTGTCGGTTTTGCTACAGTACTTGGTTCCGCTAAGTCGGTGCATGCATACATAGACAAAGCCGATTATACTGATATTGTCAGTAGTATTTTGGTAGTTATGAATCCGGAAAGATCGGGCCTACACGGCTAGTTTCTTGTATTGCCGGTTCTACGAGAACGGTACCAGTACTTGTGCTGTACCCATCGTGCCGAAACGCCGTTTTCTTATATCGACCCGGCCAAGAGCAATACACTCGGCGTGGCCCTGTCTGACATTTAGGGAGGACTACACCTCGTTACAACAACAACAACTACCATGAGAACAATTTCGTTGACCTCGAAATCGAGATCGCTGTGGATTTTAGTCGCCTCTCACGACAGGCATACTTTACTTACTTACTAAAAATAGCCGTTAACCGCCTAGGCGATACTGACCGTCCAACATATTTCGTCGTTACAACAACAACTACCATGAGAACAATTTCGTTGACCTCGAAATCGAGGTCGCTGGGGATTTTAGTCACCTCTCACGACAGGCATACCTTATTTACTTACTAAAAATAGCCGTTAACCGCCTAGGCGATACTGACCGTCCAACATATTTCGTCAGGCGGTTCGTTGTTTGACACCTCGTAATCGTAGATCTGCCTCCACATGGTCCTTACTCCAGAGTGATGGTCTCCCTCTTCCTCTACTTCCACCGGCGGGTGTCGATAAGAATTACTTTTGTGACGGAGCATCTTCGTTCATTCGAACAACGTGGCCTAGCCAGCGAAGCCGACAGGCATACCTACTTCGGGTATATTCTAAACCTCTAACCTTCAGACTATCCCATCTTCTGTTCATGACTCTGAATCGTACATCAGGTCAGGTATGATAGAGCTGATTCTATTTCCATGGGTCTCTTCGTCTGCGGAATCAGCTTTTTCGTGGGTCGGGCCATTTTTCCAGTCAGACCGCACGCTTGGCACCTTATCTCCCTAACCTTATAAGAACCAATGTTACGTATATGTCACAGCCGCTTTAAAGCGCCTAAATTAGTATAATGAAGTGTTTTACCCAGTGGCGTGCCTTCCATATAAGCCGAAAAGCCAGGCTTGCCTAGCTAATCCACTATGACCAACAATATGTTAATTTGGGTTCTTAAAAGGATATCCGGGTTTTATTTCCCTGCCTGCCACCTACTACCTAATAGCTGTTAATAGCATAAAACATACCTACAGTTTTTCCTGCCATCTGTCGGCTGATAGCTCATTTACATAAAATTATTTTAGCGCGTGATGGCAATGATAGTCATTTCGCTTTTTCGTACGAACCAGTACGAATCTGCTTGCTGAAGCAATTGTTTTTTTTTTTTTTTTTTTTTTTTTTTTTTAATTTGGAAGTAATTTTATATGAAGCTTTGAAGTCGCTGGCTTCTGGCTTATGTTACCATACGCGATAAATTCCAAACTTACGATAAAACGAAAATGAAATTTGTTTATGTATGTATCAACAATTTTAACGTGCAAAGCGCTCTACTCAAAAATTATTGGCTCATATTTTAAAGTAGAAAAAGAGAATTCAATAGTGGTAGGTGCTGTTTTTTTTTTTTTATTTGCTAGGCACTATAAAATTTAAAAAAGATATTTAAGATTTCCTAGCTTCTGCAATGTATCTAAATGGGAAATAGTGCGAATAAAACGTTTCCCTTGGATTGGAAAAGCTTAAAAAATCTGCAAACAATCACGTGCCTATTAGCGGAACCTAAAAGTTTAAGTTTTTCCCCGTCTTCAAAAGTCGATAAATATCCTGAACTCTTCTTTGTCTGAAATGTTCTCTGGCAGCAGTATGTGCTTTCGTTGGGGTTATAAAGACTGGGGCTTGCCTTGATTGATACACGTAGGCACGCCACTGTCTTAAACAATTTGTCGCGCAGTACAAGTCACGTGGATCCTAAATGGGTTAAAATACTTACCAAAATTTGTTGGCACATAAAGAAATAAATGAAAATTTCCAGATGTAGTTGCAGTTAGTTTCTAATTGCCTACAAATTTATACTTTATTAAATTTTCTTGTGTTTGATTTAGACTTTCATGTTAGACTGCGAATGCAGTTTTGTTATACATATAACTTTTATTGACTGTTTTTTTCAGCTTGTTTTTGATACTTTGTGTAATTATTATCAAATAATTGTGTTTTGCTGTGTACAAGGAGAAGAGTACGTGGACTAAGGGACAACGCCTCATATACGATCATACATAGTAAATTACAGCGCTGTTACGGTTTTTTTGTTTGTTTAATAATTTGTGTTGTTTTTATGTTTTTCTTTTTTTAACTTGCTTCTTTCACAGTACATATTTTTATAGATGCATTTTAGGAGGTATTTCGAATTTAATACAATACATTGTTTTTTGTTTATTTTTTTTTTTAATTTTTGCATGAGTAATTTGTTTGATTTTAGTGCCGTTTTCTTGAGTACATTTTAAAATTTATATGCTGATACAACAAAAGTTTTGTATGCGAAAAAATATTTTAATTGGCAGATAACTTTTAAAGTTTGCTTTTGGAAACGGCTCTTAATGTTTATATGTATGTAATATCTAATATGTATGTATATTAGGGTGATTCAAAAATGTGTTGATTAGGTCCTACCCCATTAAAAGTTAGTAATTGATGAGAAAAGATTTTCAAAAAAATACCGGTGTAAGTTAACCCCTAGGGGTGGCTATTTTTTGCCTTTCCCCATACATTGTGTATGGGAAAAAATATGGACTTTTTTTTCCAAGTGATATTTCTAAAAAATTTTGTAACTTTTTACCAAAAAAAAAACTTTGCATATTCTTAAAGTGGAGGCTTTGAACTTTCCACAACTTTTTACATAATGCGATTATCGTATCTATTAAACTAATTGTAGCCATTTAAAAACCATGGATTTTGTATGTAATACAAATTCAGTCATTTTTAAATAATTAATAATTTAATAGATATGTATGATAATCGCACAATGTAAAGAGTTTTGGAAAGTTCAAAGCCTCACTTTAAGAATATGTAAGGTTTTTTAAGAAAGTTTCAAAATTTATTTCAAAACTTAACCCTTAAACTTAAGCTTTGTATGAAAAAAAATTTAATTTGTTTCAAAGCTAACTTTTCAATAATTTTTGGAATTGTTTGCAAAAAACTTTACATATTCTCAAAGTGAAGGCTTTGAACTTTCCAAAACTTTTTACATAATGCGATTATCATATATATTAAACTAATTACAGCCAATTAAAAATCGCGGATCTTGTGTGTAATAAAAATTCAGTCATTTTTAAATGACTGCAATTAATATAATAGATACGACAATCGCATAATGTGGAAAGTTTTGGAAACTTCAAAGCCTCCACTTTAACCCTTTCGCGGACAAAACAGCAAACGCCGTCAAATTTGTGCAGAAATAAATGGACATGACGGGGTGTCCCGTCATAAATTATTTTAAGAAATGTGACAATCCTGTAGCTCCCGCAGATATTTCGATAATAATATACAGATTCACAAAATGTGTGTCCCTATAAATTTTAATCATTTCAATTCTAAGTTACATAGAAACGGAGTAACGGTTATTTTATGCAAGCTTGAGCATGCACATTTTCGTATAAGCAATGCGGCATATCACGTCAGTTTTTGCATGCACTCAGTGAGTTGCGTCCGGTTTAGTTTTTCATAGTGCGATTAAAAATTTGTAAACTTAAGTAAAGTTAAAATAATTAATAAATATATAATAAAAATAAATATATATAAACATAGTTGAATAAGTAAATAAATTTGTGAATTGTGCACTGTGTTTTTATAGGAAAAAATGGACCAGCAACGAGATCGGATTCTTAAGCTTTTTGAAGAACTCGATTCTGATGATGAATCAGAAGTAGATCCTTCAGCGATGATTGAGAGTACGGAAATGATCCGGACTATGTGCCAAATAATGAACACGATGGATCTCGAAGTTCTGTTGACAAGTTCGATAAGGAAAATCGCCCACAATGTAGCACTTCGAGAGTTGCAAGTACTGAAAATCCTGAAGATGAAATTGGACAGGATGATGTTGATTTATGTGTCCTCGATGACACAGGTGTAAGTTCCGACGAGAGCTCAGATGATACCTCAGCAGAGAAGCCAGATCTTTGTGAGACAGGGTCTGATGCCGAGTGGTTTTAAAATGTAAGAGATATACCTCAATTCAATTTTGATTCTAACAACTGTGGAGTGAATATTAATGTTCAAGAAAACTGAACTCCAAGAAATATTTTTGATCAAATAATCACGTCCGATATAATGGCAATGTTGATTGATTCAACAAATGCATATGGGTCAAATCTTTGTGAAACTAATCGTCCTCACACTCGAAATGCACGTTTTACTGCTTTTAAACCTACAGACATTGAAGAAATGTACAAGTTCCTGGGACTTTGTTTGCTTCAGGGTCAAGTAAAAGCTCCGAGAATCCGTGACTTATTTTCACGCGATCCTTTGTATTTTCATCCTATATTTAGGCACACGATGAGTGGTCGCAGGATTGAGCAGCTTTTACGTTGCATGAGTTGTTCTATAGAAAGTGGAGATGAAACCAAGCTCAGAAAAATTAAGCCGTTACTGACGCGTTTTCTCCAAAGCTTTCAAAATGCTTTAAATCCTGAAGAATACCTTTCGTTAGATGAATCACTTTTACTCTTCAGGGGACGGTTACAGTTCCGGTAATATATCAAATCAAAAAAAGCCCAATATGGTATTAAATTGTATGAGCTAACAACAAGCGATGGATATGTTTTGAACATTGAAATATATCAAGGAGCAGAAGATGATAAGCCAAAGTCAAAAGTCGGAAATATGGTTAATCGTCTTATGTATATTTTAAAATTAAAAATACCTCCATAAAGGACACCACCTCATCATGGACAACTTTTACAACAGCGTCGAACTCTCTAAGGAACTCCTATCATACAAAACGCATGTCACAGGTACATTACAAGCAAACAGTAGAGGTAATCCCAAGATTGTAACTGGCACTAAACTTTCTAAAGGAGATTACATATGGCGCCGACAAGGCCAAGTGTATGTACCGAAATGGCGTGATAAGCGAGAAGTACTTTGCATAACAACTGCAAGTCATCCCGAACTTATTCAAACTACGCGTAGATGGGGTCGAACAGTCAACAAACCAAGAGAAATTTTTGCTTATAACAACCATATGGCTGGCATTGACAGAGTAGACCAAATGACGTCGTATTATTCGTCACCCAGAAAGACCACCCGCTGGTACAAAAAAGTTATCTTCCACTTATTAGATGTTGCCGTTTGGAACTGGTACTATATTTTTAAACAAAAGTCCAACTCAAAAATATCATTTGTCGAATTTCGATGTATGTTGATCAGGTCGTTGGTGCAATTGCCTAACACTATTCGATTTGGAACTGATCTAATAGATATAGCCTTGGGCCGTGGTGGACACAAATCAGCAACTTCACTGTCGGATGGAAATCTTGCAGGAGCTTCGCATTTCATAGAAAATATACCACCACTAGCAACAGATGACAGGAAAAGAAAGAAGATTTATTTAAGGTGTAACCAATGCAAAAAGTCAAAAATTCGAAAAGAAACTTCGTACAGATGCAAAACTTGTCCGTATAAGGTCGTCCTTTGCCCTGGAAAGTGTTTCGAAGAGTATCATACGTCTTAATCACTTTCTTTATATATATTTCTTAAAGATTTTCTTAAAATTATTCGATTTAAGGTATATATCTCATTATAATATCAACTATATTTTTTTTTTTGTAAGCTTTGAGTTTTATTTCATATTAATTTAATAAAATGAAGTACTTTTAATTAAAATACAATAGCTTGTTCAAAATAACTGAAGTGGTACATAGAAAAAACTACGTCCGCATATCCCGCTCTGTCTTGCTGAAAAGTATTTAACAAAACTGTAGGAAGAACCGGCGTAAACCGTCAAGACGGGACTAACAGGTTTTCCCAATGTTATAAATGTTTTATTGTAAATAGGACATGACGGATATATCCGCGAAATTTAAATATGTGTTTTATGTAAAAAGTTAATTCACTAAGTGATTTAAATTATTTTGCTGAAATCCCGAAGCGTTTATCTCTATTAGATCCGAAGATATGGCAAGTGACCCACGGGAACGCAGCTCCAAAATGCACTGTCCGCGAAAGGGTTAAGAATAAGTGAAGTTTTTTTAGAAAGTTTCAAAATTTATTAGAAAATTCACTTTTGAAATAAATCCAATATTTTCCCGTGAAGGGTTAAGCTACAGCTCAAATTTTTTTTTGAAGGCTTATATTCTCATCAATTACTAACTCTTTTAAGGGGGTAAGATCTAGTCAAAATTTTTTTTAATCACCCTAATGTACATATGTACATATGTGGTAATATGCATATATTTTGGGGTATGTTATTGCATATGCACATATATATATATAGAGATATTTATAATTGGAAAATTAGTTACAATACAAGTTTATTTAGTAGTAGGTGCGTTTAAGCAAAAATTCGCGCTCACATACGTTACATACATAGATACAAGATAGATGTCACTTTAATTTTACATACATTTATATAACGCTTTTTTCATTTCTATTTTTTTTAAACGCATGGTAATTATTTTGTTAACGCTAACTCTAAAATATGAGGGTTTTTAGTTTTTAGATTTATATATTTTTGTTTTTGTGTTTCTTTTTGATATAAAAATAATGTTAATTCTAACGCTTATATGTAACAAACTCCTAAATAGCTGATTTGATTTGTATTTTTATTTTATTTTTTAATATGTAATAGCAAATCTATTATTTTGTAATTTTCATACATTTAACAAGCAACAGGTGAAATGGAAAAACAAAATATTGTATATTAGTGTAAAAGAACAATTGAACTTTTAATGTAATTTTATAACAAAAAAATAAAAATAGTCAAAATTTTCATATAACCAAAAAATTTGTTTATTTTATCCTTTGTTTTTTTAGATATATACAATAAATTTTTATAAGTTTTTTTTGCTAAACGAAAACTAGTTAATTAAATTAAGAACAAAAGCAAAGTATAAAATTGTACGCTTTAACAGGCTGCACCGATTTTTTCTTATACTAAAGTATATAGCCAATTTCATTAAGAGCTGCTTAATTTCAAGTGATCCAAGTATTTAAAAACTTTGTGCAAAAAAATTTGAATGCATTAAACACTTCACTAGCCACTCAAAGTTCACTGACAGTGAATTTCCATTTCCGTCACCACTAGAAATAATTTTCCAGGAGAACTCCATTTCCATCACCATTAAATTTTGATTTTGAGTGAAGATTCACTTTCATTAGCATTCAAATTTATTTTTAATGGTACTTCAACTACATTACCACCTCAGTGGAGATTTTCCAGCAATGGAATATGGAATTTTTTGTAAGATTAGGAAATTCTGCTGTTTTTCAAAACAGTTTTCAAGACACAAATAAAACAATCTAAAGAAAAAAATTTTAATTTAAAAAATTATATTTGATTTTAGATTTTTTTTTTTAATTGCCAAACTTTGTTTAACCTTGAGCAAATGTTTAGGGCGTTTTGAAGCTTATACTGATATACACCCATCTTGAACCGAACTCTACAAAAAGCGCTCTTCAAACAAATTCTGAGATAAGGCGTTTTTGAAAAATATTTTTGAATATTTAATATTTTTAGATTAGGAAATTCTGTTGTTTTCAATAAAAAAACATGTTAAAAAATAAATTTGCCTTTAATATCGTCCCCTTTTTGCGTTTTTATCGTAAACGCCAAAAAGCAAATTTTACAGGAGAGCATTTTTTAAATTTTATTTTTATTTTTTTTAATTGGTGGATACGATAAAAAAGAAAGCCATTTTTTGACATAACTGTATGGATTTCAGCTATAAAATTTTACCAGATGATGTGCTAAAGGATGATGAACAAATTTGCATCAAAAAGTAAATTTCGAAAAAATGGTGGTTACGATAAAAACGCAAAAAGAGGACGGTATGTTTTGAAGAGCATACAAAAAAAAAGTTGAAGAAAAAAATTTTGAAATTACAAAAAATATCTTTGAAATTTTTTTTTTTTTTTAAATAACCGAATTTTATTTAACTTTTGACAATTTTTTAGAACTAAATTCTCAGATCATTATTGAAAAAAGAAACTCTGAACTAGTGCGTGGAGCAAGTGAGGTGGCACGAAATCTGTTCTACGTTCGCTGCCTATTAAACCTAACAAAAAGGCCGAATTTACGACAAACCGATGCGTTATTGAAGAGATAAACAAACAATAATTTTGGCAAAGTGAGTATTTTATTTTTATTTTTTTTTTTGTTAGTATAACTCAGGAAGAAACGAGTTAAGAAATTGTGGAAATGGCAAAGACTAAACAAAAATTCGAAAATAACGCAAAAAATCAACAAACAAATTTTTAAATGAGTTACAGTAAATTTTAGAGAATGGTTTGTTTGACTTCGTATGGGATTATTTCACAAAACGAGTAGAGTTGAGGCGAGAATTAACACAACTTGAGCGTAAAAACGAATATATATATCAAATTTCTATACTTATTAAGCCACAATCCACCTTTACTATTATTGTTTGAGAAAAAATAACTAATATTTTAAGTATATTATTCTATTGATATTTAGCAGCAGCACGTCCGTTGCGCGCAATGGTGGGGGACATTTAAGGCAGGTGCACGCCCAAACGCGCTTAATGATGCTTAGACACGATGTACATATGTAGGTTTATATTTTTTTTTTTATTAACTTTTTAATTTTTTCTTTATTAGTATTAAAATTAAAACTGACCACATGCCGGCCAGCTCGACACACAGTGGGTTAATTTAAAGTGAAGAAATCAACCCACTGTATATACGAGTATGAATCACAATCGAATTTAGTATGTGTGTGTGTTTTAGGTTTGCTTTCTCTTACTTGAAATTTTAAATTGTGCCATTTTATTATTTTATTTCAAGCGGCGCTTTATTTTGATTGTTGTTTTTATTTCAAGATCGATAACTTTAAATACTCCACAAGACAGTTAAATTTAGCTTCCTGTAACTTGAAACTATGTATACGGTGTGAACAATTGAGTGTTTGCACATACAGAGATGCACACAAGCCACTTTCTTACATCAAGCTATCTGGATATGATTTTTATTATGTCTTCTTATTCATTTAAGCTCTATTCCTCAATGCCGTATTTTTATATATAAGATAGCATTTTTTCGAAATGCTAGAAAGCGGTACATTTTGTAGAATGCTATGACGAGCTTAAAACAATTAAGACGAAATTTTCTTGTCATGTTTCCACAAAGATCGCTCCTATGCATATGAACGAGCCGGTTTCCTATGCAGCCAAGTACATACTAGCACTACGGCAGCTTCCCTCAAAAATTTCGTGGATTGTGTTTGACATTACCACAACAAACAGTTTTTGTTCTAAGCTCATCATATACATATGCTTTAATATGACATATACTATTTCTACTATGTAGTACTCGAAAGAAGGTTCGTTGCATTTTGTTCCTATATATTTGCTTCACAGTTTGGAATTTTAATTTTAAGCTACTACTGGATACACGCTCGCTTTGCCTACTACCTGTCCTGAAGTTGTAAGTTTTGATAGGATATTCCATTTTTACTTTTCCTTTACGTTTCAGTTTTTTTTTTTCTAAGCAGTTATTCTGGTATTTTTATTTTAGTTATTACTTTGAAAATCCTGTTTAAGTATATTTTTTAGAACGTTTCAGCTTCAGCTAATGTAGTATCATAGTTTGTTATGGTTTTTTTCTGCTTGTTTCTAATTGTTCTTTTTTTTGCTTTAGCATTTTTGTAGCACATCAATTCAAATACACGAACATATAATTGGTGAAATAACTTTGCGTGTGTGCAGATTTTTTATTGTAGTTTTACTCCTCTGAGAAATCTGTATCATCACTGTCATCGCTTGTGCCTGAAAGAAAGTCAAGCCAATGGTAGTCGCGTTGTTCGACAAACTCCCATAGATAGATCTAAAATGAAAGTAGTAGACAAACGGTTTTAAGTACATATTTTTAGTGGGCTCGCTTTAGAGGTGTAATAACTTCACTTAGAATGGACATATACTTACATTAGACCGAACCAAAATAAATAAAAAAGAAGGCAAAATAGAAAGTATATAAACACAGATTCTTAAAGGCCTAATGTATACGCTTTTTTCCCAGTTCCAGTATATTTATTTACTTACATCCAACAAATCGATAAAATCATTTGAGCCACGATGAAGTTTGCGGGCACGCTTTGGGCAGCCGACATCGACTAAATCACCATTAGGAAGTGCATGTTTGTAGAAACATTTGTTTCCAAATGGACACTTGCCGTCCCCCTTTTTAATAGAAATATAATTAATAATTTGTTAATTACTTAAACATAAAAATATAAATATTGTAGGTAGTAGGGTGGTCCGAAACAAATTATGTAAAACTGATGAGCATTACCTTATTATTATTAAAAACTCACATTTTGGCCAAAACATATATTCATTTTCTAACTAGGCACTCGATTTTTCGCATACTTACTTTTTTTCTACCCACCCTAATAGATATACAAACTTACATACCTTTTTAAAGTATTTGCAGTCTTTAATGCCAAGTGCTACTCGATAATCAGTGAGCAGTTTATCCTTTTCTTCCTTGGTCTCTACCCAAAATTCACTGGGGCATACAAAATCCGAGCAGACGCGGCATTCAGGACATGACCTTTGAAAAAGAAAAAAAAATTTGTTAACACATTTACATAATTCTGCATGTATAATTAAAATACCGTGTAATTTTATGCTCGAATTGTTTGGCTTGTCGCCACTTGCGTATGCATTCCAAGCAGAAAATATGATTACAATTGGGCAATATACCAAAACGTTTCTCACGCCCTGCCTTCTCCATTATGGTGTCAAAGCAAATGCCACACGTTTTATCCTTGGAACGTGCAATAGCAAATGACCACTCCATTGCTTGTTCATGTTGTTGCAGACATTCTTGATTATGTTTTTTACGTTGCGCTTGATCGCTTGGATGCATACAAAATTGATCGCACATTTTACAAAGCTCCATATGTATGCCATATGCACAATATACTCCATAAGGGCATGGGCCCTCATATGGGCATAGCATTTCAAGCATGGCTTCAGCATCGGCACCTTCAACAATGGCCATTCGTTGTTTAGCAGCAGCAGTACTACCGCCACCCACAACCTCAGCCCATGATTTATGCGCTTCATAATTAATGGGATACAAACCAGCCGCACCACCTTCCTGCGTCGCATCATCATAAATGTCGCCACTTGTATGCATTGGCCTATAACTTTTCGGCACAAAGACAGGTGCATTAGCCCAATTTTGTCGACTTGTACTAGGTCGGGATCCATTCAATTCGACGGCTGCAGTTTTGTTGTTAGCGGAGGTGGAGGGTTTAACAGATTCATTTTCACAATTAGTTATATTGATTACTTCGCCGCCGGCTAGATCATGCGAAAAACGACACATGTTACCAAAACGGCATATACCACGTTGATAGAAACGGCATATGTCCGATGAATTTGCAGGCGCATTTGATTGTGCGCCTCCTGGCACAGCAGCGGTGGCACCTTCTTCCACACCGAGATTGGCCATCATATTTGATAGTGCTGTAGCGCTACCAGAGGCAGCAGCAATAACGCCACCGCCACCACCGCCACCACTACCAACAGATGGAGCGAAAGTAGCTGACGCACTCATCTTGGTTTTTTATTCTAGCTGTGTTATTTTAATTTATAAATATATATATAAAATATTTATTTATTTTTTATAGATTGTAAGACAAGCACACCTTCTATAGTCTACACGTGTTATCCTTTTACGTTTTTTAATGACGGTAAGTGAAATAAAAACAAGTGTTCACGCACGTAATTGATGTTTGTAAGTACTCCTTTGAGTGTTTGTATGTAACGTGGTGTTTTTTTAACTGCTGATGATGATTAGCCGTTTTTAATCAGCTTTGTTCTTTCAACCACTTCCTTTGTATACCTTCGACGACGTCTATGAAGCAGACGTACAACAATGATTTTGTTGTTGCTTCCGTTCTACTCCACTTTTACCTGCAAGAAAAAAGGCAAGACCTTGCAAGTATGAGTGTAACGGTCAACAGTAAATTGATCTTGTATTTTTCATCGAACATTTTTAGGTGCTAAATTAATTTTTGGTGGAATCTTTTATTAATCACAAAAAGGT
This sequence comes from Campiglossa producta, assembly GCA_964058755.1. Classification (NCBI taxonomy): domain Eukaryota; kingdom Metazoa; phylum Arthropoda; class Insecta; order Diptera; family Tephritidae; genus Campiglossa; species Campiglossa producta. The sequence goes on along the minus strand of CAXKVI010000002.1, from coordinate 123,264,240 downwards.
TAATTATTTACTTAAAATATTTCGCCAAATTACAAATGAAAGGTCACAAAAAAACAAGAAGACATCGACAAGGCGCAATTGTTGAAAAGAGCACCCTTGAACAATTGCAGCAGCTGTCATTACAACAGAGCTGCCAAGTTAAATTTAAGGGAACAATGCGAAAAAATGGATAATACATATTTGGCCGTGAACTTCCACAACAGCTTTGCCCAATTTGCCTACCATTCTCGTTAAGCTTAATATTTTTGCTAAATATTCTAATTATTTTGCATAACATTTGTATCGACAATCTAGAAATGGTAACAAAGTGCAACTGTTCGAATATGCATATAATGGGACTTCCATGGCCATGTCCAGCAATTGCCAGACAGCACACATACACGTACATAATTACTTAAATTTCACAATACTCGCAACACTCAATGCTTGCACAATATCTTGAACACATTAAGAATGAATTTTAAGTTCGTAATTTTGTTAAATTTACCTTTTACAAACGTTATTATCCAATCTTTAGGAAATATTTCGAAAAATCCTCACAATCTGCGTATTTTCTACACAAAACTCTTCAGCAAAATTTTCTTATTTTAACTCTGGCACTGACATTTACAAAATGTTGCCAGAGTAGAAAACATATTTATAAAGCTGTGTCCACATGGTAATAATATTCTGGTAGCTACAAGCTCTAGCATACCACAAAGCATACATAAAACTTTATTTTGGCTTTACCTCAAACTTTGACTTTGACAGAAAAGTTCAGTATACGTATTTAAACGAAACATGGCAAATTGGAGGCCTCAAAGTTGAAGCAAGGTTAAAATTTGGCAAACTCTCATGGGTCAGTTACATAAAGCTTTATTTTGACTTTACCTCAAACGTTGACTTTGACAGAAAAGTTCAGTATACGTATTTAAACGAAGCATGGCAAATTGAAGCCCTCAAAGTTGAAGCAAGGTTAAAATTTGGCAAACTCTCAAATTTTGCTCGCTTTGAAGGGTGAAATACATAAAGCTTTGTTAACCTCGCCTGACATTTGCTACCTCAAAACTTTGCGTCCAACGTCAGAGGTATGCTACAATGAACGCCTTGACGCTTCTCTTTTATACATTTGTTTTCGTTATTTATTTCTTTGTATTCAGAGTTTTTTGGTTATTATATTAATTTAATAGAGAAAAAATTAATTAATTATTATTTCTTTCAACTTTTTATTCTCCAATTAAAGCAAAGTCATCAACATGTGATTGTCAAAGCGAGCAAAGCAAGCTAAATTTGAGAGTTTGCCAAATTTTAACCTTGCTTCAACTTTGAGGTCTCCAATTTGCCATGCTTCGTTTAAATACGTATACTGAACTTTTCTGTCAAAGTCAAAGTTTGAGGTAAAGTCAAAATAAAGCTTTATGTAACTGACCCATTATGTATTCGACCCTTTAAGCCCTTTAGTACGTTGACTGAAAATGCGCAGCAATGTATGTAAACAGTCTTTGGAACTAGACAACCTATAGTCTAGCACCATCACTATTAATGAGATATAAGGACTGCTCTGCACTGCATACCAAAAAGCACAATATAGATAGAAGATTACAAATGTGTTTAGGAGAGATAGAAAGGGAAAAGATAAGACGGAAAGACTTAAGTAATATATAATTAATAAGGATATATTTATATTTATTGCTGCCGTTCATCCAGGTCATTATTAGTTGGGACCTCACCATCGCGAAAGGTACTAACACTTTCAAGGGCAGTATTTTCAATCCGCTCGAGACACTCCAAGCTATGTATCGCTTCAGGGTTGGCATTGGCTGTCCGTCTTACCCTGCAAAAATCGAGAGTACCCTATTTCCTATCCAAAGAATACTCCAATTGGAGCATCAGAGTACTCCAAATGTAATACTTTTTCATATAAAAATTGTGCTCCAATTAACATTGCGATGTCCTAGGACTGGACCACCTACTCCAACCTTCGCTTTGTTTCTGCTACTCCATGGAGTACCTACTGTCAGAGTACTTTGCAATGTACTCCAATGTTGTCACTCCTTGGAGTATATATTGTCAGAGCGATAGTGTCGTGATTTTCGTCGATAAGGCAGGAGCAATGATCGGCTTTCAAAAAGCTGAAGGTGGTCCGATTATGTGGACAAAGGATTACTATTGGAGTACTCCAATATTAGAAAATTGGAACACATAATCCAACGATTTTTGCAGGGTATGTGTACCAGACCCTTCATTGAAAAAACCGATACAACTTTTCTTTTCTTTTTTAGACGGATCGCTGCCTTGAAGATCGCATAGTTTTGCCTGGACAGGGAGGCATTAACATATATCGGGGCATTTGAATTTATGCCCACATGAATTAATTGCAGACCCTTGATTTTTTTATTGCGCCTGAAGATGTTTATTGCGCCTGAAGATGTTAATGTTGGATTATGTGTTCCAATTTTTTATATTGGAGTACTCCAATAGTAATCCTTTGTATACCTCATCGGACCACCTTCAGCTTTTTGAAAGCCGATCATTGCTCCTGCCTTATCGACGAAAATCACGACACTATCGCTCTAACAGTATACGCATAAATAGGTAGGTACCTACGTAGTTCAGAAAATAGCCCCGAAATTACCTAAAAGAGTCTAGAAATGTTCGAATAAAAATTGAAATATTATTCGTTAGTTTTTTTTTTTTTTTTATAATTAGGTATGTATAAAATATTAATTCAAAAAAAGCAATCGATTTATCAAAAGCTTTTCTTTTTTTTTTGAAAATTTCTTCATCTAAGTGATACCTATAAAGTTTATGAAAATTTGAGAAAATAGCTTTTTCTTTTTTTTTTTTGAAAATTTCCTTATCAAATTCATATATGTATGTACCTACCTAAAGTTTGTGAAAATGTCAGAAAATAGTCTGTTCTTTTTCTTTAATATGACTCAAAACCTTTTCAACCTTTTTCTCAAACTTCAAAACTTTCTTCATAAAAACTGATGTAAAATTTCTGAAAATTTTACAAAAAATATTACAATGTAATTTTTTTTAAATAAATTTTCCCCAATGGATAAAAAATAATTTTTAATAAAAATTAAAAAATCGCTTCCGGATTCGTGATCCTGAGGCCAAACACCGTCTTTCGAGCCCCCTCCCATAATTTTAGCTAATTTATTAGCAGCAGACAGCTAAAGTAAACAATTACCAAATAAGCAACCGAATCTTGATAAAGTCGATGAAATTTGACACCTTTTGACCTAATGAAAACCAGCCTTTAGCTAATATATTAGCACTTACAGCTAAAGTAGACAATTACCGCATATTTCGATAAAATCGATAGAAATTATCAAAATTTTAACTAATGAAAACCAGACTTAAGAAGTTTTCAACCATTATTTTGCACCTTATTTTATAAATTTAGAGAACTATTACCCCTTAATATACTACTAATTTTTTTACGCAATCGAATGCAACTCGGCGCTAAATGATACTATTTTCCAAAAAAGCAACTCTGATCATCAGGTGTTAAACTCACTTTGGAAATTTGACGTCTATGCAGAAGATTCCACACTTGTACTGATACACAATGCTAATGTGCGACTTGCAACTTCTCTATTTTCTATGTTCTCTGACATGTCATGAAAAAGTCACTAGTGATGGAACTTCGAAACGATTATTTCATAGCAGAATCATCATCATCATTTATTGGCGCTTAACCGCCTAAGAGATTTTGGCCGTTTCGTATCAAAGCACGCCAGTCATTCCTTTTTAGCGATAACGGACGCCAATTGGAAACCCCAAGGGAGTTCAAGTCATCCTCCACCTGTTGTTTCCATCTCAGTCGAGGCCTCCCCCTTCCTCTGCTGCCGAATTCAGGCGACGATAGGCAAACCTTCTGTGCTGGAGCTTCTTTGTCCATTCGCATAACATGGCCCAGCCAGCGGAGTCTTTGGGCTTTAATTCGCTGGACTATGGTCAGATCTGCGTAGAGCTCGTACAGCTCATCGTTAAATTTCCTTCTATACTCGCCGTTGGCATCACGGGAAGGACCATAAATCTTCCGGAGAACTTTTCTCTCAAATACTCCAAGGGCCATCTCATCTTCTCTTGACATTGTCCATGAATCTGAGCCATACATCAGGACAGGTATGATGAGAGACTTATAGAGCGTGATCTTTGTTCTTCGAAAGAGGACTTTACTTCTCAATTGCCTACTCAGTCCAAAGTAGCACTTGTTGGCAAGAGTGATTCTCCACTGGACTTCTAGACTGATATTATTTTCGGTGTTGATACTGGTTCCCAAATAGACGAAGTCCCTCACAGTTTCAAATTTGTAACTATCAACAGTGACATGGCTGCCAAGGCGCAGGTGCGCCGATTCTTTCTTTGATGACAGCAAATACTTCGTCTTGTCCTCGTTCACGGCAATACCCACTTTTTTCGCTTCCTTATCCAGTCCAGAGAAGGCAGCGCTTACGGCGCGGTTGTTAAGGCCAATGATATCAATATCATCGGCATACGCCAGCAACTGCACGCTCTTGTAAAAGATTGTACCATTGCGGTTTAGCTCTGCTGCTCGAATTATCTTCTCCAGCATCAGATTGAAGAAATCGCACGAAAGGGAGTCGCCCTGTCTGAAGCCTCGTTTGGTTTCAAATGGCTCAGAGAGGTCCTTCCCGATTCTGACGGAGCTGTTGGTATTGCTCAACGTCATTTGACAAAGCCGTATAAGCTTTGCAGGGAAGTCAAATTCAGACATGGCGGCATACAGGCAACTCCTTTTAACGCTGTCAAAAGCGGCTTTAAAATCGACAAAGAGATGGTGAGTGTCGATTCTCTTATCATGGGTCTTCTCCAGCATTTGGCGTATCGTGAAAATCTGGTCGATGGTAGACTTACCAGGTCTAAAGCCACACTGATAAGGTCCAATCAGTTTGTCTACGATGGGCTTCAGCCTTTCACACAACATGCTAGAAAGAACCTTATATGCGATATTAAGAAGACTAATTCCGCGGTAGTTGGTGCGGTTAGCGGGATCGCCTTTCTTGTGGATTGGGCAAAGCACACTTAAATTCCAATCCGGAGGCATGCATTCGTCTGACCATATTCTGCATAAGAGCTGATGCATGCTTTTTACCAGCTCTTCGCCTCCGCGTTTGAACAGCTCGGCGGGTAGTCCGTCTTTTCCAGGCGCTTTGTTGTTTTTGAGCCGGGATATAGCTATAACCCTGCAAAAATCGAGAGTACTCTATTTCCTATCCAAAGAGTACTCCAATTGGAGCATCAGAGTACTCCAAATGTAATCCTTTTTCATATAAAAATTGTGCTCCAATTAACATTGCGATGTCCTAGGACTGGACCACCTACTCCAACCTTCGCTTTGTTTCTGCTACTCCATGGAGTACCTACAGTCAGAGTAATTTGCAATGTACTCCAATGTTGTTACTTCTTGGACTATATACTGTCAGAGCGATAGTGTCGTGATTTTCGTCGATAAGGCAGGAGCAATGATCGGCTTTCAAAAAGCTGAAGGTGGTCCGATGAGATATACAAAGGATTAGTATTGGAGTACTCCAATATCAAAAAATTGGAACACATAATCCAACGATTTTTACAGGGAAGAAGCCTAGTACTGCCCAGAAGTAACGCTTTTCTCCTAAATTGTCATCCAAGGAAACGAGCAGTTTAAATCAAAGATGACTTGATTTGAAACTCTTTTGCGCGCCACCACCCCCAATTGGTTTGATTATGTGTTGCTACACTGAACCAAAAACGTACATGTTTTTTACGAACAAAGTTCCATAGAAGTTCACGCTGGTGTTTCTTAAAATATAAGAAAAAATTCATAGAATCTAAGAAAACTTTCTTACAATTTATGAATGAATTCATGCTTTCTGTGGATTTGTTTACATATTTTACGAAAAAGTACGTATATTCTAGGAAATGTTCTTAAATTTCTACGAAAAAGTTCTTTGGAGAGGTTTTAACGAACAATTCTTAAAATCTATGTACTTTTTCATTGGATACATGAACTTTTTTGGTTCAGTGTACTTAGCAGCACTGCATAATCGAGGAACATCTGCCAGCAGAAGCAGCGAAAAATCTGGTTACCAGACAAAATATATTGGCAGAAAACAGTGGGTGTTTTTGCTGTGATTTGGGATTTCGGTTAAAAAGGCGCTAAGAACGCAATAAATAAGAGTATAAAATGCGAATCACAGGGATATGTGTCGTAGGATTTGCTGGTGAGCAACGTTTACTTTAATTTCCGTATTAGCGCGAATAATAACTCGTTCTGAAATTGAGCAGGTATGACGATGGTAAATTGGTTATTTACTTCGAATAGTAAGGTTATTTAAGAAAAACAAAAAAACTATAAAATAGTACTTTATAAAAAAAATATACATAAAGTAAAACTTTTCTTGGCACATTTACGTGACTTATGATACATTTACACTGCACCAAATGCGTCGCATTTGGCGAAGTTATTTCGAGAATGTTTGTCCGCAGAATGAATTTGTTTGCCAAATTAGATGAATTTAATTTAATTTGACCTAATTTGATGATCAAATTGAATCTGCGGTTGAACTTGGCCAAAAGTGACGCATTTGGTGCAGTGTAAACGTAGCTTAATAGTACATTTATACTGCACCAAATTTGGCGAATTTGAATGTGTAATTTCGAACCTGTTTACACTGCCAAATTTGCATTTGGCTTCACCTTCCCTGCAAGAATCTTCTACCAGAATACAAAGCCACCGAAAGAAAATGCACCACCTTGATGTTTTAAACACATGTAGAGTAATAATAAATGAAGAATCAAGAAAGCTTCTCTCTTTTCTTAGTGGAACTGGTCCAATATCATAAAAAAAATAGTTGAAATTGTTATTTAGAACTGTGCATAATGCAAAAGTTTTCACACGTTAATTACCCATTAAGGTTCTTGCTGGGCAATTCTAAATGTGGAACACAGGCAGGGTTGCTATTTTTAGGAATTGTGGATTGTATTGTTCAGCGAATGACGCCAAATGCGATGGAATTCCAAATTTGGAAAATGAAATTTGTATGGAAAAAAGCGCCAAATTTACCAAATTTGGTGCTGTGTAAATGTACTATAAGTGTGAAAAAGACAAAAGAACCAAAGTTTAAATCAAAATGCCCAAATTTTATCTTCGCAGTACTGGCACCATTGGACACTGTTATAAAAATAGATACATTTGGAGCCCTCTCAGAGAGCGCTAAGTTTCGAATCAAGTCATCTTTGGTTTAAAAAAGTTTGGACCAACGTGAAATTAGCTTAGTTTGGGGAGGATCATTGTTTATCCTTACTATAGTTTGGCAACTTATTTTCTTCTTCTTACGAATTTGAGTGGAAGGCACTGGCTGAGTGACTCCAAATGAAATGGAATGAAGGAAAAGTGTGAAGCCCAATAAGCCATTTTGTTTGATATCAACCTAAGACGCATTTGAGATGAAAATTTCAACGTTAATTCTCACTTTTAAAAAACTTAATATCAATTAATCAATCAATAATTTTTCGATTCAAAGATAAACTACCAGTAGCAGATCAACTTTTTTGCCAAATGAGTATTAACTTGAGGTATACTTAAATATTAAAATTATAATATAAATGTCCGACAGTTTCTGCCCTCACAGTTTTTATACATACGACCCCCTTCACCATTCCCTAAATTCCAAATCGTGGTACATTATTCTAAAATATGACCCTCATTATTTGCCAAACGTTTGAGAATTTATTTTTCTGTGCTTATGGGGAATATGCTGTGCGTGTGCATTAGTGTGTTTTTGTGAGTTGCGCTACTATATAAAGCTTTCGGCAGAATCAGTCCGCCAATACGTCAGTTGCGTCACGTACGTCAATTTCAGAACAATTTCTACTTTGACGTATCCGTCGTATCTGGCGTTACTCATACAAACACCCGTAGTCTACTTTGCTGTCAGTTATTTCGACGTACGTGATGTACGTGCCGGATTGATTCTGCTGAACGCTTAAGGTATACTATGGGGAGGATTTTGCCGGTGATATTGTCAGGCTCCTTGCGGCTAAAAAATAGGAAATCTCCCTACAGTTTACTGTTTAACTATTTATTCTGTGTAAAAAAAAAAATTAAAAAATTTCTTTTACAATTTTTATTTAATTTTTTTTCATTGAATGACGTAAACAACCGTCAAATAGCTTTCAAAAAAATTGATTAATGTAAGCGGGTAGTCAACTCAATTTGGAATCAACTGCACATGCGACGAAAATTGAGTCCAAAACAATGTAAACAGGCCTTTAGCACCCAACAACTAATAAATTAGCTAAAATTATGGGAGATAGCTCAAAATACGGGGCTTGGCCTCAGGATCACGAAACCGGAAGCGCTTTTTTTAATTTTTTGTTTGGAAATAAGAAATATTTTTTATACATATGTAAGATCAGGGATCTGCTCTGCAAATATATGTAGATACATATGTTTATATGACAAATTTGCTCACACATAAAGGATAACTGAATGCTGTTGCCTTTTCCTTGCCCTGTCTCAAAATTCCAAGAAGTAATGAGCTCGGGTGGCTTTCCGTAATTCGATATCGAGCATAAACGAGTGTAAAATCATCGTTTTCGCTTTCCGTAGCCAAAATCTCGAGTTTTTTTATATGGAGTCAGATATCGAATTCACAAAAACGAGACAACGAGTATCGACTGTCGAATTACGGAAAGCCACCCCTGACTAAAACGCTGGTAAATGGTAGTCAGAGGGCTCTAACAGCAGTTCCGACGGGACTGCCGAATTTCTTGATGTCTATCAATTTTATCGAAAGTCCGTCGGAATAGGCAATAGACCGCAGAGACTTGGTAATCTGCAATAAAATGGAAAATGTCGTAAACGTCAAAATTTCTCTTCAAGATTACTATTATAAAAATGTATAAAACATGTGTAGCGAAGTATGTACTCACCTTTTTCGCGAATCTGCATGTTTACCTCAAGACCAATACTCAGTTGCATTTGCTCTAAAATTGACGTACGTCACGCAACTGACGTATTGGCGGACTGATTGTGTTTCCCACTTAAGTTACATACCTTCACCCTGCAGATGGCGCCATAATAATTCGTATACAACACTGTATTCAGCACTTTTCGCGTTGCCAGCTGCCTGACCTACACTCGGCCATTTTGGTCAAAGACATCGTTGTTTGCAGACGTTTTTTTCGCTTTGGTGAGTTAAATCTTGAAAAATCTATACCATCACATGTTCTAAAGAGCATACAATTTTGTTAATAAAGTGATTAAAGTTTGAAGTAACTAATGAACTATGTATCTATTGCAGTTCTTAAATTCAATTTACGAGTCCCTAATACACAACTTGTTTCAAGATGGTTAGGGAGAACAAAGCTGCTTGGAAAGCCCAATATTTCCTAAAAGTTGTCGTAAGTATACCATAATTGTAAATTTCACCAAATTTTACTATAAATGATGATAAATTGTCTACGTCTGAATGTGTATCGTCTGGATGCCTTGCTTGAAAAAGCTGAACCCGGGTATCCTGATGCAAGCTAGGTTTGACAAAATTTCCGTCTGATTGTTTTTGATGTACATCATAAGCGCTTGAATACGAAAGACATTACTAATTTTGGAATTTTTTCGTTTCATTGCAGGAACTTTTCGATGAGTATCCTAAATGTTTCATTGTTGGCGCTGACAATGTTGGCTCTAAACAAATGCAAAATATCCGTACCAGCTTGCGTGGCATGGGTGTTGTACTCATGGGTAAGAATACCATGATGCGTAAAGCTATACGCGGCCATTTGGAGAATAATGCTTTGTTGGAGAAGTTGTTGCCGCACATCAAAGGCAATGTTGGTTTCGTTTTCACCAAGGGTGATTTGAATGAAATTCGCGACAAATTGCTAGAGTCGAAGGTGCGTGCTCCTGCACGTAATGGCGCTATTGCTCCTTTGCCCGTCGTTATTCCAGCACAAAATACTGGTTTGGGTCCCGAGAAGACATCTTTCTTCCAGGCTCTATCTATTCCCACCAAGATTTCCAAAGGTACAATTGAAATCATCAACGATGTGCCGATTTTGAAGCCTGGCGATAAGGTCGGCGCTTCCGAAGCAACATTGCTTAACATGTTGAACATTTCGCCCTTCTCATACGGTCTGGTCATCACTCAAGTATATGATTCTGGTTCAATTTTCTCACCTGAAATCTTAGATATCAAACCAGAAGATTTGCGCGCCAAATTCCAAATGGGTGTTGCTAATCTGGCTGCAGTATCATTGCAAATTGGTTATCCAACCATTGCGTCGGCACCACACAGCATTGCCAATGGTTTCAAGAATCTCTTGGCAATTGCTGCTTCAACCGAAGTGGATTTCAAAGAAGCTGCTACCATCAAAGAATATATCAAAGATCCCAGCAAATTCGCTGCTGCCGCCGCTGCAGTTGCACCCGCAGCTGGTGCAGGAGCTGCTGCCGAAAAGAAGGAAGAAGCCAAGAAAGAAGAATCGGAAGAGGAGGAAGACGACGACATGGGTTTCGGTCTATTCGACTAACTTGGTGTATGGCAGCAAAAACTGCGATATTTGGCATTACTATTTTCTTTCAAGTACGATCTTTTGGGTTTTACAAACATTACGGATATTTTGATGATGCAACAACTTGAGAGGGATTGCACTGTGATTATTTTTCGCACTCATTTTGTTTCGGTAAATTATTGTCGTGGTTTGACACACCCAATGGCAAGTTGCCGTCAGAAAAGTGTGTTTTAGAATCTTATTCTGCAGTAAAATCTGAGAATTTGTACGAAAGAATAAAGTAATTTAAACATGAAATGCTTTTTTTATTTGAGGCTCATATGAGCAAACTTCATTTGGCCAGCGTTCAATAGACATCGAAAATTGCTCATAAGAAGACCCTGAGATTCAATAATGTCCGAATATTAATAAGGGTTTCATATGGCAATAATCTCTTCGGCGACCGCAGTGTCACCAGAAATTGGGAGAAGTTATCTGATAACCTGTTGGTATATCACCGCCATAAGTTTTTTTATGAACTTGATATATGATATCACATGCACTTAATATGAACTGCATTACCGAAAGTGGTCAGTGACTTGTCATTTTTTCGTCTCGAAATGAACAGAACATCTTGATGTATGTATGTGCATAGACGCACCAGGTGAGAAATGAATTAGACATTTACATTGATGGCACTAAGCTACCAACTGTCAGCCACCAAAAGTTATTGGGGGTGACACTGGATGATACTTTCTCATTTACTGGTCATGTGTCTGCAATAGTCTCAAAGGTACGAGGTCGCAAAGAGATCCGCAAGTAGAGCATTGGCCGACCAGTCTTTGACTATAGGTGATGGCCTAATGCACGTTTGCTTTGCTGGCTTTGCCTAGAGAAATGTCAAAATCCTTTGAACTCTACTGAAATGTATGAAAGTTGGCCCAGTGGCAGCCTTACTTTGCTTGATTGAAAGCGTCGAATAGCCCAAATCTCTATTTGACAGCGCTTTACACGCTTCGCTGTTCGTTTCATTCTGTATTTTTGACAACTTTTGTAGCTACTATTGGGCCATAGAAGCTTTAAAAGGAAAGCGAGGTAAGCAAAGCAAGCGTACATTGGGTCATCAGCTTATGCCGCACCCATATGGTCGCCTAACGTTCATAATACCAGCTGGACGAAGTTACAAGTCTGCCAAAATACCGCTATCAGAACTGCTACGGGATGTCTCCAGAGTCTCACCTCCATCAAGAGGCAAAACTGCTCAATGTAAAAGAGCACGCGGAAATGCTTAGCAGGCAATTCTTTCTGAACTGCCACAAGCCAGCACATCCAAACCGTCATTCTGGACACAGATCCGCCCCCGAGAGACAAAGGGACATCTCCGTAGGCATTATGACGAGATCCGGCATGTTGTTGTTGTTGTTAACAGCAAAACACTCTCCGAAGGTTTTGGGGAGTGATCCCTCGCGGTACTGCCCGACTGTCGTGGTACCGATTTGGTATGACCAGTGGAACCTTCTAGGTCATGTCGTCCCTCCATCCGTGAAGTAGGAGAAGATGGGTAATGAGAGGTGAGAGGCATCATATCCGTAGATCAACCATCGAGTAGCACGTCAATTACCTATGTGCATATTAGTCGCCTCTTACGACCGGTATGCCTACCTCGGGCATATTCTAAACCCCTAACCCGCAGGGGGTACGAGATCCGGCATCATATTACCTTGCTGTTTGATCCGCGGAATCATAAGCGGGCTCTAACCGACATCCACACCGAGTCGGTTGACACTTTTGTCAGATCTCTACCTGTGAGTCCAGTTCTAAACAGACCCCCACCCTATATTGCTGAAGAAGAACGCACCTTACCAAGGGAGACAAGAGTCACGATGGCACAACTTAGGTCTGGATACAGTGTGAGGTTAAACTCCTACTTATCCAGACTGAATGATACAATTTCAAACACATGCTCTGCATGTGGTAGGACCCCCATGATACCCTACATCTCTTCAATTGTCCAATTGAACCTACTCTTCTAACCCCTTTGTCCCTATGGTCCAACCCTGTTGAAACTGCACGTCTCCTTGGACTCCCGTTAGAAGAGCTTGATGAAGATATTCGGAATGATCATACACTCTAGGCAGGGCATCACTCCCCAAAACCTTCTGGGAGTGTTTTGCTGTTAACAACAACAAGAACAATATTGTTAACATGTTTGTGATATTATATGATAACACAACTGATATATAATAGGATATCGTAGGAAGTTGTTATCGCTCGTTCCAAAGTAAAGATACTTATTTCAAAAGTAAAAGTAGGTCGCCTCCCAGTTGGTGCACCCTGGGTAACGCTAAATGACCTACATAGCCTTCACGGCTAGTTTCTTGTATTGCCGGTTCTACGAGAACGGTACCAGTACTTGTGCTGTACCCATCGTGCCGAAACTACCCGGGCCGTTTTCTTATACACCTCGCTACAACAACAACAACTTTGGAACGGGCGATATGATATAAATATATTGCATGGACTGAGATGATATGATATCGCATGCACTACATATGATATGATCTCGCATGTACATACTTGATATCGTCGCCCGGACGAAAGATTGTCGAATGTTTCATATAACATACAATGTTGTTGTTGTTAACAATGCATTGCCCTGTCTAGAGTGTATGATCATTCCGAAGATCTTCATAAAGCTCTTCTAAGGGGAGTCAAAGGAAACGTGCAGTTTCAACAGGGTTTGTCCAGAGGGACAGAGTAGGTTCAGATGAACAATTGAAGAGATGTAGAGTATCATGGGGGGTCCTACCACATGCAGGGCATGTATTTAAGATTGTATCATTAAGTCTGGATAAGTAGGAGTTTAACCTTACACTATATCCAGACCTAAGCTGTGCCAAGGTCACTCTTGTCTCCCTTGGTAAGGTGCGTTCTTCTTCAGCAATATCCGGTGGAGGACTGTTCAAAACGGGATTCACAGGTAGAGATCCGACAAAAGTGTCTACCGACTCGGTGTGGATGTCGGTTAGAGCCCGCTTACGATTCTGCAGATCAAACGGCAAGGTAATATGATGCCGGATCTCATCATAATGCTTACGGAGATGTCTCCTTATGTCTCTCGGGGGCGGATCTATGTCCAAAAGATGACGGTTTGGATGTGCTGGCTTGTGGCAGTTCAGAAGGAATTGCCTGCTCAGCATTTCCGCATGCTCTTTTACATTGAGCAGTTTTGCCATCCCGTAGCAGTTCTGATGGCAGTATTTTGGCAGACTTGTAACTTCGTCCAGTTGGTGTTATGTACATTAGGCGACCATATGGGTGCAGCATAGTCAAAGACTGGTCGGCCAATGGCCTTATATGTAGTCAGCAACGTTTCTTTGTCTTTTCCCCAAGTACTGCCGGCAAGTGACTTGAGGATCTTGTTGCGACCACGTACCTTTGAGACCATTGCACACACATGACCAGCAAATACAATCATCGTATCAACTTGATATGCTGTCGCATGCACATAATATGATAACTGGTACTGTCGGACGGTGCATAAAAGTTTAATATTGGTCAGATTTTTTGTATTTAATTCATTTCATTTAAAATGATTGTATGTAATATATAAGGGCACTTTAGATTACATGTTTGCGATTGTTTTGTAAAGAAATGGAATATTGAACTAAATACATAGCTTAAAGACTGCCAAGCCTCAGGATATAAAGATAAATTGAGAAATACTTTAGACAATTACAAGACTAAAATAAGAAAACAAATTAATAGATATTAACAAATGACCGTCAGTAACTAGGAATGCCGCCCATGAAAAACGTCAGATCAGAACAACTAATAGTATGTAATATCGATGGTTTCTTGAATGGGATTACCCCATTCACGTGCTACTATCATAATTTCGTTCATGGATAGTTTGGGGCCGATAAGTGGATTCATCTGAGTCATGTAACAGCATAACCAGCTATAAAGAAAAACCAAAATACACAATTAACAAACACAAACAAATTGACTGCGTCTTCTTCACTCACAATAGCCAACAGGTGGCCGCTACCAACATTAGACAGCATTGTGTGACACTATAAAGAGTTGAGATATATGAAAATGCAATTTCTTTATCATTTTTCATTATTAAACAACTACTCACCCTTTGTTGGGTCCACGAGCGAAGAAGGGGCAAATAATGCCTATGAATCCCCAAATGCAGGTCATCACAACAGGTGCTACCCAAGCTTCAGCCATTTTTACACGTCAAAAAGGTTAATACTGTTAAATGGAAAAGATTTCCAACAAACGGCCCTCTGAAATAAGAATTAACAAAAAAAATTGGAGCACTACGTCTTGCGAAAGTTTATGAAAATAGTTGCAAAAGGGCAGTGTATTTTTTTTGTTCAGCCAAATGTCACATGATCTGACATGGGACAATTTAAACAGCTGTTTAATTCAGCGTGCTGAATTTGCAATCTGTCGCAGTGTTGCATTGGAACTTAGGCTACGCTCACGCTGCGACTGACTTCTGCCGTCCGACAGCAAACACACATCTGCACATATGTATTTTAAATGAGCCGGGTGGAATCGGATGAAACTTGTTTAAAGCTACGTTTTCACTGCACCAAATGCGTCACTTTTGGCGAAGTTAAGGATGATTTACACGGGTCGACTTTATAGTCAATTTGTCGTTCCACTGCGTTCTACCTTCAAATACAAGGTGTGAATCGATCGAATTGCTATTTACACGGTGGAACGACGAAACTCGACTAGAAAAATCGACCCGTGTAAATAAGCCTTTATTTCGAGAATGTTTGTCCGCAGAGTGAATTTGTTTGCCAAATTAGACGAATTTAATTTAATTTGACCCTTGAAACAACTTGGCCAAAAGTGACGCATTTGGTGCAGTGTAAATGTAGCTTTACATCGGGTGAACTCATTTAAAACACATGTTTGCCGATATGTGTTTGCTTTCGATCGGCCGGTGCATGGGACGAATTTGACAGAAAAATAACGGCGCGTGCAAAGAGGGTAGAAATAATAATGCTGATTTCGTTTCAACAAAAAAATGTGCCCTTGTAAATAA
Organism: Campiglossa producta; assembly: GCA_964058755.1. Taxonomy (NCBI): domain Eukaryota; kingdom Metazoa; phylum Arthropoda; class Insecta; order Diptera; family Tephritidae; genus Campiglossa; species Campiglossa producta. Next base: position 123,248,678 of record CAXKVI010000002.1, on the reverse strand, counting down.
ATTTGGCACTTTGTTTTTAATTTCCTGTTTTGTCTCATCTCTTTCCATCTTCTTATCTCTTTCTATCATTCGCTAGAAGATAGGAGGGACCGCCATGTTGATGTGTGCCGTATGTAAATAAAATGTCACGAAATGTAAACAAATCGCACCTATTGTTATTCACAATGATGTGCACCGTGCAAAGGCGTTGAAACGAAATCACCATAAGAGGAACCAACGCAATTCAGCAAGTCGCAGGTAAGGAATTTGGCGTCACTACCACAACTACAGCTGTTTAGATACATGACGTGAGAGCGAGAGAGGGAGAGGCAGCTCGCGTGTTTGCGAATGTGGCCATTGTGTATCAGTACAAGTGTGGAATCTTCTGCATAGACGTCAAATTTTCAAAGTGAGTTTAACACCTGATGATCAGAGTTACTTTTTTGGAAAATAGTATCATTTAGCGCCGAGTTGCAGTCGATTGCGTAAAAAAATTAGTAGTAAATAAAGGGCTACTACTTCTCTAAATTTATCAAGGTCTGAAACCGATTAAAATAACGTTCGGGTTACGGTTTCGGTTTTGCAACTTGTTTCGGTTTCGGTTCCGGTTTCGTTCTTCAACATTTATTTCGGTTTCGGTTACGGTTTCGTTCCGGTTTCGGTTACCAAATAAAAACACAAACAAAATAAATTTTACTACTAAAATAGTCAAGTACCTATGTAGCTTCGAAATAGATCTGAATTTTCATAACTTTTTCCTGCTGCCATGATGGGATTTCTCTAATATAATAATAAATTTTATTAAAGCTATGCATGGATGAAATTTCTGCAAAACAAATTCCTAGAATTAACTCTACTTTTTTATTAGAAAAATATTAAATGAAATGTATAAATCGCCAAAAACATTAATATGAGTGGTGCTTTCTGAGTCAAGCCTGAACATTTCGTTTTCGTATCTCGTAAATTTTTTTCGGTCGCTTCATTCAACTATAATCAAATTTCCTCTTTCAGAATTTTTATACTAAGGTTAAAACGCTTTTTTTGTAACCTTGCTCGACAAACCTCCCTGAAAGTTTTCAGAGTACCTGTTTGTGCCCACTTAAAGAAGTGATACATTAAAAAAATTCAAAACCGTTTGGAACCGGTTCCGGCTTTTGAAACGGTTTCGGTTTCGTTCTTTTCCAGATCAAAATAACGGTTACGGTTTCGGTTTCGGTTTTGAAAAATGAATCGGTTTTAATCGGTTACGGTTACGGTTTCGGTTTCGGTTTCAGTCCTTGAAATTTATAAAATAAGGTGAAAAATAATAGTTAAACATTTTTAAGTCTCGTTTTCATTAGGTCAAATTTATCGAAGTAAGCGGTAATTGTCTACTTTGGCTGTCAACTGCCAATAAATTAGCTTAAATTATGGAAGGGGCTCGAAAGACGGCGTCAGGATCACGAATCCGGTAGTGATTTTTTAATTTTTGGTTTCAGTGAAAAGTTATGGTGAAAAAACTGAAAATTGACCCGGGTTTGATACCAAAATTGGGGCGGAATCATTGGTATTTATGTGCAGAACATAATGAGCTGGCAGCCTTCGGCCGCGCTTATAAAAAACTAACCTGGGGTACACCATCCCAAGTCCGGGGTGTTGCCTGAACCGTGCCACGGTATGCACATTTTTGGACTTTTTAGGCGCAGTCTAATGAAAATACAACAACCAAATGAAAACTTGAAACTTGGATTGCAAATATCTCCTCAGAGAAGCAAAATATTAAAAAAGCGCTTCCGGATTCGTGATCCTGAGGCCAAACTCCGTCTTTTGAGCCCCCTCCCACAATTTTAGCTAATTTATTAGCAGTTGACAGCTAAAGTAGACAATTACCAAATAAGCAACCGAATCTCCATAAAGTCGATGAAATTTGACACCTTTTGACCCAAAGAGGCTGGCTTTCATAAGAGAGTTGTAATTTTTAAAGTTTATTTTACCTTTTGAACTTGTAGCACTATTTTCAGAATTTGTTTGCTTTAGTAAAGATTTAAAAACGTACTGCAAAAGGCAACAAAAAAATGAAAACTGCTAACAACATTTCACGACAGGCCAATTGCTTTATGCTGGCGAAATTCCACAGTTTTGATGTTGGTACTTGGCTTAATAAATTAAAAACAATCTATCTGAAAAAAATTGTGTTCTCATTTTCTGGTTTCTTATTTCGAAGTTCGAACATTAAAATTTTTCCTGTACAATAAATAAAATTTAATCGTTTTAAGTTTTGTATTTCTTGTTTGCAAAATATAATAAAAGTGTAAGCCTAATGATTCGCTTAAAAATTTCCGTACAAATTGGAATGAAAAAGTTGTGCAACACAGCAACACTTTTTTGCAAACAAGCACCCTGTCTCATTGTTTTACGGTCCTGCACAAAACCCTGGTTTGCAGAAACCACAATAGCAACCCAGATTTTTGACATGGATGTGTGTTTTGATTGACGTTGAAGTGTGTTTTGACATTTCTGTCAAAGCTACATTTCACACTTTATGTTATACACAATGAATGTGGCACAAAGAGGAGATGACGATAGATAAACGCTTCGAGAACACTGCTGCACGAATAAAGCAGAAATGTGTAGACATTTCTAGGTTGTGAAGCTGCTGCTTGCTAGGGTATATAAACCGCGCAAAGACAACGCACTTCAATCAGTTTATTTTGAAGTGTTGTACAGTGAAGTACTAAACAGTAAATTAACCCGCGATATTGTACTACGGTTTTTAGTACTGAATAAAGCGTACTACTTATTAAACAGAATCGGAGTGTTTTATTTAACGTACAGTGATCGAACTCAGGGAAAATAATCAAGTAATCATCGAATTCGTCACAATAATAAAGGAATCATCGAATTCGTCACAATTGGTGTCAGAAGCGGTATTGTTGAATAAAACAAGGACATTGCAAGGATAATAAGGACGTTGCAAGGATAACAAGGACATGGCAAAGTTCAATGAATTGAAGATCCAGCAACTCCAAAACGAGTTGGAACGGCGTGGACTAACAACAACAGGCAATAAGTTAGAGCTACAATCACGTTTACGAGAGGTTATGGAAGCGGAAGCAATTAACCTTGAGGATTATGAGTTCCATATTTCGGAAGACGTAACGTCTGGAATGGAAGAGAAGAAAGTTGCCCCAAATCCAGTAACAATCGTGGACACAACACGATATTGGCGGTATTGAATACAAAGTTTATATGTCATCTCAGCTGGAAGCACAAGTGCATCGGTGAATAGCTGGAGCGCTGAGGACAAAGTCGCTGCGCTATTCTTAGCATTGAAAGGACCGGCAGCGGAAATCCTTCAAATTATTCCAGAAGGTGAAAGGAACAGCTATGAGCCATTGATGGGTGCAGTTGAGAGGCGTTACGGTAGCGAGCATAGGAGGCAGATATTTCAAATGGAGCTACAGAATCGCTTCCAGAAGGCTAATGAGACATTGCAGGAATTTGCATGGGACATTGAGAGGTTAGCTCATTTGGCGAACGCAGACGCACCCGTGGAATACATCGAGAGGGTAAAGATCCAAAGATTCATAAATGGAATAATGGATGTAGAGACGAAGCGAGCCGCATATGCAAATCCCAAAAGGACATTCGCAGAGACGGTATCACACGCTTTATTGCAAGAGACAGCCTCGTTTTTATGTAAACCAGATAACAAGGTTCACCATGTGGAAAAGGAGACACCAGACTTGGTCGAAAAAATCAACAAAGTTTTGGAAGCCTTGAATGGAGCACAAAAGAAAAGCGATGGTGCGATTAAATGTTTCAAGTGCGGAAAGTCTGGTCATATTGCACGTTTTTGTGGATCTGGATCCAATTATTCCAGCAATGCAGGTGAGCGTAAGGGTAACGCTGAAGGAGATGAGCAAGATGAATGCCCCATAGTTTCTGTCTCGCAGTTCGGAGGGAAAGCAAGTAATGTTACTGTTTGAGGTTTCTTGGACGGAAAAGAACGGTTACTCACTGTGGATACTGGCGCATCTCATTCCATCATTAGAAGTGACTTGGTCCATAAGAGAGCAAGACCATTGCAGGATGCAAAGTTGCGGACCGTAACTGGTGAAAGTAAGCTGGTTCATGGAGAAGTGCGGTGCAAAGTTGTGATTGAGAATGTGACTACATACCACAACTTCTTAGTGGCAGATATTCTGGACGAAGTCATCATTGGCATCGACTTCTTGGCTGTGAGAGACATTCACATGAACCTGAGAAATAGAGTTATGACATACAATGGCCAAGAAGTACCTCTGATCTTTGGACACAACATTGGGTATTGCACCAAAGGAGTTTCATTAGAGGTGAAACACAGGGACACTCGAAAGGCAAAGGTACCTCCTCAACCAATGGCTTTGATAGACAAACGCCTGCTTGAGGAACTTCGGAGAAGTCAACAGGAAGATTCAGATCTGGCATGTGTGATCCGAGGGGTTGACCGAAACAAACGACCAGCACGTATTGCCGGTTCTGCGAGAACGGTATTTGTACCTGTACAATACCCTTCGTACCGAAACGACCCGGGTTGTTTTTTTTTATAATGACTCGGCCAAGAGCAATACATTTCGAAGTGACCCTGTCTAACGCGTCACGATTCCCTCACCTATTGTCATCCCCGGAACAGCCCCTTGCAGCACGGCTGCTCCTTATTCTCTTGATCCGGGCTGGCATTGAGCCAAATCCTGGCCCAAGAGAATGGTTCTGCTGCGTTTGTCGGAAGAAAATATATACAAGACGATCACACTCAGTACAGTGTGCATCATGCAAAGGTTGGTTGCACAAATCAAGTTGCTCCGGACTAGATCCGAAAGCACATCGGCCCACAAGTTTCTATAAAAATTTTGTGGCGCCCTGCTGTTCACGTCGAAGGACGTCCCGAGGCAAGCGACGCTCATATGTTGCTTTATCGCCCTCTAATAATAATCAAGTCTCCACGACCTGCAATAATTATATTGCCCAGCAGAATATATGTGTTCCCGGCTGTAGCTTACTTCCTAGTGCATCAACAGCACAAGCACCCACTCATGGCTACTTTCTTCGTAGCACATCGGTTGATGCTTGTAGCACTACTGAGCTTCAGCCCCCGTCTCTAAACTCTTTAATAACTTCTTCCGGCACTAGCACGAATGAAAGTCAAGTCCATCAACTTCTGGTCCCTCACTCTTCGTGCACTGTATGTCGGCACAGGATATATGCGTCTGTGGCATCGGTCAAGTGCAACTCCTGCCTAGGCCTGTGTCACCTACGCATATGTTCTGGGCTCGCAAACAGAAATCTTTGGACTGATGTGTTTGTCGCGCCTTGCTGTCGAGTTGTGCAGCCCTCAACGCCGACGGAAGTACACTCATCTAATAGTGAACGAATTCCGCCGGCTTCAGGACTGCAACGGAGATCAATATCGCGACATAACCTACCACCATCTAGGCGAACACATCAGTCTTTAACTCCCAGAGTGGCCATTGCCTCTCCTTCGCAATTTAAATTGTTGCAATTTAACTGCAACGGCTTGACCGGCAAGATAGCGGAGATAACCACATTTATGCAGCTACATAAAATCAAAATTGCTGCAATCCAGGAGACAAAACTTGGCCCCCACTCGAATCTCCGAGCGAGTGGAGGCTACCACGTACTCCGGCATGATCGTACAGACGGCGGAGGTGGTCTCGCGTTCCTTGTACACCATACGGTGCAATATAGGGAATTTGATATCAACACTGACCAAAGTGACTTACCTTTAGAGTGTCAAGGTATAGTTATACAAGCTGGTGGCGTTGATCTCGAGCTAATCAATATATACATTCCTCCCGTCACCTGCTGCCCCAGAAGTTATCGTCCTGACCTTAGGGCGTTTCTTTGTGGCGATAACCGTATCATCATGGGCGATTTTAATGCCCATCATGATATGTGGCATTCACACCTTTCGGTGGACGGCAGAGGACGGGAATTAGCCGAGCAAATTGATAACTCCTCTTTCTGTACTGTGAACGGAGACTCCTCAACTAGGATGGCTGTTAACTGCAGTAGCTCCCCGGACCTAACTATTGTTAGCCCGGGGTTAATTAACAGCATCAACTGGCAACCTATGGTGGCCCTGTCATCCGACCACCTGCCTATCATCCTGTCTGTCGATCGTGCCACGGATTTTATCACGTCGGAGAAACGTACTTACGTGAATTTTAAAAAGGCCAATTGGGTCGGCTTTTTGGAATTCACGGAGAGCTCCTTTGGTGATCTTCCCATTCCCACTGACGTACACGTTGGTGAGCGCAACATACGTGAGGTCATTAAAAAGGCTACAGCCCGTTTCATACCAGCTGGTAGGATAAAAGATATCAGGCCTAACTTCCCAGCTGAGGCCGCAGCCTTGGCCAACGAACGTGACCTCATACGCAACATCGATCCATCTGACCCACAGATCGGTGATCTCAACGTGGAAATCAGAAGGCTGGTTAACGAACACAAACAAACCAAATGGGAGGAGCACCTCAGGTCTTGTAACCTCTCTACCGGTGTTGGGAAATTATGGTCCACCGTCAAGTCCTTGTCGAATCCTTCGGGTCCACCAAAAAATGTCGACATTACCTTTGGTGACAAGACAATAAATGACCCCAGGAAATGTGCACAGGCTTTTTGTCGACAATATGTCCCACACCCTGCGCAAGACAGGGCTAGACGTGGAATCTTCAGGCGTGCGCATAAACACAAAAACTATGCCCCCGTTCCCATCACCGCTACAGAGGTTCAAGAGGCCATCCGGAAGGCCAAAAACTCCAAAGCCATCGGCCCTGATGGCATAGCCATGGTGCATCTAAAACACATCGGCCTAGCGGGAGTCAAATATTTAACGGCCGTCTTCAATTTGTCTCTGATCACAGCTGTCATACCCGACAAATGGAAGCAGGCAACTGTGATCCCACTACTAAAGCCTGGCAAGCCAGCTAACGTTGGGGAGTCATATCGCCCGATATCACTCCTCTCGCCAGTAGTAAAGACACTTGAGGCGGTCCTACTCCCGCTCTACACATCACACTTGATGTTAGCCGAGCACCAACATGGCTTCAGGAAGGGTAGGAGCACAACATCTGCTCTAAATGTCATAAACACTCAGATAACTGACGGTCTTAATCAAAATAGGCCTAATGACAGGACGGTTCTAGTTGCACTTGATTTGAGTCAAGCTTTTGACACAGTAAATCATGGGCAACTTGTAGCTGATTTGGAAGACTCGTCACTCCCCCCCTGTCTAAAGCGTTGGACCGCCAATTATCTCAGTGGTCGTCGGTCGTCTGTTGTATTTAGAAACAAAAAATCTAAAGCCAGGAAGATAAAACAAGGGGTACCACAGGGTGGTGTCCTCCCCCCGTTATTGTTTAACTTCTATATTTCGAAGCTTCCTCCTCCACCAGAAGAAGTTACGATTGTTTCTTACGCAGACGATTGCACGATATTGGCAACTGGTACTTCCGTTGATGAGCTGTGCTCCAAAATAAATGGTTATCTCCCCTCTCTAGTCGAGTTCTTTACTGCCCGAACCTTGACATTGTCGCCAACAAAGTCTTCGGCGACCTTATTCACGACGTGGACGGCGCAGGTTGGCATGGAATTAGAAATCTATGTAGGTGATCATAAAATACCTACTGTCGCTCACCCAAAAATTTTAGGAGTGACTTTTGACACCATGCACACTTTCGCTGCCCATTCAGCCGCAATTGTCTCAAAATTACAGAGCCGCAACAAAATCCTCAAGTCACTAGCCGGCAGTACTTGGGGTAAAGACAAAGAAACGTTGTTGGTAACGTACAAGGCAATTGGTCGGCCGATCCTGAACTATGCGTCGCCGATATGGTCGCCGGGGCTTGCAGACGTTCACTGGAATCAGCTTCAGGCCTGTCAAAACACCGCGCTCAGAACCGCTACGGGGTGCGTCCTTATGTCACCTATATCTCATATACATAATGAGGTGGAAATGCTTCCAGTTAGGGAGCATAATGAAATGCTAAACAAGCAGTACCTACTGAACTGCTGTAAACCACAGCATCCCGGTAGACAACTGCTTGAACTCATTCCGCCTCCTAGGACCATAAGGTCGCATCTACGTAAACATTTTGATGAGATCCGTCACTATATAACAACGCCGTTTGATCTACAGGTGCACAAACAGGCTTTGGGGCATATCCATACAACGTCTGTTGGCCATTACTCTGCGCTCTGTCCGCTAAACAATGTCTTACATGCCGCAACACCTGGCATTTCAGAAGAGGAGCGTCATCTTCCTCGAGAGACAAGGGTCACTCTGGCTCAATTACGCTCTGGATATTGTAGTAGGTTAAACTCCTACATATCTAGACTGAACCCTGATGTGCCGAATGTATGTCCGGCATGCGGCTCATCCCCCCACAATACCAATCACTTATTTTCTTGCTCATTTGAGCCCACTCTTCTAACACCCATCTCTCTTTGGTCCAATCCTATTGAAACTGCTAGTTTCCTTGGACTCCCGTTAGAAGATATTGATGACAATTAGGTTAAGGAAAAATACGCGTTGGGCAGGACTACACATCGTTACAACAACAACAACAACCAGCAAGAAAAGAAATGTTAGCGGCGAGTCCAGTTGCCAAGTCATATTGGGCACAATGGAACAGTTTACGAATGGTATCCGGTTGTTTGCATCGAATATGGGAGAGTGAAGATGGTCAATGCGCTCGGAAGCTTATAGTTGTTCCAAGGAAGCGGGTGTCTGATGTTCTTAGCGAAATGCATAACGATCCAAGTGGAGGTCATCTAGGAGTCAAGAAGACCTTGGAGAGGATTAAGCTGACATTTTATTGGGTTGGTTACGGTCAGTCGGTAAAGGAGTGGATTGCCAAATGCGATGAGTGCATCAGAGCAAAGGTGCTGAGGTCCACGAGTCATGGTCGTAGGAGGCAGTGCAACTCACATGCACCGGTTGAGAGGATTACCTTGGATGAAGCTGGTCCATTCCCCAGAACTATAAGCAAAAACATGAAAACCAGGTACGACAAAGCAATGGAAACAGAAGGGTTTCTGGAAGGAGATTTAGTATTCCTTAACAGGCCACAACGGAGGAAAAGTGTGTCTCCCAAAGTTCAGTGCAACTGGGAAGGACCATACAGAGTTGTGAAACGGATCAACGACGTTGTTTACCGTATACAGGCTGTTGGAATGCCAAGGAACAAAATGAAAGTGGTTCCCCTGGAGAGACTAGCAACGTTTGGATCGGAAAATGTGTCTTAGACTTAGGTGGAGGGCAGTGTGGCGAATGTTCTCAAGAATCGCTATCTCCCAACTCTAGCGTATTTCCATCACTAGCGTCACTACCACAACTACAGCTGTTTAGATACATGACGTGAGAGCGACAGAGGGAGAGGCAGCTCGCGTGTTTGCGAATGTGGCACAAAGAGGAGATGACGATAGATAAACGCTTCGAGAACACTGTTGCACGAATAAACCAGAAATGTGTAGACATTTCTAGGTTGTGAAGCTGCTGTCTGCTAGGGTATATAAACCGCGCAAAGACAACGCAAATCAATCAGTTTATTTTGTAGTGTTGTACAGTGAAGTACTGAACAATATAGTGAAGTTGTTATTTACAGCTGTTCATAATGCAAACGTTATCACACGTTATTTACCCATTAAGGTTCTTGCTGGGCAATTCTAACCCCCTTATTCATAAAAAATAAAATTGGGTTATAAAGCTTTTCAAAATGACATTTGCATAAAAGTTTTGAATTATAAGATCTTAATAAATCTTTAATATTTTTTATGAATAAGGGGGTAAATGTGGAACACAGGCAGGGTTGCTATTTTGGGGAACAGTGGATTGTATTGTTCGGCGAATGAACATAATATTTGGAGAGACACCTTGAGCTCTTGACCAAAGACATGGCAAAATAATTGAATGGTAATCGCAGCCCAAAACAGAATACGAAATTACCGTTTTGGCCCGAATTTTTGTGTCAAAAGCAGTGGCAAAACAACAAACGCATAAAAACACGTGAGCAAACGATATATTTATTTTTCCTGGCTTTTTACTTGTTTGTCCACATTTTCTAAAGAGATTATCACAAAGCACTTACTAAATTTCTTTTTTCTAAAAAAATTAACTAAAACTCATTAAAACACGCAAACGAATTCCGTAGCTTTTCCACCAACTTTTCAAAGAATGTAAACAAGAAAACAAAAAGGGTGATAGTTTGAGTGATAAAAAATCAACAAAGCATGAAAGAACCGTTAGCCACAGCTGTCAATACAACCAGTAATTATTGAATCATGGACCAAAGATGACTTGATCCGAAACTTATCGCTCTCTGAGAGCGCTCATTTTTTATAACAGTGTCCAGTGGTGCCAGTATTGCGAAGATAATATTTGCGCATTTTGATATAAACTTTGGTTATTTTGCCTTTTTCACACCAAGTCATGTAAATGTGCCAAGAAAAGGTTTACTTTATGAATGGTTTTTCTTACAACGTACTATTTCACAGTTTTTTTCTTAATAAATGTTGATATTTGAAGCAAATAACCAATTTACCATCGAAATACCTGCTCAATTTCAAAACGATATTATTCGAGCTAATAGCGAAAATAAAGTAAACTTTGGCCACCAGCAAATCTCACGACACATTTCCTTGTGATTAGCATTTTATACTCTTATTTATTTAGTTCTTACCGCCTTTCTTGGGTGTCTTTCATGGGGGTGTTGCGCCTTGCACACACCTGCGCTACCCCAAACCGTCGATTCGTAGGTGCGTGCACCCTCCTTCTCCAAGTGGGGGAGGAGCCTCCTCGTGGTGACACCCGGGAACGCTTCGGCGGCTAATTCGAGCGGCGACCTCTCCCCCTCCTCTTTTAAGCCCTGTTTTTCCTTCGCTACTCCATCCATCACAGCCCCCACCCTCTCCTTTTACCCGGCTTTTCTCGTAGGGGCTGGATCAAGGTGTCATACGACCCGTGCCGAGGATCAACCTGGCTGGGGGCCTTAAATAGCCCAGTCGCGAACGGAGTGCTTCGGATACCAGGCGACCTCCGATTCTATTTAGCCTTACCCGGGTAATGCGGATCTCTGCGCGGGTGAAACCTTTCCCCTTCTTCTGGCTCTCCAAATAAAAAGCCGACAGGAGCTCGCTCCGCTAAGACGGCTACGGGAAAAACGGACCAAAACAGAACTACAACAGCTGAGAGGACACCCCAGCGATTTAAGTCTGCAGCAGCAGCTAGACAAATGAGGGCCGAGTGCAAAACCGGTGCGAGTAGTCCGATGGTCGGTGCCTCTTCCAGGGGTGCCGATTGGGAGGTCATCAACGCGGTTACCACCACGCGCATAGCGTCTGGTGAGCTCATGGCCGGGGGCTCCAGAGGTAATGGCGGTGCCAGCGACAGGTCCAAGGACTGTGCGCCTAGGCAAGCCATGAAAGTCAGCCACCAAGATAAGCGGCCTGCAGCCCGAATCCTCTACAGGAACGCGACCTCACCGACAAGGGAGGAAGATGTTTCGGCGGGGGTTTGGGCGAAGGTCCAGCGAGACCTTGCGTGGGCTCGGCAAAAAGTTCCGGACTTCAAACTGGAGCTATATGGCGTGAACAAAAGGGAAACCTCCTAGCGCAACCGCTCTGTGGAGGAGACTACCCCAACGGCACCGAAAAGGACCAAAACTCAGGGAGGCCAGATGAGGTCTTTCGCAGATGTAGCCAAGGATCGGAAGATCATTGGCGTTATTGATGAGAGCAACGTGGACGAAGTGGATCGAGGCCGCGCTTGCTAAGGTTGCCGTCCAGGTGAAAAGGGAGAACCCTGGGCCACCACCAACCTACACTGATGCAGGATGGTATCAGGGAAATGTCAGGCTCATTGCCTGTGAGGATGCGAGGTCCGTTGACCTATATAAGATCGGCGTGCAGCGAATAGGGGAGGTGTACCCCGGCGCGCGCCTAAAAGCCAAGAGCTAGAGCTTGGCTTCCAGTGACGCCAACGGAACCAGCGGAAATTCTGGACCAACTGCAGGAGTTTAACCCGGGTCTACCGACCCATAACTGGAAAGTGGCCAGTGTGGAAAAAATAGCCAGGAAAGCAACCATGCAGATTGTTCTGCTGTTGGATGAAGCAAGCATCGAGGCCTTGGACCGATGCGATTATCGGGTTAGTTACGGCTACAAAATATCAACCTGAAGGTTTATAAGGCTGACGCCGATGCGTTGGCAAGCTTCTCGTCACTTGCGGAGATGGAACCTTCATCACAGTAAATCAGCGTTAGCTGCACTTCTACTTCAACTTTCTGCAGGTGGAGTAGATATTATCCTAGTCCAGGAGCCGTGGATCACTGCAAATAGGATCTGTGGCTTGAGGACTCCAACTTACAAGCTTTACAGCGCTCAAGACAAGGGTAAGCCTCGTACGTGAATTTTAGCCAAATCTAGTATTAACGCTTTTCTTCTGCCCCAATTTAGTGACGGAGATCTGACAGCGATAAGCGTCGAGGGGTTGGGCAGAAGCTGCAGATTTGCTTCTTTCTATCTGGTTCATGATCACGAAGGTTCACTACCACCACACAACTTCAGGGAGTTCTACCAGTTCACGAGACAACCTAATCGTGCTTGGTCTTAAAAGAACACTCCTTCTCAGACCTTAGGTACATTAGTTTCTCAATAACAGATATGCACGCAAGTCCAAAATATATACAAAATATAAAAAGGACAAACTGGAGCTACTACAAGATCCAGAAAGGCATGTAGGGCTGCCTTTAATAAAGCCAAACAGGAGGGCCGCGAACTATCCTGAGCTCTTTACAAAACTAAGCTAAGTACATACAAGAAAGAGATCCGCAAGGCCAAACGAGCCTCCTGGGAGAATTTCTGCAGTGAAATTGAATCTACATCTGGTGCCGCGCGCCTGAGGAGAGTGCTCTCAAAATCGCCGGCAACACTGAGCCACGTCCAAATGCCAGATGGGCAGTGGACTGATTCGACGACGGATACCATGAATCTGCTCCTGGATACACACTTCCCGTCATGCACAGACATGTCTACTACTACGATCGCTGGAGGGATACCCTCCGATCAAATGATAAAGGAAATCACCGATGAGAAAAAGTTAGACTGGGCTTTATCTACCTTCAAGCCCAATAAGTCGCCAGGACCGGACGGAATATTCCCGGCCCAGCTACAAGAAACATCCGATCTTATTAAGCCTTGGTTGAAAACTATGTTTACAAGTTGAAAATTGAACTAGTCCTCTTCACTAGAAGGTACAAAATACCTAACCTTACACCACCAAAAATTGGAAACACGACCTTGACATTCAGTGACAAAGTCAAGTATCTAGGAGTTATTCTGGACAGGAAATGACTCTGGAATGACAATATAACAGAACGAGTTAAAAAAAGCAACGTGTGCGTTGTTCACTTGTAAGAGAGCAATTGGTGTTTCATGGGGGTTTTCTCCCAAGGTAGTACACTGGATCTACACGGCCATTGTTCGCCCGATTCTACTCTACGGAGTGTTGGTCTGGTGGCCTGCACTGACCAAGAACACGTACCTCAAGCAGCTGCAAAAAGTCCAATGGAGTTCAGAACTCTGCATAACAGGGGCTTTGGGTCCACTCCGACAGAAGTACTCAACACTATGTTGTATCTACCACCGCTCGATTTGGTGGCGAAAGAAGTAGCCGTGATCACAGCTTTGCGAATAAGGGAGACCGGCGTCTGGATAAATGGACAAAGTGGGCACACCAAAATCTTGGGCACTCACGCTCCTGTTAACATACCACCCTATACTGACTACTGCTCGTCAAATAACGCGTTTGTCAGAAACTACGAGGTGTTAATACCGACAAGAGAGGAATGGGACAACAGATCACATACTGTTCGAAGACCCGTTAATATCTTCACTGATGGCTCCAAGCTTGAGGGGAAGGTGGGGGGAGGTATCTTTTCACCGGACCTGGGACTTGAGATCTCCTTCCGCCTCCCCGACCACTGCAGCGTGTACCAAGCGGAAATGCTGGCAATACACGGTGCTGTGAAAAGCTTGGCGTCCATGCCGCAAAATCAGGCCGCACTTAGAGCCTTGAACTCATGCGTCGACAATGCAAAGTCGTTAACTGAATTCGCAGATCTCTCAATGAGATAGCTCAGCGCTTCAGTATTAGCCTTATTTGGGTACCTGGGCTCAGGAATATTGAAGGTAACTGCAGAGCGGATGAGCTGGCCAGACGAGGTACCACCACCCATCTCCTTCCAGGAAATAGTTCGGTAGGCATACCCATGGCCTCTTTTAAATTTAGTGTATGCACAAATACCATGAAAATAGCGAATATACTCTGGTCAGGGCTCTCAACATGCGAAATATCAAGGCTAATCTGGCCTTCTTACAACAAGGGACGTACAAATTCCCTGCTGTCTCTTAATAAATCGGATATTTCATCCCTAGTAAGGGTTCTAACAGGGCATTGTTTAATAGGCACGCACGGTGCTAGAATGGGCGTAATGTCTAATAATTACTGTCGCAGCTGCAGATGCATTGAGGAGGAGGAAAGTGTTCAACATCTGCTGTGTCATTGTCTCGCGCTCTGCAGACGACGGTTGGCTAGCCTTGGCCAACCGTTTCTCGTCGACCTCACTGAGGTGTCTAACAAGGAAGTAAAGGCGTTATCCAAATTCATTGGCTCCACGACCGTGAACTGGTCCTTTACAGCCTTCTGGTGGTCTTTGAACTCGTTTATCGGTGCCGTATCATGGCACCACATCGAGTGTTTTGATCTCCTTAGGTTTTCGGGTCGGCTGTACGCGGTCGGGCTGCTGCCGGCGTTTAAGGATAACCTTCTCGCATCTCTGGGGCAAGGAGGTGGGTGAACACCGTATGGGGTATCACAATGGGCCTTTTTAATGGCCTAAGTGTCGGGCAGGGTCTGTGTACTCTGTCCTGCCATTGCAACCTAACCTAACCTAACCTACCGCCTTTTTAACTAAAATCCCAAATAACAAATAAAAAAACCTACTGTTTTCTGCCAATATATTTCATCTGGTAACCAGATTTTAAGCTGCTTCTGCTGGCAGATTATCCTCGATTATGCACTGCTGCCAAGTCGCAACACATAATCAGTACCCCAGCATCAAGTCATCTTTGCTCTTGACACCGAGGCATAAGTGCAGAATACATACCAAAGATGACTTGATTTGAAACTTAGCGCTCTCTGAGAGCGCTTCAAATGTGTCGGTTTTTATAACAGTGTCGAATGGTGCCAGTACTGCGAAGATAAAATTTGGGTATTTTGATTTAAACTTTGGTTATTTTGTCTTTTTCACACTAAGTCACGTAAAAAAGGTTTACTTTATGTATGTTTTTCTTACAAAATACTATTTTATAGTTTTTTTCTTAATTAACCTTACTATTCGAAGTAAATAACCAATTTACTATCGTAATACCTGCTCATTTTCAGAACGAGTTATTATTCGCGCTAATAGGGAAATTAAAGTAAACGTTGGTCACCCGTAAATCCTACGACACATATTTGGCATTTTATACTCTTATTTATTGCGTTCTTAGCGCCTTCTTAACTGAAATCCCAAATCACAGCAAAAACACACACTGTTTTCTGCCAATATATTTTGTCTGCTAGCCAGATTTTTCGCTGCTTCTGCTGGCAGATGTTCCTCGATTATGCAGTGCTGCCAAGTAGCAACACATAATCAGTACCCCCGATTGGTGGCGCGCGAAAGACTTTCAAATCAAGTCATCTTTGATACATACATTTCGCAAATAAAAAAAAAAATATTTATGGATCGATAGCAGTATTTGCGAAAAGTTTAAACGTATAACTTTTTTTTGGTGAAAATAAAAACTTTAGGGATAATTCCACGTGAAAGGGCAAATTTTTGTTTTTAAACGAAATATCTTTCAACTACTTATCGGTTTAGAAAATGTTAAATACCAATAACTAGGTAATAAAAATACCTTTCATTTGATGTATAACACTCCTACCTTTATGTAAAATTTTTATATGAAAACTGTGTTTTTTCTAAAAAAAAATGAATACAACTGTTTAAAAAACGAAAAAATGTCCCGTTAACGGTATTACGAGATAGTAAAATTTTGTAGACAATGCAATAAGCTTTCATTTTATACACATATTTCTATATGAAAATTGTGTATTTCCATTATAAAAAGTTAAAAGAGTAATCGGATCAGGGCTAATTTTTTTGGACTAAAAAACAAGGACTAAAAGTGGTTTAGCAATGTGTTCTGCACATAAACACCATGGATCCCGTCTAAAGAGTGCAACCACCCGAAGTTGGCATGGCTTAGCCCAGGGTTAATTATCATAAGCGCGGCCGAAAGCCGCCAACTGAAAAAGGCGTTCTGCACATAAATACCGTGGATCCCGCCCATAGAGTACGTACCCTGGCATGTTGCCACGGTTCAGGCAACCGTCCGGAGTTGACATGGCGTAGCCCAGGGTTATTTATTATAAGCGCGGCCGAAGGCCGCCAACTCAAAAAGGTGTTCTGCACATAAATACCATGGATCCCGCCCAAAGAGTGCGTAACTGAATTGGAATGCTATAGTGCACACAATTTTCAGTGTACATTTGAAAACTCATCGTTAGGTAATCCAGGTCCTGAGGTAATGTAGCATCAGAAGTGTGATAAGATTTCGAAGGTGATGGTAAAAAAGGTAACTGGGAAGAATAGTGCCTTTTATCATCAAAAAAATCATTTTAGAACATTAAGAGTTTAACACTTACTGTTGCCAGAAAAACATTGAAGAATTTTAAGGAAAAACTGGAAAAGATTTATTTTGTACTATTTTATTTTTTAATTTATTATTTTATTTTTATTTATTTATATATAACTTGATTTTTTTACTTTATTTTGATCTATATTATTTAATTTTTTACTTTATTTTGATCTATATTATTTAATTTTTTATTTTACTTTGTCTCTTATTATATTAAATTTGACTTAATTTTATTTAATTAAATTTTTTTATTTCATTTTTTTTTGTTTATTTTTTTTTGTATTATATTTTTAGACCATTTTACTTCGTTTTATTTTTCATTTCACTTTTTTATTATTTTTATTTTGTTTTGGTTTATTTTATTTCAATTTATTTAAATTTATTTTGTTCAATTTGTTTATTAAATTTTTTCTATTTATTATATTAAATTTGAATTGATTTTTTTTTTAATTTACTTTTCCTTTAATTTGTTTTTCATTTCATTTTATTTTATTGTAGTTTTTAATTTTTTTTTTTGTATTTGAGTTCATTTTATTTTGTTTTATTTTTTTGTTTTGTTTAATTTATTTTATTTAATTTTTTAATGTTTGACTTTATTTTATGTTATTTTATTAGTTTTTTGTTTTATTTTAATTTTTTTTACATTTTTTTCCGTTCATTTTATATTATTTTATTCATTTCAAGTCCGAAAACGAAAGTTAAATTTTTTGTTGCTATTGTGGCGAATGTTGTCAAGAATCGCTCATCTCCCAACCCTAGCGTATTTCCACCACTAGCGTCACTAGCATAACTACAGTTGTTTAGGTACATTACGCGAGAGCGAGAGAGTGCGAATGTGACACAAAGAGGAGATGACGATAGATAAATGTTTCGAGAGCACTGTTGCGCGAATAGCCCAGAGGTGTGTCGACGTTTCTAGGTTATGAAGCTGCTGTCTGCTAGGGTATATAAACCGCGCCAAGACAACGCACTTCAATCAGTTTATTTTGAAGTGTTGTACAGTGAAGTACTAAACAGTGAATTAACCCGCGATATTGTACTACGGTTTTTAGTAGTGAATAAAGCGTACTACTTATTAAACAGAATCTGAGTGTTTTATTTAACGTTCAGTGATCGAACTCAGGGAAAATAATCGAGGATTCATCGAATTCGTCACAATTGGTGTCAGAAGCGGTATTGTTAAATAAACAAGGACATTGCAAGGATAACAAGGACATTGCAAGGATAGCAAGGACATTGCAAGGATAACAAAGACATTGCAAGGACATGGCAAAGTTGAGTGAATTGAAGATCCAGCAACTCAAAAATGAGTTGGAACGACGTGGACTGACAACAGCAGCCAATAAAGCAGAGCTTCAATCACGTTTGCGAGAGGCTATGGAAACGGAAGGAATCAACGTTGACGATCATGTTTGTCGACGAACATAACATCAAAGTTGGAACAACAAGAAACACGCATGCAGGGCCGTCGACAGGATTTCCGGGCCCGGGGGGATCGAAATTTCCGGGCCCCCTATATGAAGTATTTTTTTTTTTGTGAACTCATTTTTTATTTAAAAGTAATACATGTATACAAGAAGGTTTTATACATATGTGGCTAAACTTATAAATTAACTTTTCTTGATTTTTTGGCGGCGAAATTCCGAATTAAAGCATTGTAGTCTAGTTGCCTTGCTAAACGAGATTCTATACAAAGAGTAGCTAGCCCAGAAACACGATCTTGTGCAGAGCACGAGCGCTGAAAGTTCTTTATCCTCGCAATAACACTAAATGAGCGCTCAGCACCAGCAACTGTGACAGGTATTGTGCAAAATAAACGCAGCGCGATACAAATATTTGGAAAAAGCGTTTGTAAATCCTGAGAAAAAATTGCATTCAACAAATTGAATGGTGTAAGGGCTATTTCAAAATTAGTTTCGTATACATATGTGTTTCAAATGGATTATTTCATCTTCTAAACCCTTTTTAACGTCAAATTCATGTACTTTCACAAAAATCGTAGCATAATTTCGAAGTTCGTCTTCTTCCATCGTTGGGAATTGCCATAAAAAAGCAAATGTTGTATTCAGCTTTTTCATGCCTTCAAATCGACGAGAAATTCCTGAAATCACTGAATCCACTATGACTAAAAATGTGTTCCTTTTGAAATCAGTTATGGCATCTCGTTGATGTTCATCTGAAGATATTCGGAGTCTGTTCTCTCTGGTTAAAGGGAAGGATGTTGAAACATCTAATCCGCTGGCTACGTTTTAAATAAGCTTAGTTCGAAAAATTTCCGTTCCGCAGTAGCTGAGCTGTGTGAAAAGATTATTAAATAAACGACAAAAAAAACCACCTACTTTGGTACTTAATTACAGAATTTGGCAACAGTGTGCGATTTGATTCGAAATAACGACGAAGCTAGTTTGTGCACCTTTTATCTTGTTTATCTTATTTTATCTGTTTAGTTTATATATTTACCGGAAACAAAGTAAAAAAAAGCGTAGACACAAACTACGGTCGGAAACTCGGATAGATTGTATGGTTGCTATTGGAATAAGAAGTCATTGTATGGTGAGAATATTCAAATATTGCGTGGTGAAATTGCGATTTATAGGGCAAGCATGAACGAATATGGGACAAGTGTTGTACAAAAATAATCGAATTATGCGGCGCTGTTAATTTTTTCCGAGTTATTCAAATTCCCGGGCCCCTAAAAAATGCCGGGCCTGGGGGGTTTCCCCCGAAATCTTACAGACTTTTCCGGACGCTGAAAGAAACAACTATGAA
This sequence comes from Campiglossa producta, assembly GCA_964058755.1. Lineage (NCBI taxonomy): Eukaryota > Metazoa > Arthropoda > Insecta > Diptera > Tephritidae > Campiglossa > Campiglossa producta. The sequence continues at coordinate 123,229,148 of CAXKVI010000002.1, read as the reverse complement.
GCGTTGATGGGAGCCGTTGAAAGACGTTACGGCAGCGAGCATAGGAGGCAGATACATCAAATAGAGCTACAAAATCGCTCTCAGAAGGCTAACGAAACACTACAGGAGTTTGCATCGGACATCGAGAGGTTGGCTCATCTAGCAAACGGAGACGCACCAGTGGAATACATCGAGAGGGTGAAAATCCAAAGTTTCATAAATGGAATACGTGACGTGGAGACGAAGCGCGCCACATATGTAAATCCACAGAGATCATTCGCGGAGACAGTATCACATGCTCTAACTCAAGAAACCGCATCTCTTTTGAGCAAAGCATTGTACAAAGCTCACCGTGTGGAAGTGGAGGCACCAGACTTGGTCAACAAAATCGACAAAATTTTGGAAGCATTGAATGGGGCACAGAAGAAAAGCGATGGCCCCATTAAGTGCTTTAAGTGCGGAAAATCTGGTCATATTGCACGCTATTGTGGATCTGGCTCCAACAATTCCAATAATGCAGGCGGACGTAAGCGCAAGGCTGAAGGAGATGAGCAAGTCTCCCAATCCAACCAACTGTTAAACTAAAGAGAGTCAGCCGCAAGGGGCGAAGGCTGGCTCCCGCAATTGGATGCCCCATAATCTCTGTCTCACAGATCGGAAGGAAGTCGAGTAATGTTACTGTTGGAGGACTCGTGGACGGAAAGGAGCGTTTACTGACTGTTGATACGGGCGCATCTCATGCCATCATTCGATCTGATTTAGTCAACAAAGTAGTGAGGCCATTACATGGAGCAAAGTTGCGAACGGCGACTGGTGAGGACACCCAAGTCCAAGGAGAAGTAACATGTGAAATCGCAATTGGGAATGTCACCGTACTGCACAATTTTATAGTGGCAGATATTGTTGATGAGATCATAGTTGGTGTGGATTTCTTAAGCAACCTAGGCATCAAGATCGACATGCAAAACAGGACTATGAGTTATAAGAACATGGATGTGCCACTAAATTTTGGTTACGAGAACAAGTACATCAGTAAGCGGGTCCTCGTGGAAGAAAGCCAACAAATTCCACCGAAGTCGGAGGCGATCGTTTGGGCAAGGATTGATGGAGATTACGGGAAAAACAAATTGTGGGTGGTAGAGGCAGCAAACAAATCAAAGACGGATATACTAGTAGGAAAAACACTGGCTATGACAAAACAAGATGGACGTTTACCGGTAAGAGTACTAAATGAGTTAAGATCGCCGATTAAGCTTTCCAAAGGAGCTATATTGGGGCAATGTCAGGAGGTGGAGGTGGTTATAAATTGTGAACAGCTCCAGGAAAATGTTTCTACCAGCAACATTAATCTTTCAGATGATATCACGGCGTGGACGCAAGAGCTCGGAGAAAACCTCCAGAATAAAGCGGGCTACTCACCTGCCAAGAAATGTCAAACGCCATATAAAAAAACGCTCAAGAAATGGTCAAGAACTGTTTTTACACGTCAAATTTTCTTGAGCTAATAATCAGCTCATAAGAAAAAATACTACAATTTTCGATGGTTGGCAACGCCGGTTTACCTCAAGAAATAAATATGCTCGTATATATTTCTTGAGGTAAGCGTGCAGATTCACGGCAAAGATGAGTATATACTTCGCTGCACATGTTTTATACATTTTTATATTATTAATCTGCAATAAAATGGAAAATGCCATAAACGTCAAAATTTCTTGACCAGTAGCTTGTTTCCCTAACTATTTTATCGCCAAGTGTTAGCGTTAATTCTGTTTAACGCCATTTTTATCGCTTTTCCTTATTCTCTAAGGGCCGCTTGCATAAAAAGTCGATAAGCTCGATCAGCTGTTTTCGCTAACACTTTTTATCGCGGATTAATTTGATGGTGTTTAAAAGTGTTTAAGAGAAAATAATAAATTTAAGTTGAAATAAAAATGTCTTTTGAGTTTGAGGCGCTTTATTTGGTGCGAAATATTGAAAATATGGAAATGCGTTAAAGTCAAGTTAGAGAATCACAGTTTCGTTAAGAGCAAACGCCAAACCCTGGCGAAAACCTAAACGCTTTGCGAGTGGCTAAAAGTTAGGGAATCGGGCTACAGGTATAAGAAATATATGCTCGTTTTTTTCTTGAGGCATTTCTTGGCAGGTGGGTAGCCCGCTTGAGGCAACACAACTTCTACTAAAGTACTCCAGCATATTTTACAAGGATGGTTCCAAGCCAGGTAGAACCAATGTTGTGAAGCATCAAATTGATACCGGTGATGCGAGGCCAATCCGTCAAGCTCCTCGAAGTGTTCCCTTGGCCAAACGCCAAGTGGTCAGAGAAATTATACAGGAAATGAGTGAGAGCGGTGTGATCGAACCATCAGCTAGTCCATGGAGCTCACCGGTAGTGCTAGTGAAGAAAAAGGATGGAAAAATGCGGTTCTGCGTGGACTACCGGAAGCTGAACGACGTAACGAAAAAGGACAGCTATCCATTACCGAGAATTGACGATACTCTGGACTCACTATCTGGTACGAAGTGGTTTTCTACACTGGACTTGAAAAGCGGCTATTGTCAAGTGGAGGTTAAAGATGAGGATAAGGAAAATACAGCCTTCAGCGTTGGAGAGGGGCTGTGGCAATTTACGGTAATGCCCTTTGGACTATGTAACGCACCTTCTACTTTTGAGAGACTCATGGACCAAGTATTGAAAGGACTACATTGGAAAACATGTTTGGTGTACCTGGACGACATCATCGTGCTTGGAAAAAGCTTTGAGGAACACCTTAAAAACCTGGAGGAAGTTTTCCAAAGGATAGCTGGTGTCGGTCTGAAATTGAGTCCCAAAAAGTGTGCATTGTTCAGGAAGGAAGTAAGTTATTTAGGTCACAAGGTAACTACGGAGGGCATCTGCACTGCTAAAGAAAAGATTGAAGCTGTGAAGGATTGGCCAAGACCGAACAATTTACACGAGTTACGAAGTTTCCTTGGACTGTGCACGTATTATCGCCGATTTGTACCAAATTTCGCCAGCGTAGCCAGTAGCCTTCATGAGTTGACCAGGAAGAATATGTCATTTGATTGGAAGAAGGAACATGAAGTGGCTCTCCAAACCTTGAAGGAACGGCTGTGCACTGCCCCAATGTTAGCGTATCCAATTCCAGGCGCAACATTTATTTTGGATACAGACGCGAGCGGTTATGCGATTGGAGGAGTTTTGTCACAGATTGTCGATGGGCAGGAGAAGGTAGTGGCATACTATAGCCGCACAATTGGAAGGCCCGAAAGGAACTATTGTGTAACATTGGTGGAGTGCATCAATAACGACTACAAAGTTACGACTTTTCCAAAGTTACGACTTTTCCATAGAGCATCGCAAAGGCAGCAACCACGGTAATGCTGATGCAATGTCCCGGCGACCATGTAACCTGGAATGCAAGCATTGTTCGAAAGCTGAGGCCAAGGAAGATGTTATAGATGTGCGGCTGATGACTATAACATCTACGGACGAATGGAACATGGATCAACTAAGGAAGCATCAGCTAGAGGACCCCGATCTGGTACGTGTGATGCAGGGGATCGAGCAAAATGAACGACCAACAAGAGAGGAGATGTCAGCAGAGAGTCCTGTTGCCAAGTCATATTGGGCACAGTGGAACAGTTTGAAATTGGTATCCGGTTGCTTACATAGAGTATGGGAAAGCGAAGATGGTCAATGCGCTCGGAAGCTGGTAGTTGTCCCACGGAAGAAAATCTCTGATGTTTTGTATGAACTACATAATGGTCCAAGTGGAGGTCATCTAGGAGTCACAAAAACACTGGAGAAAGTCAAGCAGAGATTCTATTGGGTTGGTTGCCGGCAGTCGATCGCGGAGTGGATCGCCAACTGTGAGGTGTGCATCAGAGCAAAGGGTCCGAAGTCGAGAAGCCATGGACAGATGAAGCAGTACAACCCAGGTGCACCGTTTGAGAGGATTGCCATGGCTATAGCTGGTCCATTTCCTACTAGCAAACTCGGAAACAAATACGTACTAGTTGTTATGGACTATTTCAGCAAATGGCCAGAAGTTTACCCGATTCCAAATCAAGAGGCAGAAACCATTGCAGAGGTGTTCATAAACAATTGGGTAGCGAGATTTGGTGTACCGATGGAGTTACATTCCGACCAAGGCAGGAATTTCGAATCAGTTGTATTCCAAGAAATGTGCAAGACATTGGGTATTCGGAAAACGCGAACAACTGCACTGCATCCTCAGTCAGATGGCATGGTGGAACGTTTCAATCGAACCTTGGAAGAGCACATGAGGAAAGTAGTGGATAAGTTCCAGAGAGATTGGGACACGCACATCTCCTTGTTCCTGATGGCATATCGCTCGGCAATACATGAAACAACGGGTCAGACTCCAGCAAAAGTAATTTTTGGGATTGATCTTCGGTTGCCAGCTGACTTGAAGTTTGGGATAAATGCTGATGAAGGAATAAATGCCAGGAAATCCACTAGCATCTTGGAAGAAGAAATGAGAGAAATACACGACCTTGTAAGACAACGGACAAATATCATGAGTGATAAGATGAAAGCCAGATACGACAAAGCCATCACCTCGGAAGGTTTTAAAGAAGGAGATTTAGTGCTGTTATACAACCCAGAACGAAAGAAAGGTTTGTCCCCAAAACTGCAATGTAACTGGGAAGGCCCATATAAAGTAATAAAGCGGATAAATGATGTTGTCTACCGCATACAAACTGTTGGAAGACCACGAAACAAAATGAAGGTGGTTCACATGGAGAGGCTAGCAACGTTTGGACCGGGAAATGTGTCTGATCGGGACGATCAGACTTAGGTGGAGGGCAGTGTGGCGAATGTTCTCAAGAATCGCTCATCTCCCAACTCTAGCGTATTTCCACCACTAGCGTCACTAGCACAACTACAGTTGTTTAGGTATATGACGCGTGAGCGAGAGAGTGCGAATGTGACACAAAGAGGAGATGACGATATATAAATGTTTCGAGAGCACTGTTGCGCGAATAGCCCAGAGGTGTGTAGACGTTTCTAGGTTATGAAGCTGCTGTCTGCTAGGGTATATAAACCGCGCCAAGACAACGCACTTCAATTAGTTTATTTTGAAGTGTTGTACAGTGAAGTACTAAACAGTGAATTAACCCGCGATATTGTACTACGGTTTTTAGTAGTGAATAAAGCGTACTACTTATTAAACAGAATCTGAAGGGTCGAATACATAAAGCTTTGTTAACCTCGCCTGACATTTGTTACCTCAAAACTTTGCGTCCAACTTCAGAGGTATGATACAATGAACGCCTTGACTCTTCTCTTTTATACATTTGTTTTCGTTATTTATATATTTGCATTCAGAATTTTTTGGTTAATTTATTAATTTATTAGAGAAAAAATTAAACAATTATTATTTCCTGCAACTTTTTATTCTTTAATTAAAGCAAAGTCATCAACCTCTGATTGTCAAAGCAAGCAAAGCAAGCAAAATTTGAGAGTTTGCCAAATTTCAACCTTGCTTCAACCTTGAGGTCTCCAATTTGCCATGCTTCGTTTAAATACGTATACTGAACTTTTCTGTCAAAGTCAAAGTTTGAGGTAAAGCCAAAATAAAGTTTTATGTAACTGACCCATGAGTGTTTTATTTAACGTTCAGTGATCGAACTCAGGGAAAATAATCGAGGATTCATCGAATTCGTCACACTATTGTGGCGAATGTTCTCAAGAATCGCTCATCTCCCAACTCTAGCGTATTTCCACCACTGGCGTCACTACCACAACTACAGCTGTTTAGATACATGACGTGAGAGCGAGAGAGGGAGAGGCAGCTGGCGTGTTTGCGAATGTGGCACAAAGAGGAGATGACGATAGATAAACGTTTCGAGAACACTGTTGCACGAATACACCAGAAATGTGTAGACATTTCTAGGTTGTGAAGCTGCAGTCTGCCAGGGTATATAAACCGCGCAAAGACAACGCACTTCAATCAGTTTATTTTGAAGTGTTGTACAGTGAAGTACTGAACAGTGAATTAACCCGCGATATTGTACTACGGTTTTTAGTAGTGAATAAAGCTTACTACTTATTAAGCAGAATCTGAGTGTTTTATTTAACGTAAAGATACTTCTGTAGATATTGGGGCCTATTATCAATCCCGTCGTTACGGGAAACTCGATAGAAATCATGACATTTATCGAAATTATCTACTGAATTCCGATAAGTTTTGTGATTTCTATCGAGTTTCTAGTTCCGACGGAATTCATAATAGGCCTCATTAAATTTTTATTATCTATTATTAGGGGGATAAAAGATAATAAATTAATTTCTAAACCTATTCAAGCTCTTAATCAAGAATTTGATGAAATTGTGATTATTGTTCTTATAATTAAAATTGAAAAAAATATAATTTTTGAGCTCAGGGAAAATAGTCGATGAATCATCCACTATTTTCCCTGAGTTCGATCACTGTACGTTAAATAAAACACTCAGATTCTGCTTAATACGTAGTAAGCTTTATTCACTACTAAAAACCGTAGTACAATATCGCGGGTTAATTCACTGTTCAGTACTTCACTGTACAACACTTCAAAATAAACTGATTGTTTTTGCACCTAGCAGACAGCAGCTTCACAACCTAGAAATGTCTACACATTTCTGGTTTATTCGTGCAACAGTGTTCTCGAAACGGTTATCTATCGTCATCTCCTCTTTGTGCCACAATCGCAAACATGCGAGCTGCCTCTCGCTCTCGCGTCATGTATCTAAACCAAAGATGACTTGATTTGAAACTCTTTCGCGCGCCACCAATCGGGGGTACTTCGAGTAACATCTGCCAGCAGAAGCAGCGAAAAATCTGGTTACCAGACAAAATTTATTGGCAGAAAACAGTGGGTGTTTTTGCTGTGATTTGGGATTTCAGTTAAAAAGGCGCTGTGAATAACTGGGGCGCTGAGGACAAAGTCGCTGTTTTATTTGTGGCATTGAAAGGACCTGCAGCCGAAATCTTACAGACTTTTCCGGACGCTGAAAGAAACAACTATGAAGCGTTGATGGGAGCCGTTGAAAGACGTTACGGCAGCGAGCATAGGAGGCAGATACATCAAATAGAGCTACAAAATCGCTCTCAGAAGGCTAACGAAACACTACAGGAGTTTGCATCGGACATCGAGAGGTTGGCTCATCTAGCAAACGGAGACGCACCAGTGGAATACATCGAGAGGGTGAAAATCCAAAGTTTCATAAATGGAATACGTGACGTGGAGACGAAGCGCGCCACATATGTAAATCCACAGAGATCATTCGCGGAGACAGTATCACATGCTCTAACTCAAGAAACCGCATCTCTTTTGAGCAAAGCATTGTACAAAGCTCACCGTGTGGAAGTGGAGGCACCAGACTTGGTCAACAAAATCGACAAAATTTTGGAAGCATTGAATGGGGCACAGAAGAAAAGCGATGGCCCCATTAAGTGCTTTAAGTGCGGAAAATCTGGTCATATTGCACGCTATTGTGGATCTGGCTCCAACAATTCCAATAATGCAGGCGGACGTAAGCGCAAGGCTGAAGGAGATGAGCAAGTCTCCCAATCCAACCAACTGTTAAACTAAAGAGAGTCAGCCGCAAGGGGCGAAGGCTGGCTCCCGCAATTGGATGCCCCATAATCTCTGTCTCACAGATCGGAAGGAAGTCGAGTAATGTTACTGTTGGAGGACTCGTGGACGGAAAGGAGCGTTTACTGACTGTTGATACGGGCGCATCTCATGCCATCATTCGATCTGATTTAGTCAACAAAGTAGTGAGGCCATTACATGGAGCAAAGTTGCGAACGGCGACTGGTGAGGACACCCAAGTCCAAGGAGAACTAACATGTGAAATCGCAATTGGGAATGTCACCGTACTGCACAATTTTATAGTGGCAGATATTGTTGATGAGATCATAGTTGGTGTGGATTTCTTAAGCAACCTAGGCATCAAGATCGACATGCAAAACAGGACTATGAGTTATAAGAACATGGATGTGCCACTAAATTTTGGTTACGAGAACAAGTACATCAGTAAGCGGGTCCTCGTGGAAGAAAGCCAACAAATTCCACCGAAGTCGGAGGCGATCGTTTGGGCAAGGATTGATGGAGATTACGGGAAAAACAAATTGTGGGTGGTAGAGGCAGCAAACAAATCAAAGACGGATATACTAGTAGGAAAAACACTGGCTATGACAAAACAAGATGGACGTTTACCGGTAAGAGTACTAAATGAGTTCAGATCGCCGATTAAGCTTTCCAAAGGAGCTATATTGGGGCAATGTCAGGAGGTGGAGGTGGTTATAAATTGTGAACAGCTCCAGGAAAATGTTTCTACCAGCAACATTAATCTTTCAGATGATATCACGGCGTGGACGCAAGAGCTCGGAGAAAACCTCCAGAATAAAGCGGGCTACTCACCTGCCAAGAAATGTCAAACGCCATATAAAAAAACGCTCAAGAAATGGTCAAGAACTGTTTTTACACGTCAAATTTTCTTGAGCTAATAATCAGCTCATAAGAAAAAATACTACAATTTTCGATGGTTGGCAACGCCGGTTTACCTCAAGAAATAAATATGCTCGTATATATTTCTTGAGGTAAGCGTGCAGATTCACGGCAAAGATGAGTATATACTTCGCTGCACATGTTTTATACATTTTTATATTATTAATCTGCAATAAAATGGAAAATGCCATAAACGTCAAAATTTCTTGACCAGTAGCTCGTTTCCCTAACTATTTTATCGCCAAGTGTTAGCGTTAATTCTGTTTAACGCCATTTTTATCGCTTTTCCTTATTCTCTAAGGGCCGCTTGCATAAAAAGTCGATAAGCTCGATCAGCTGTTTTCGCTAACACTTTTTATCGCGGATTAATTTGATGGTGTTTAAAAGTGTTTAAGAGAAAATAATAAATTTAAGTTGAAATAAAAATGTCTTTTGAGTTTGAGGCGCTTTATTTGGTGCGAAATATTGAAAATATGGAAATGCGTTAAAGTCAAGTTAGAGAATCACAGTTTCGTTAAGAGCAAACGCCAAACCCTGGCGAAAACCTAAACGCTTTGCGAGTGGTTAAAAGTTAGGGAATCGGGCTACAGGTATAAGAAATATATGCTCGTTTTTTTCTTGAGGCATTTCTTGGCAGGTGGGTAGCCCGCTTGAGGCAACACAACTTCTACTAAAGTACTCCAGCATATTTTACAAGGATGGTTCCAAGCCAGGTAGAACCAATGTTGTGAAGCATCAAATTGATACCGGTGATGCGAGGCCAATCCGTCAAGCTCCTCGAAGTGTTCCCTTGGCCAAACGCCAAGTGGTCAGAGAAATTATACAGGAAATGAGTGAGAGCGGTGTGATCGAACCATCAGCTAGTCCATGGAGCTCACCGGTAGTGCTAGTGAAGAAAAAGGATGGAAAAATGCGGTTCTGCGTGGACTACCGGAAGCTGAACGACGTAACGAAAAAGGACAGCTATCCATTACCGAGAATTGACGATACTCTGGACTCACTATCTGGTACGAAGTGGTTTTCTACACTGGACTTGAAAAGCGGCTATTGGCAAGTGGAGGTTAAAGATGAGGATAAGGAAAATACAGCCTTCAGCGTTGGAGAGGGGCTGTGGCAATTTACGGTAATGCCCTTTGGACTATGTAACGCACCTTCTACTTTTGAGAGACTCATGGACCAAGTATTGAAAGGACTACATTGGAAAACATGTTTGGTGTACCTGGACGACATCATCGTGCTTGGAAAAAGCTTTGAGGAACACCTTAAAAACCTGGAGGAAGTTTTCCAAAGGATAGCTGGTGTCGGTCTGAAATTGAGTCCCAAAAAGTGTGCATTGTTCAGGAAGGAAGTAAGTTATTTAGGTCACAAGGTAACTACGGAGGGCATCTGCACTGCTAAAGAAAAGATTGAAGCTGTGAAGGATTGGCCAAGACCGAACAATTTACACGAGTTACGAAGTTTCCTTGGACTGTGCACGTATTATCGCCGATTTGTACCAAATTTCGCCAGCGTAGCCAGTAGCCTTCATGAGTTGACCAGGAAGAATATGTCATTTGATTGGAAGAAGGAACATGAAGTGGCTCTCCAAACCTTGAAGGAACGGCTGTGCACTGCCCCAATGTTAGCGTATCCAATTCCAGGCGCAACATTTATTTTGGATACAGACGCGAGCGGTTATGCGATTGGAGGAGTTTTGTCACAGATTGTCGATGGGCAGGAGAAGGTAGTGGCATACTATAGCCGCACAATTGGAAGGCCCGAAAGGAACTATTGTGTAACATTGGTGGAGTGCATCAACAACGACTACAAAGTTACGACTTTTCCATAGAGCATCGCAAAGGCAGCAACCACGGTAATGCTGATGCAATGTCCCGGCGACCATGTAACCTGGAATGCAAGCATTGTTCGAAAGCTGAGGCCAAGGAAGATGTTATAGATGTGCGGCTGATGACTATAACATCTACGGACGAATGGAACATGGATCAACTAAGGAAGCATCAGCTAGAGGACCCAGATCTGGTACGTGTGATGCAGGGGATCGAGCAAAATGAACGACCAACAAGAGAGGAGATGTCAACAGAGAGTCCTGTTGCCAAGTCATATTGGGCACAGTGGAACAGTTTGAAATTGGTATCCGGTTGCTTACATAGAGTATGGGAAAGCGAAGATGGTCAATGCGCTCGGAAGCTGGTAGTTGTCCCACGGAAGAAAATCTCTGATGTTTTGTATGAACTACATAATGGTCCAAGTGGAGGTCATCTAGGAGTCACAAAAACACTGGAGAAAGTCAAGCAGAGATTCTATTGGGTTGGTTGCCGGCAGTCGATCGCGGAGTGGATCGCCAACTGTGAGGTGTGCATCAGAGCAAAGGGTCCGAAGTCGAGAAGCCATGGACAGATGAAGCAGTACAACCCAGGTGCACCGTTTGAGAGGATTGCCATGGCTATAGCTGGTCCATTTCCTACTAGCAAACTCGGAAACAAATACGTACTAGTTGTCATGGACTATTTCAGCAAATGGCCAGAAGTTTACCCGATTCCAAATCAAGAGGCAGAAACCATTGCAGAGGTGTTCATAAACAATTGGGTAGCGAGATTTGGTGTACCGATGGAGTTACATTCCGACCAAGGCAGGAATTTCGAATCAGTTGTATTCCAAGAAATGTGCAAGACATTGGGTATTCGGAAAACGCGAACAACTGCACTGCATCCTCAGTCAGATGGCATGGTGGAACGTTTCAATCGAACCTTGGAAGAGCACATGAGGAAAGTAGTGGATAAGTTCCAGAGAGATTGGGACACGCACATCTCCTTGTTCCTGATGGCATATCGCTCGGCAATACATGAAACAACGGGTCAGACTCCAGCAAAAGTAATTTTTGGGATTGATCTTCGGTTGCCAGCTGACTTGAAGTTTGGGATAAATGCTGATGAAGGAATAAATGCCAGGAAATCCACTAGCATCTTGGAAGAAGAAATGAGAGAAATACACGACCTTGTAAGACAACGGACAAATATCATGAGTGATAAGATGAAAGCCAGATACGACAAAGCCATCACCTCGGAAGGTTTTAAAGAAGGAGATTTAGTGCTGTTATACAACCCACAACGAAAGAAAGGTTTGTCCCCAAAACTGCAATGTAACTGGGAAGGCCCATATAAAGTAATAAAGCGGATAAATGATGTTGTCTACCGCATACAAACTGTTGGAAGACCACGAAACAAAATGAAGGTGGTTCACATGGAGAGGCTAGCAACGTTTGGACCGGGAAATGTGTCTGATCGGGACGATCAGACTTAGGTGGAGGGCAGTGTGGCGAATGTTCTCAAGAATCGCTCATCTCCCAACTCTAGCGTATTTCCACCACTAGCGTCACTAGCACAACTACAGTTGTTTAGGTATATGACGCGAGAGCGAGAGAGTGCGAATGTGACACAAAGAGGAGATGACGATATATAAATGTTTCGAGAGCACTGTTGCGCGAATAGCCCAGAGGTGTGTAGACGTTTCTAGGTTATGAAGCTGCTGTCTGCTAGGGTATATAAACCGCGCCAAGACAACGCACTTCAATTAGTTTATTTTGAAGTGTTGTACAGTGAAGTACTAAACAGTGAATTAACCCGCGATATTGTACTACGGTTTTTAGTAGTGAATAAAGCGTACTACTTATTAAACAGAATCTGAAGGGTCGAATACATAAAGCTTTGTTAACCTCGCCTGACATTTGTTACCTCAAAACTTTGCGTCCAACTTCAGAGGTATGATACAATGAACGCCTTGACTCTTCTCTTTTATACATTTGTTTTCGTTATTTATATATTTGCATTCAGAATTTTTTGGTTAATTTATTAATTTATTAGAGAAAAAATTAAACAATTATTATTTCCTGCAACTTTTTATTCTTTAATTAAAGCAAAGTCATCAACCTCTGATTGTCAAAGCAAGCAAAGCAAGCAAAATTTGAGAGTTTGCCAAATTTCAACCTTGCTTCAACCTTGAGGTCTCCAATTTGCCATGCTTCGTTTAAATACGTATACTGAACTTTTCTGTCAAAGTCAAAGTTTGAGGTAAAGCCAAAATAAAGTTTTATGTAACTGACCCATGAGTGTTTTATTTAACGTTCAGTGATCGAACTCAGGGAAAATAATCGAGGATTCATCGAATTCGTCACACTATTGTGGCGAATGTTCTCAAGAATCGCTCATCTCCCAACTCTAGCGTATTTCCACCACTGGCGTCACTACCACAACTACAGCTGTTTAGATACATGACGTGAGAGCGAGAGAGGGAGAGGCAGCTGGCGTGTTTGCGAATGTGGCACAAAGAGGAGATGACGATAGATAAACGTTTCGAGAACACTGTTGCACGAATACGCCAGAAATGTGTAGACATTTCTAGGTTGTGAAGCTGCAGTCTGCCAGGGTATATAAACCGCGCAAAGACAACGCACTTCAATCAGTTTATTTTGAAGTGTTGTACAGTGAAGTACTGAACAGTGAATTAACCCGCGATATTGTACTACGGTTTTTAGTAGTGAATAAAGCTTACTACTTATTAAGCAGAATCTGAGTGTTTTATTTAACGTAAAGATACTTCTGTAGATATTAAATTTTTATTATCTATTATTAGGGGGATAAAAGATAATAAATTAATTTCTAAACCTATTCAAGCTCTTAATCAAGAATTTGATGAAATTGTGATTATTGTTCTTATAATTAAAATTGAAAAAAATATAATTTTTGAACTCAGGGAAAATAGTCGATGAATCATCCACTATTTTCCCTGAGTTCGATCACTGTACGTTAAATAAAACACTCAGATTCTGCTTAATACGTAGTAAGCTTTATTCACTACTAAAAACCGTAGTACAATATCGCGGGTTAATTCACTGTTCAGTACTTCACTGTACAACACTTCAAAATAAACTGATTGTTTTTGCACCTAGCAGACAGCAGCTTCACAACCTAGAAATGTCTACACATTTCTGGTTTATTCGTGCAACAGTGTTCTCGAAACGGTTATCTATCGTCATCTCCTCTTTGTGCCACAATCGCAAACATGCGAGCTGCCTCTCGCTCTCGCGTCATGTATCTAAACCAAAGATGACTTGATTTGAAACTCTTTCGCGCGCCACCAATCGGGGGTACTTCGAGTAACATCTGCCAGCAGAAGCAGCGAAAAATCTGGTTACCAGACAAAATTTATTGGCAGAAAACAGTGGGTGTTTTTGCTGTGATTTGGGATTTCAGTTAAAAAGGCGCTAAGAACGCAATAAATAAGAGTATAAAATGCCAATCACAGGGATATGTGTCGTAGGATTTACTGGTGACCAACGTTTACTTTAATTTCCCTATTAGCGCGAATAATAACGGTATTACGATGGTAAATTGGTTATTTACTTCGAATAGTAAGCCTACACGGCTAGTTTCTTGTATTGCTGGTTCTACGAGAACGGTACCAGTACTTGTGCTGTACCCATCGTGCCGAAACGACCCGGGCCGTTTTCTTATATCGACCCGGCCAAGAGCAATACACTCGGGTGACCCTGTCTGACATTTAGGCAGGGCTACACCTCGCTACAACAACAACAACAACAATAGTAAGGTTAATTAAGAAAAAAACTATAAAATAGTATTTTGTAAGAAAAATATACATAAAGTAAACCTCTTCTTGGCACATTTACGTGACTTAGTGTGAAAAAGACAAAAGAACCAAATTTTAAATCTAAATGCCCAATTTTTTCTTCGCAGTACTGGCACCATTGGACACTGTTATAAAAATAGACACATTTGGAGCGCTCTCAGAGAGCGCTAAGTTTCAAATCAAGTCATCTTTGATCTAAACAGCTGTAGTTGGGGTAGTGACGCTAGTGGTGGAAATACACTAGAGTTGGGAGATGAGCGATTCTTGAGAACATTCGCCACACTATAGCTTTGTTTATTGGGCTGCTCTAGCTTACGCCAGATTGAGATATTTCACAAAATTGTGTTTAACGAACACTTTTCTTGCTCTAGGTTGCTCTATCTTTTGTTTCATGAGTACGCTCAAAACAAAACTAGAGTAGGTTAGGTTAGGTTAGGTTAAAAGGGCAGGACAGAGTACATCGACCCCGTCCAACACTTAGGCCAGAAAAAAATAGGCCCATTGTGATACCCCACACGGTCACTACACCACCCCCATGTCCGAAAAACCCAAGCTCACACTCCAGGCAGAGGAACAAACCAGTTCGTGGAATCAATAAATTTGGCTAACGCCTTAAATTCCATTTTTGATACCTCGGCGAGGTCGTCGAGGAACGGTTGGCCGAGTATAGCCAAACGTCTTCTACTAAGTGCGGGGCATTGACACAGCAGATGCTGAACGCTCTCTTCCTCCTCAATACATCTGCAGCTGCGACAGTAGTCGTGAGATGTGACGCCCATCCTAGCACCATGCGTGCCTATTAGACAGTGTCCTGTTAATACCCTTACCAAAGAGGAAATGCCCGATTTATTAAGGGTCAGCAGGCAATTAGTACGCCCTTTATTATAAGAAGGCCAAGTTGACCTGGATATCTCGCACGTCGAGAGACCTGACCAGAGCGTATTTGCTCTTTGTATGGTATTTGTGCTCGCACGAAGTTTGAAAGAGGCCATGGGAATTCCTACCAAATCATTTCCTGGAAGGAGATGAGTGGTGGTACCCTTCCTGGCCAGCTCATCCGCTTTGCAGTTGCCTTCAATATCCCTGTGACCAGGTACCCAAATAAGGCTGATACCGAAGTGCTGAGCCATCTCGTTAAGAGATCTGCGGCATTCAGTTAGCGACTTTGTGTTGTCGACACATGAGTTCAGTGCCTTTAGCGCGGCCTGACTGTCTGAGAAAATATATATTCTTTTGCCGTTTCGGGGCGTAGACACCAGACTTTTAACTGCACCGTGTATAGCCAGCATTTCTGCTTGGTACACGCTGCAGTGATCGGGAAGACGAAAAGAGATCTCTAGTCCCAGATCCGGTGAAAAGATACCTCCTCCCACCTTCCCATCAAGCCTAGAGCCATCAGTGAATATGTTAATGGCGTTCCGGACAGTATGTGGTCTGTTATCCCATTCTTGTCTTGTTGGTATTTTCACCTCGTAATTCCTGACAAACACGTTATTTGGCGTGCAATAGTCAGTGTGTGATGGTATGTTAACACGAGCGTGAGAGCCTAAGATTGTGGCGTGTCCACTTGTTCCGTGCATCCAAACGCCTGTTTCCCTTATTCGCAGAGCCGTGATCACAGCTACCTCCTTTGCCACCAGATCGAGTGGTGGAAGATGCAGCATGGCATTTAGTGCTTCTTTTGGGGTGGACCCGAGGGCCCCGGTTATGCAAAGCTCCGAACTCCTTTGAACTTTTTGTAGTTGCTTAAGGTACGTGTTCTTAGTTAGTGCCGGCCACCAAACCAGCACTCCGTACAGTAGAATTGGGCGAACAATGGCTGTATATATCCAGTGTATTACTTTGGGAGAAAACCCCCACGATATACCAATTGCTCTCTTACAGGTAAACAACGCGCACGTAGCTTTTTTGACTCGTTCCGCTATGTTGTCGCTCCAAAGAAGTTTTCTGTCCAGAATAACTCCTAAGTATTTGACTTTGTCACTAAGTGTCAAAGTCGTGTTCCCAATTGTTGGAGGTGAAAGGTTCGGTATTTTGTACCTTCTAGTGAAGAGGACCAGTTCGGTTTTCTCGGGATTAACTTCTAAGCCCGAAGAATTCGCCCAGTCGCATACTTTCGACAGAGCTGTCTCCATTAAATTGCAAAGAGTTTGAGGGAATTTTCCTCGCATGATAACGCAGATATCATCAGCGTACGCAATTACTTGGTAGCCTTCGGCTTCCATAAGACGTAGGAGTTGATTTACAGTAACCAACCAAAGTAGCGGAGAGAGAACACCTCCTTGTGGGGTACCCCTGTTAACAGGTTTGCGAATCGAAATTCCACCTAACTCTGTTGTAATCCTTCTGCTAACAAGCAGTTTGCGGATAAATTCAACGAGGCAGGTGTCGACCCGCAGCTCCGTCAACGCCGAGGTAATAGCTTCCGGTAGAACGTTATTGAAGGCACCTGCTATATCAAGGAAAGCCACCAGTGTGTATTCCCTAATGTCAAGTGACTTTTCTATAGTGGATACCAGGGAGTGCAGGGCAGTATCGGTAGATCTGCCCTTGCTATAGGCGTGTTGGGCCCGCGAAAGATGAGTTGCGTCTATCGATCTTCTAACATAGTCCTCCAAGAGTCTTTCCAGAGTCTTAAGAAGAAAAGAAGAAAGGCTTAAGTGTTTCATAGCATTTCTGCTCTGAGTTGCTCTAAAGGGTCGAATACATAAAGCTTTGTTAACCTCGCCTGACATTTGCTACCTCAAAACTTTGCGTCCAACTTTAGAGGTATGCTACAATGAACGCCTTGACGCTTCTCTTTTATACATTTGTTTTCGTTATTTATTTCTTTGCATTCAGAGTGTTTTGGTTAACTTATTAATTTAACAGAGAAAAATTTAATTAATTATTATTTCCTCCAACTTTTTATTCTTTAATTAAAGCAAATTCATCAACATCTGATTGTCAAAGCAAGCAAAGCAAGCAAAATTTGAGTTTGCCAAATTTCAACCTCGCTTCAACTTTGAGGTCTTCAATTTGCCATGCTTGGTTTAAATACGTATACTGAACTTTTCTGTCAAAGTCAAAGTTTGAGGTAAAGCCAAAATAAAGTTTTATGTAACTGACCCATAAGTTGCTCTATTTCTATTTTGACAGCTGCCCTGAGGGGAAATTCTCGTTCTATGAAATGATAACGTGAAAAAAATTTGTATGAATTTGAAGTTTCTTTTCAAAAATTTTGTATGAAAATTCTTTTCATTTTATCACTTCATAGAACACGAATTTACCCCCTACTCTGCTCTGCTCTAACCTGCTCTCACTTTTTTGGTTCAGTAAACAAACCTTATGAAAACTTATGACCAAGAACACCCTGCATTAACGTCTGCTTTCATCTGGTTGAGTTTCAATTACAGTTCAGTGGAAAAGTGACAAGCAAAATTAGCAAAATGGTCTTGGAAAGTACTATGATTTGGTGAGCTACTTTTTAATTTTTTTGCATAAAAATCAATATATTTATAGTTTTTTCTGTGTGCAAAGTGAATTTTATGAATTGCGAAAATGGGAATTAAAAAAATAGTAGCTTCAAATGTGTCGTGTATACCAAATAACGGAGTTATTAAATGCCGCTTAGTTGCATGACAGCTTTTTTTTAACAAAATAATTTTTTGTATTTATTTTTTGGGATAGTTTCGACAACAGCGATTACCAGCGAAATGGTGATTATTTTCCTACACGCTTGAATGTGCAAAAGGATGGCATTAATTTGGTGTGCCTTACCAAGGTGCGCTCCAATCCTGAAAATAATGTTGGACTTATGACCATATCCAAGTAAGTAAAAAAAAACTGTTGACTACATTGTAAATGTAAAATACTAAATGAAATTTCTATTTTCAATGCGACAGCACTGTTGAGGTACTTGCAACACTAACAAGCGATGTAGGACGCATATTCTCGAAGATGCATTTAGTGCAACCTAAAGGCGACATAAATTTATTAACTGGCATTCGTATAGCACATGTAAGGAGCCACGCATATTTGTTATACTTTATTTAAATTAATATTTGTGTTATATTTAACAGTTGGTGCTCAAACATCGTCAAGGCAAAAATCATAAAATGCGTATTGTTGTTTTTGTTGGTTCACCAATCAATAATGATGAAGCTGATTTGGTAAAGCAAGCAAAGCGTTTAAAGAAAGAAAAAGTCAATGTTGACATTGTTAGCTTTGGTGATCACGGCAATAATAATGAAATACTTACAGCATTCGTAAATGCATTAAATGGCAAAGATGGTACTGGTTCGCATTTGGTTAGTGTACCACGCGGTTCCGGATTATCAGATGCCTTACTTTCATCGCCTATTATACAAGGTGAAGATGGTTTGGGTGGTGCTGGCTTGAGTGGCGCTGGTTTTGAATTTGGTGTTGATCCAAATGAAGATCCAGAATTGGCTCTTGCTTTGCGTGTGTCTATGGAGGAACAACGTCAACGTCAAGAAGAGGAGCAACGTCGTGCTGTCAATGAATCAAATACAACCACCACTGGTGGCGGTAGTGCTGAAACAAGCACTGGCGGCGGCACTGCCAGCACAGGTGGCGATAAGACAAGTGCACCAACAGTAGCTGCTGATGCTGCTGTTGAGGAACCAAATTCTGAAGAAGCAATGTTGCAACGCGCATTAGCTTTGTCAACCGAAACGGTATAATTATTTTAATTTTTCTTTCAAATATGTTTATTGAACAATTTTTTAATTTAACCAAAGCCCGAAGACAATTTGCCCGATTTCGCTAATATGACTGAGGAGGAGCAAATAGCTTTTGCAATGCAAATGTCAATGCAAGATGCAGGTAAGGTTTTTTTTCGAAATGCTGTTATATCGAGTTTCAACGTTTTCTTTGTTTATAAATAGCTGATGATAGTGTAACTCAACAAGCTAAACGTCCTAAAACTGATGAGAATCAACCAATGGATGTTGATGAGGATTATTCCGAAGTTATTGGTGATCCTGCATTCCTACAGGTATGCATACCAAAATATATAAATCGTCTGAAACCAATCTAGAGAAGGCAATCTTTTATTCAGCACTCTTTCTTTGATATAACTACGTATAATATAATATTAAAATGTACATTTTTTCAGAGTGTATTGGAAAATCTCCCTGGTGTAGATCCTCAATCGGAAGCTGTGCGCGATGCCGTTGGTTCGCTTAGTAAAGATAAAGAGAAGGAAAAGGAGAAGAAGAATGATGATAGCGATCAGGCACAGTAAATTCGTTTTTTTTTTCTTTTGAGTGTTGCTTTCTAAATCGATGCCACATTAATCAACTACATTATACTAAAAGCTTGATATGCATTATTTTATAAAAAACTTGTCTTAAAATATATTGGATATAAAAATTGTACTTATAAAACTTTCTTCGATTACATTGTATCAACCTTGTAGGTACATCCTAGAGAGTAATTTCCAGTATGAAATGGCAGTAGTCAACTCTGGCCTTGCATCCCTGTTTAAACGTTGACTGGTCAGAGCCTGGGCTTTGAGCATTTGACAAAATCTCGCTTCGCTTTACGTTCCACAAACTTTGTATGGAAGTGGAACCTGGGGGGTCACTCTGTATTGCGATGCGAAAGAAAATTTTTTCGCATTTGCCTTAGCGACACTCTGTAACTCAACTATCGCAACGGAAATTGACATTTTCGGATTTGATTTTTCCCCTTTTCGCATTCATTTTTTCCCTCTCGAATCGCGTACACTCTGTATCGCGAAAGTGAAATGTCAATTGCTTTGTACATTCGGATTTGTCTTCCTACAACAAAACGCAGTCGAACCGCTATCGCACCGCTAAACAATTTTGAATAAAATTAAATTTTTAAACATATTGTAAATTATTGTAGAGCTATTAGTATACTTACCTTTCTTATCGAAAAACATGTTTATTTTGGCGCTTATTTCGCAAAATTAATAAAAAAAATTTTTTTTTTTTGAAAAATATTTTGTTTAACTTTTAAAATTACAAAATAATTACCAAAAATTTGTAAAAAAACTTCAATTAAACTATGTTTATACGGACGTGATTTTGCATATGCACACATATTTCAATACACATAAAAGGTATATATATAGGTAGAAATATCTTTTGCAAGTACAAGTGTTTGCAGCATAGCATACAGTTAGAGCCTTCACTTGAAGTATGCAATGAAAATTGTCAACTTGCGGTTAGTTTTACAACAGTGATGCCAACCCAAGCAAGAAAATAACCAAAGGCCGCAGAACGCAGCACTGTTAGCAATGCTATAGCAATACAGAGTACCATTTGCTTATCGCATCGCAATACAGAGTGACCCCCCTGCAAAGTTGTATGTAATTGGGACCGATCTAAAGATTTTATGAACTAAAATTCAAGCGACAAAGCGTCGAGGGCTCAGCCGAATCGTTTCAGTGGCAATCGAAATAGACTTAAAGTAATATCTGCAAAAACCTATAATCAACATTACAGCCTGTAAAAGCAAGACCAAGATTACTTGTCAGCCGCCGGAATATAAAGTGGGTCGTCAGAATGAAAACTAATTGCATATATTTTAAGAAATCATTATTTGTATATTACTTTTCACTTTATAACTTCACAAAAATCTAAATAATTTCATTATTGAAAGCAATAATGCCAAATCGTCCAATGAGTCTACTTTTCACCCCTGTATTCTCTAATGTGAATCAAAACCCACGCCGGTACAACCAACATAGATGCGCACATAGCACCGCCTAGAATGAACTTTTCCTGAAATTAAACCAAAATGACATTTAAAACACTTTACAAAATTACTCAATATTCTCCACTACACGCGTTTACGTAATCCAGTCGTAGAAGTGAAAAATATTTTTCGTCCTACTTACTGCTTTGGAAATTCGGTTTGCTGGTGGTCCCGAGACGACAGATTGGCAACGGTGTTGCATTCCATTGCGGATGGCTGGAAGCAAAAGACGAGCAGCGCTATTTTGAAACATTTTGTTTAATTAACTAAGAATTTTGCGATTTTATTCGACTGGTTGTGTTGATGACCGAAATAGAAATTAATCGATATCTATATGCATTTGACAGGCGAAGCACAGCGACAACTAGCGTTTTGTTGCCAGTACTACGTATACTGCTTGCTGGCAACAGCTTGCTTTTTAGCATATAGTACTTTACAATAGCTTACCTTCCCTGAAAGAATCTTCTACCAGAACACAAATCCACCGAAAGAAAAATCACCATCGTGATGCTTTCAGCGGGCTACTCACCTGCCAAGAAATGTCAAACTCCATATGAAAAAACGCTCAAGAAATGGTCAAGAACTGTTTTCACACGTCAAGTTTTCTTGAGCCAATACTCAGCTCATAAGAAAAAATACTACAATTTTCTATGGTTGGCAACGCCGGTTTACCTCAAGAAATAAATATGCTCGTATATATTTCTTGAGGTAAACGTTCAGATTCACGGCAAAGATAAGTATATACTTCGCTACACATGTTTTATACATTTTTATAATAGTAATCTTCAATAAAATGGAAAATGCCGTAAACGTCAAAATTTCTTGACCGGGCATAAGAAATATATGCTCGTTTTTTTCTTGAGGCATTCCTTGGCAGGTGGGTAGCCCGCTTAAAGCATCACGATGGTGATTTTTCTTTCGGTGGATTTGTGTTCTGGTAGAAGATTCTTTCAGGGAAGGTAAGCTATTGTAAAGTACTATATGCTAAAAAGCATACCTGAGAGTGAATTCTGGTTCTATGATATGATAACGTGAAAAAAAATTTGTATGAATTTGAAGTTTCTTTTCACAAATTTTGTATGAAAATTCTTTTCATTTTATCATTTCATAGAACCAGAATTCACCCCCTGGTCAAGAAATTTTGACGTTTACCAAATTTTCCATTTCTTTGCAAATTACTTTTATAAAAATGTACAAAATATGTTTAGCGAAATTATCTACTTACTTTTGCCGTGGATCTGCACGTTTACCTCAAGAAATATATACGAGCTTATTTATTTCTTGAGGTAAAACGGCGTTGCCAACCATCGATAATTGTAGTATTTTTTTCTTATGAGCTGAGTATTGGCTCAAGAAAATTTGACGTGTGAAAACAGTTCTTGACCATTTCTTTAGCGTTTTTTTATATGGAGTTTGACATTTCTTGGCAGGTGAGTAGCCCGCTTTAAACACCTGCAGAGTAATAATAAATGAAGAGTCAAGAAGGCTTTTGTATTTTCTTGATACAATTGGCCCATTTCCTTAAAAAAAAAAACTAGTTGAAATTGTTAAGCCTCAACTACATAAAGCTTTGTTAACCTCGCCTGACATTTGCTACCTCAAAACTTTGTGTTTTAGTTAATTTATCAATATAATAGAGAAAAAATGAATTAATTATTATTTTCTCCAACATTTTATTCTTTAATTGAAGCAAAGTCATCAACATCTGATTGTCAAAGCAAGCTAAATTTGAGAGTTTGCCAAATTTCAACCTCGCTTCAACTTTGAGGTCTCCAATTTGCCATGCTTGGTTTAAATACGTATACTGAACTTTTCTGTCAAAGTCAAAGTTTGAGGTCAAGCCAAAATAAAGTTTTATGTAACTGACCAATTAGTTACAGATGCTCATAAAGCAAAGTTATCACACGTTAATTACCAATTAAGGTTCTTGCTGGGCAATTCTAAATGCGGATCACAGGGTTGCAGGGTTCCTATTTTAAGGAGCTGTGGACTGTATTATTCGACAAATGAGGTCAAATGTGATGGAATTCCATTTTGGAAAATATGATTTGTATAGAAAAAAGAACCAAATTTGCAATTTTTCGCCAAATTTGTCAAATTTGAGGCGGTGTAAATGTACTATAACTGTCGATATAATCGATAGCGGTATCGGTGAGAGTTGCAGCACTACTTGACTTTTGAGACCGGCTGTGTACAATTGAGAAATTAGTTAAATTTTTGCAAAAATGACTGCTTTTGAAGGTAATCCATCATAAAAATGTTATTTCACAATAAAGTCTTATTTCCACAACTATCCATTTAGAATTTGGTGTTTTACCCGAAATTGCTAAGGCAATCGACGATATGGAATGGACTTTGCCGACTGATGTGCAGGCTGAGGCAATTCCACTTATTCTCGGAGGTGGCGATGTACTTATGGCTGCCGAAACTGGCTCTGGAAAAACTGGTGCTTTCTGCCTACCCATCTTGCAAATAGTTTGGGAAACATTGCGTGATTTGGAGGAGGGGAAAGTTAGCAAAACCGCTGCTGCTGGTGGCGCTATTGCACCATGGACAATGTCATTCTTTGATCGTGGTGCAGCACTTGCTGTAACACCAGATGGTATGCGTTGTCAATCGCGTGAATTTAAGGAATGGCATGGCTGTCGTGCAACAACCGGCGTGCGTGGTAAAGGAAAATTTTATTATGAAGCTACTGTCACTGACGAGGGTCTCTGTCGTGTTGGTTGGTCCACCGAGCAAGCAAATCTTGATCTGGGTACTTGTCGTAATGGTTACGGCTTTGGTGGTACCGGTAAAAAGTCCAATAATCGTCAATTCGATGATTACGGTGAAGCGTTCGGAAAAAGTGATGTCATTGGTTGTTTTCTTGATTTGCAGCGCAATGAAGTTTTGTTTTCCAAAAATGGCAAAAGTCTTGGTGTGGCTTTTCGTATACCGGACAATCAACGCAATGAAACATTTTATCCCGCTGTTGTATTGAAAAATGCTGAAATGTTGTTCAATTTTGGTAAAGAAGAATTTAAGTATCCACCAAAAGATGGCTTCGTTGGGGTTTGCCAAGCTGGTGCCGAACGCTCCAAAGCCAATCCGCTTGCTAGCCCTGCAACAAATGCCGCAGCGAATAAGCCGGCACCGAACGCACCACAAGCCATTATTATTGAGCCCAGTCGTGAATTGGCAGAACAAACGTTCAATCAAATTGAGAAGTTTCGCGTGCACTTGAGCAATCCAGATGTACGATCGTGTTTGTTGATTGGTGGTGTTAAATTGGAAACGCAAAAAAATTCACTACAACAGGGTGTGCATATTGTAGTTGGTACACCTGGACGGCTTGAAGAGATGATTAGTAGTGGATTTGTATCGCTAACACACTGCAGGTTAGAAACTCAAATATGCGCTATTGCATATGTACAATTTTGATTTTGTATTTCTTCTTTTACATTTGTTTAGATTCTTTGTTTTGGACGAAGCTGATGCTTTGCTGAAGCAGGGCTATACCGATTTGATTGATCGTCTGCATAAACAAATACCAAAAATTACATCTGATGGACGTCGCTTACAAATGGTAGTCTGTTCTGCCACACTCCATGCATTCGAAGTGAAAAAGATGGCTGATCGTTTAATGCACTTCCCCACGTGGGTCGATTTGAAGGGCGAAGATGCTGTACCAGAAACTGTACATCATGTCGTTTGCATGGTTGATCCACAAAAGGATAGCGCATGGCATAATCTAAGACAACATATACGCACCGATGGTGTACATGCGCGTGATAATGTACAACCACAAAATCAAACACCAGAAACATTATCAGAAGCTGTTAAATTACTTAAAGGCGAATATTGCATAGCTGCGATTGAACAACATAAAATGGATCGTGCTATTATATTTTGTCGCACTAAGCTAGATTGCGACAATTTGGAAAAATATTTTAAATCTCGTGGTGGTCAACGTTATTCATGCGTTTGCTTGCATGGCGATCGTCGTCCACAAGAGCGCAAACAAAACTTGGAAACATTCAAACGTGAACAAGTTAAATTTCTTATTTGTACTGATGTTGCTGCAAGAGGTTTGGATATAACCGGTCTGCCGTTTAGTAAGTTAACCTCATAGTTGATGAAGTTAATAATAAAAATAATTGTATAATTACAAACTCCATTTTTAGTGATTAACGTAACATTGCCTGATGAAAAGTCAAATTATGTACATCGTATTGGTCGCGTTGGCCGTGCAGAACGCATGGGTTTGGCCATTAGCTTAGTAGCAACAGTACCAGAGAAAGTAAGCAGATGGCTAGCGCTACATGTGGTAGCGTTTCAATGAAGTATTCGTAATATTTTTTTAACAAACTCTTTGCCTATTGATAGGTATGGTATCATGGTGAGTGGTGTCCAACACGCGGTCGCAATTGCCAGAATACAAACTTGACTGATGTTCGCGGTTGCTGCATTTGGTATAACGAAAGGAATGTAAGTATACGGTACTTATCAAAGCATCAGTTCAAATTTAAAATAATTTTCATCCAACAGTTGCTGGGCGAAATAGAGGAACATTTAAATATAACCATACAGCAAGTTGACAAATCTTTATCTGTGCCACAGAATGATTTCGACGGCAAAGTTGTATATGGTCAAAAGAATTTGAACACTGGCACAGGCTACAAGGACCATGTACAGCAGTTGCGCCCAGTAGTAAGCAAATTAACTGAACTTGAATTGCAGTCACAATCTTTATTCTTAAAACGTTTGAAATTTTAAACACATACAAATATGGGCCACAACAGCGCCATCATATACATACAAACTAAGCGGTTTAACAATATGGAACATTAAATAGACGCATTAAATTGCTTATAATGCAATTATGATATTCATTTAGTTAATACATACATAAATACATCCTATAAAATGCATTAATACACAGAAATAAATTTAAATGGAAATTGCTTATAACTAATTTGTATATCTTTTTAATGTAGTTAAAATTTATGAACTCCTATTTTTAATCCATCACATATGTATTTAATGTTATTAGCCTCTCCCACTTACTATGATGATGTTGCTACTTCTTCCTCCTCCTCTTCAACACCCTCCTCATCTTCTTCATTGAACTGTGTGCGCATCTGTTGTACGGACAATAGTTGTTTGCAAAGCTGATTGCCAAACGATTCCACATAACTAGGACTAATTTTATCTAGCAATGCATATGGTGTTTCATAAACTTCTTCATCATCATCCTCATTAACTTCGTCTTTATCGGTATCGATTGTATCGAATTGGTTAGAAACGATACGAAAGCCAATGCTTGACACTTGTACGCAATAGTCCTTTTCTTCGATGGTGCGCACATTCAGGTACACTTTACTTTCATTGCTAGGCAAGTGGCGTGATATCGCAATCAGTGCAACATGTGGATTTACATCTCGTATTATAGCAGCTGCTTCCTCTTCCCAGTTGATTATTTCTTCGTCGTTGCTTGCGAAATCAAGAGTACCGGCGGTGTTGTCATCTGGTGAGATGCTCATTTTCTGCAGTTAAAAAAATGTATTAAAAAAATGTTGTACATATGAATTTTCGCTTTTTACTTTGCTGTGGTATAAAAATATCGTTGCCAAGCTGTTAGGGTACTTATATTCTTTATTCAATAAAAGGAAGCCAATTAAGTTGCTGGCAGCTAAAACTATAAGTTAATTAACTTTTATTAGCATAAATGAACAATTTTCGCATGCTCACCTGTGGCGTGAGAATGTTGTGTTGTTGTTTTGTAGTGCAAATTAAAAATGTAAGTTCAGCAGCATTTTCTAAATTTCTTTTCTATCCCATTTACAATTCAGATAAATTTCAGAATGGTTTCGATTGACTCGCTATTAACAAAAATCTATTGAAAAACAAATTACAGCAAATTTTTTACGTCCGCCAGCTGTTATCGCAATTCGCAAGTGGTGAATATTTGAATGGAGATGCCAGATATGTAACTACAGTGGTAGGTGGTAGAAACATATAGTACATTAAAGCGCCATTACACCGCACCAAATTTGGTAAATTTGGCGAAAAATTGCAAATATAGCGCTTTTTTCCATACAAATCTCATTTTCCAAATTTAGAATTCCATCGCATTTGGCCTCATTCGCTGAACAATACAATCCACAATTCCTCAAAACAGCAACCCTGCCTGTGTTCCACATTTAGAATTGCCCCGCAAGAACCTTAATGGGTAATTAACGTGTGAAAACTTTTGCATTATGCACAGTTCTAAATAACAATTTCAACTATTTTTTTTATGATATTGGACCAGTTCCACTAGGAAAAGAGAGAAGCCTTCTTGATTCTTCATTTATTATTACTCTACATGTGTTTAAAACATCAAGGTGGTGCATTTTCTTTCGGTGGCTTTGTATTCTGGTAGAAGATTCTTGCAGGGAAGGTGAAGCCAAATGCAAATTTGCCAGTGTAAACAGGTTCGAAATGACACATTCAAATTCGCCAAATTTGGTGCAGTATAAATGTACTATTATACTACATTTACACTACGGTGCACCAACATAATGTTTGTTCAAATCCCCTTATTTCGGGATCCCGGCCTTTGAATAAAAATATTTCCACGCAACTGCCGCAGCACGTCCAGAAATTTCGGGAGAGGCATCGAAAGAAGCGTTTCTACTTCGATTTCAATAATCCGAAAGCAGAAATTAAAATTTTTTTCGGTGAAAAGTTATTGGAAAAAAAAAATTAATAACCCTTTATTTTGACCCCATTAGTTTCCATCGACTCGTGGTTTTCATTCGTTGATCTGTGGACCCCATCTGTCCAACACAAAAATCCTAGGTATGCTCTCGGAAAGTGAACCCTGAGATAGGCCCGGAAAATACCGGAAACGCGGGATTGTTATTTTAAAATCTGCAAATCCCGGTATTCTCAAAATATTTCGGGATTCGCTTACTTGATGACCTGGCCACCAAATTTTAACATCTTTGCTATGGGCAAACAGATGAATGAAACCGTTTAAGAGCCACTGCAAAGATAAATGTAAACAAGTCGATTCTCTAGAAATATTTGCAAATTTCATTGGTACTTTTAAAAACATAAAATCGTTTTATTATTTCACTCTAACAATATACCAAGGCGGAGATGGAGAGAATAGCTGCAGCATTGGATGAACTGCTAGGCGAAGCCAATGAGCTATTTATTGGCACACATGTAGTAGAGCTACAAAAAGTACCCACTGCTTTGAAATTCGCACGTAATTTCTATGCCAAATGTCAACCAGTTGTGATACGAGATGCAGTGAAACATTGGCCCGCGGTACAAAAGTGGACACCGGCATATCTGGAGCAAGTGCTTGGCGATAAGCTGCTCGACGTAACTACAACACCCAATGGTTATGCGGACGGTTTGGCGAAACAAGGTGATATCGAATATTTTGTGGTGCCACTTGACGAGAAAATGTGCATGCGTGATTTCTTAAAACGATTAGATGATCCCACCGGTGCCATACATTATATACAAAAGCAAAATTCGAATTTTACAACAGATTTTCCAGAATTGGCAAAAGATATTAATGTTGATGATTTGAAATTTGCGGAGCAATGCTTAAATACACCGCCTCTGACAAATTTTTGGATGGGCGACCAACGCGCCGTCACCTCTATGCATAAGGATCCATTTGATAATCTATATTGTGTTATCTCTGGATATAAGGATTTTATATTATTACCACCGCATCAATTAGTAAATATACCACGGCAACAATATCCAGTGGGACAATATCGACGCAACTCTTTAGGAAAATTTTATATTGAACCGCTGACGAATGAGTGTGAGGATGAGGCAGGTGTTGGAATAAAGCAAGAGGCACGCACAGAATGGATTAGTATAGACCCCTTGGCACCTGATTATGGTAAATATCCACAATATGCCAAAGCGCAACCATTACATGTCCGCGTAACTGCGGGTGATATTTTATTTTTACCCAACTTCTGGTTTCATCACGTACAACAGAGTCACAAGTGCATAGCTGTAAACTTTTGGTATGATATGGAGTTTGATAGCCGTTATTGTTTTTATCGAATGCTGGAGAAGTTGATTGAAAAGAGACCGGAGGAACTTTGAGGTGTTGTTGTTGAGGCAGTACTTTGGTCTGCCTAATCAATATTTCTAGAGCAGAGCTTTAAGAATCGCAATGAATCATGCGTTTTTAATATTTTGTACTATACCAATAATTAATGAGTAAGAAATAAAATTGTGACCCTGTCTAACGCGTCACGATTCCCCCACCTAATATTGTCATCCCCGGAACAGCCCCTTGCAGCACGGCTGCTCCTCATTCTCTTGATCCGGGCTGGCATTGAGCCAAATCCCGAGGCAAGCGACGCTCAAATGTTGCATTATCGCCTTCTACAAATCAAGTCTCCACGACCTGCAATACATATATTGCTCAGCAGAACATGTGTGGTCCCGGCTGTAGCTCGCGTCCTAGTGCGCCAACATCTCAAGCATCCACCCATAGCTACTTTCTTCGTAGTACATCTGTCCGGCACTAGCACGAATGTGAGTCAAGTCCATCAACTTCTGGTCCCTCACTCTTCGTGCACTGTATGTCGGCATAGGATATATGCGTCTGTGGCATCGATCAAGTGCACCTCCTGCCTAGGCCGATGTCACCTACGTAAATGTTCTGGGCTCGCTAACAGAAATCTCTGGACTGATGTGTTCATCGCGCCTTGCTGTCGAGTTGCGCAGCCCTCAACGCCGACGGATGTACACTCATCTTATAATGAACGAAATCCGCCGGCTTGTTGTTGTTATTGTTAACAATGCATTGCCCTGTCTAGAGTGTATGATCATTCCGAAGATCTTCATCAAGCTCTTCTAAGGGGAGTCCAAGGAAACGTGCAGTTTCAACAAGGTTTGTCCAGAGGCACAGAGGGGTTAGAAGAGTAGGTTCAGATGAACAATTGAAGAGATGTAGAGTATCATGGTGGGTCCTACCACATGCAGGGCATGTGTTTAAGGTTGTATTATTAAGTCTGGATAAGTAGGAGTTTAACCTTACACTATATCCAGACCTCAGCTGTGCCAAGGTGACTCTTGTCTCCCTTGGTAAGGTGCGTTCTTCTTCAGCAATATCCGGTGGAGGACTGTTCAGAACGGGATTCACAGGTAGAGATCCGACAAAAGTGTCTACCGACTAGGTGTGGATGTCGGTTAGAGCCCGCTTATGATTCTGCAGATCAAACGGCAAGGTAATATGATGCCGGATCTCATCATAATGCTTACGGAGATGTTTCCTTATATCTCTCGGGGGCGGATCTATGTCCAAAAGATGACGGTTTGGATGTGCTGGCTTGTGGCAGTTCAGAAGGAATTGCCTGCTCAGCATTTCCGCATGCTCTTTTACATTGAGCAGTTTTGCCTCCTGATGGAGGTGAGACTCGGAAGACATGAGGAGACATCCCGTAGCAGTTCTGATGGCAGTATTTTGGCAGACTTGTAACTTCGTCCAGTTGGTGTTATGTACATTAGGCGACCATATGGGTGCAGCATAGTCAACGACTGGTCGGCCAATGGCCTTATATGTAGTCAGCAACGTTTCTTTGTCTTTTCCCCAAGTACTGCCGGCAAGTGACTTGAGGATCTTGTTGCGACCACGTACCTTTGAGACCATTGCAGACACATGACCAGCAAATGAGAAAGTATTATCCAGTGTCATCCCTAATAACTTTGAGTGGCTGAGAGTTGGTAGCTTAGTGCCATCAACGAAAATGTCTAATTCATTTCTCACCTGGTGCGTCCATGTCGTAAAAAGCGTCGCCGTTGATTTAGTCGGAGATATCGTCAGATCTCGCTCAGTGAAAAACCTGGAAAGGTCGCAGAGGTAACCGTTGATTTTCGTACAGAGTTCATCAGTATAGGGGCCCTTCCCCGTCGCCATTATTGTACAGTCGTCGGCATATGAAACGACGGAGACGCCCTCTGGTGGTGGGGGCATCTTCGATAGATAGAAATTAAACAGTGTCGTGGATAGGACACCACCCTGTGGCACACCCTGTCTAATACGTCTAGGTTTTGATGTTGCGTTTCTAAAGTTAACCGATTAGCGGTCCATCTCTTTAAACCATCAGGTATCTGTGTCTCAAACAGATCTTGTATGAGAGTGGCATGGTTGACTGTGTCAAAAGCTTTCGACAGGTCAAGTGCCACTAACACAGTCCTGTGATTTGGTTGGTTTTGATTTAGGCCGCTATTTATTTGCGTTGTAATGGCATTGAGTGCGGTGGTGGTGCTGTGCAGCTTACGGAAGCCATGTTGATGACTAGCCAGGTGCAGATTTGCAGTATAAAACGGGAGCAAAATGGACTCTAGCGTCTTCACTACCGGTGACAAAAGTGATATAGGCCGATATGAATTGCCTATGTTTGCCGGTTTTCTAGGGTTTAGTAATGGAACCACTCTCGCCTTTTTCCATATTTCAGGAATCACGAAAGTGTTCAGTGAAAGACTGAATAGAGCCGCTAAGTATTTGTGTCCCTCCTGGCCTAGATGTTTCAGCATCTTCATGGCAATGCCGTCGGGGCCGATGGATTTTGAGGGCTTAGCCTGTCTGATGGCTTCCTTGACCTCTGAGGCAGTGATGACAATGGGCGTATTTTGGTTTTTATATTTACGCGCCTGTCGCATGGTTCTACGTTTAGCTCTATCGGGCGGGGAATGTAGTACAAATTGTCTACAGAAGGAGTTCGCACATCCCCTAGGGTCCTTCTTCACCCTGTCACCGAAAGTAATATCTACTTTATCCTTGTGTTGCGTTGGATTAGATAGAGTTTTGACCGTAGTCCATAATTTGCCAACACCAGCAGAGAGGTTGCATTGCTCTAGGTGTTGTTTCCATTTGGCCAGTTTATGTTTATCGACCAACCTTCGAATTTCCGCGTTGAGATCCCTTATACGGGGGTCTGCGGGATTGAGACTTCGCACTTCATCTCTTTCTCTAGCCATGGCCGCTGCCTCCGCGGGGAAATTTAGTCTTATTTGAGATATTCGACCCGCAGGAATGAAGCGTTTAGAGGCCAAGTCAATGATGTTGCGGAAGTCTCGTTCGCCTTTGCGTACGTCCGTAGGAATGGATAGAGCAGCCAAGGATTCGTCCGTATATGTCTGAAAATTGTCCCAGTCCGCCTTGGTAAAGTTAATATATGTACCATGCTCAGGTGTAATAAAGTCCGTCGGTCGTTCGATGGTAATGACTATTGGGAGATGGTCAGACGCCAACGTGAGTATGGGTCGCCAATTGGTGTTGTCCAATAGTCCTGCACTTACGATGGAAATATCTGGCGAACTATAGCAGTTACCCGATACTCTCGTTGGGGCGTCTCCGTTCAATGTACAGAAAGCCGTATCATCTATTTGTTCTGCAAGTACATGCCCCATATTGTCTGCTGGCAAGTTTGAGTGCCACATGTCGTGGTGCGCATTGAAGTCGACCAGGATCACGCGGTTATCTCCTCGTAATAGCAAGCTAATGTCGGGGTGATAACCGGTGGGGCAACTTGAGACAGGGGGTATGTAGATGTTAATGATATGCAGATCGACATCTCCTGTACGGATGGTAATACCTTGGCTTTCTAAGATATGAGGTGTGTTACAGCATGGTGCGATGAACGCATCCATCCAGAGGTTCCTGTTAGCGAGCCCAGAGCATAGATGTACGTGGCATTGGCCTAAGCAGTTATTGCATTTGACCGATGACGCGAGCGTGTATAATCTTTGCCGACAAACAGTACACGTAGAGACAGGTGCGAGAAGATGTTGATCCTGACTCACGTGAGAATTTAAACGGTAGGGGGGTGTGATGTAGAAACAGAGAGAGACTGGTGCTCGGAGTTGCTCATGTCTAAACTGCTCCGGTGGGAGCGAGAGTGTTGAGCTGCTGCGCGTGATGTTGACGCCATAAGGCACGAGCAACAGTCTGGAGTTTGTGTGGCGGGTATAGCAGAAGTGCTGCTAGTCGTTAAGACATTATTATTATTACTATTAGTATTTCTACTAGAAAGTGGCGGTAGGGGTGCGCTTGAACGGCGCATACCGCGGGACACCCGAGGGCGCAAACAACAAGGGTCACGAAAGTACTAAAGAAAGTACGGTGTCTGTGGATGTTAAGGTTAAGCCCTGAACATCCAGATTTATGGAGCCATCTCTTACACGAGAAGCATTGCACAGAATGCGACCGTTTAATATATATCTTTTTGCAACAGACACTGCATATCCATTCTTTGGTCCGGGGTTCGGCTCAACGCCCGCCCGTAACAATAGAATATCTTGCAAGGGGGGAGGATGATTGTTTCGGAATGGGACAAAACATACTAAACAGGGTTACGTTGAAAGTGACAGTCCTTGGCCGAGGTAAAACCCGGGGTGGTTCTACTGCGCAGAGATCCATGGCGATGTCCTGGGTTTTCTGCTCTGAGAAGTGACTGTACATAGGCTTCAGGACTGCGACGGAGATCACGATCGCGACCTAGCCTACCACCATCTAGGTATACACATCAGTCTCTAACTCCCAGAGTGGCCATTGCCTCTCCTTCGCAATTTAGATTGTTGCAATTATTAACAGCATAAATTGGCAACCTATGGTGGCGTTGTCATCCGACCACCTGCCTATCATCCTGCCCGTCGACCGTGCCACGGACTTCATTACTTCGGAGAAAAGAACATACGTGAATTTCAAAAGGGCTAACTGGGTCGGCTTTTTGGAATTCACGGAGAGCTCCTTTGGTGATCTTCCGATTCCCACTGATGTACACGTTGGCGAGCGAAACATCCGTGAGGTCATTAAAAGGGCTACAGCCCGTTTTATACCAGCTGGTAGAATAAAAAATATTAGGCCAAATTTCCCAGCTGAGGCCGCAACGAACGTGACCTCATACGCAACATCGATCCCTCAGACCCACAGATCGGTGATCTCAACGTGGAAATCAGACGGCTGGTTAACGTACACATACAAACCAAATGGGAGGAACACCTTAGGTCTTATAACCTCTCTACCGGTGTTGGGAAATTATGGTCCACCGTGAAGTCCTTGTCGAATCCTTCGGGTCCACCAAAGAATGTCGACATACCCTTTAGTGACAAGACACTAAATGACCCCAGGAAATGTGCGCAGGCTTTCTGTCGACAGTATGTCCCACAGCCTGCGCAAGACAGGACAAGACGAGGAATCTTCAGGCGCGCGCGTAAACACAAAAACTATGCCCCTGTTCCCATCACCGCTACAGAGGTTCAAGAGGCCATCCGGAAGGCCAAACACTCCAAAGCCATCGGTCCTGATGGCATAGCCATGGTGCACCTCAAACACATCGGCGCAGTAGGAGTTAAGTACCTAACTGCCGTCTTCAATCTGTCCTTGACCACAGGTGTTATACCCGACAAATGGAAGCAGGCAACTGTGATCCCTGAGTCATATCGTCCGATATCACTCCTCTCGCCAGTAGTAAAGACACTTGAGGCGGTCTTACTCCCGCTCTACACATCACACTTGATGTTAGCCGAGCACCAACATGGGTGTAAAAGTAGGTCGCCTCCCAGTTGGTGCACCCTGGGTAACGCTAAATGACCTACATAGCCTACACGGCTAGTTTCTTGTATTGCCGGTTCTACGAGAACGGTACCAGTACTTGTGCTGTACCCATCGTGCCGAAACGACCCGGGCCGTTTTCTTATATCGACCCGGCCAAGAGCAATACACTCGAGGTGGCCCTGTCTGACATTTGGGCAGGGCTACACCTCGCTACAACAACAACAACAACAACAACAATGGGTGGAAAGATATGAGCACAACATCTGCTCTAAATGTCATAAACACTCAGATAACTGACGTTCTAAATCAAAAAAGACCTAATGACAGGACGGTTCTAGTTGCACTCGAATTGAGCAAGCTTTTGACAGAGTAAATCATGGGCAGCTTGTATCCGATCTGGAAGACTCGTCACTCCCCCCCTGTCTCAAGCGTTGGACCGCCAATTATCTCAGTGGTCGTCGGTCGTCTGTTGTGTTCAGAAACAAAAAATCTAAAGCCAGGAAGATCAAACACACCACAGGATGGTGTCCTTTCCCTGTTATTGTTTAACTTCTATATTTCGAAGCTTCCTCCTCCACCAGAAGAAGTTACGATTGTTT
This sequence comes from Campiglossa producta, assembly GCA_964058755.1. NCBI lineage: Eukaryota > Metazoa > Arthropoda > Insecta > Diptera > Tephritidae > Campiglossa > Campiglossa producta. The sequence continues at coordinate 123,194,105 of CAXKVI010000002.1, read as the reverse complement.
CTTACGCAGACGATTGCACGATATTGGCAACTGGTACTTCCGTTGATGAGCTGTGCTCTAAAATAAATGGCTATCTCCCCTCTCTGTTGTTGTTGTTAACAACAAAACACTCCCCGAAGGTTTTGGGGAGTGATGCCGAAGTTGACAGTCCTTGGCCGGATATGACCCCGGTACGCTGCGGTACTCCCTTCCGGTACTGCCCGACTGTCGTGGTAGCGATTTGGTATGACCAGTGGAACCTTCTAGGTCATGGCATCCCTCCATCCATGAGGAAGGAGAAGATGGGTAATGAGAGGTGAGAGGCATCATATCCGTAGATCAACCATCGAGTAGCACGTCAACTACCTATGTGCATATTAGTCGCCTCTTACGACCGGTATGCCTACCTCGGGCATATTCTAAACCCCTAACCCGCAGGGGGTTCTCCCCTCTCTAGTCGAGTTCTTCACCGCCCGAAGCTTGACATTGTCGCCAACAAAGTCCTCGGCGACCTTATTCACGACATGGGCGGCGCAGGATGGTATGGAATTAGAAATTTATGTAGGTGATCATAAAATACCTACTGTCGCTCACCCAAAAATCTTAGGAGTGACTTTCGACTTCATGCACACTTTCGCTGCCCATTCAGCTGCAATTGTCTCAAAATTACAGAGCCGCAACAAAATCCTTAAGTCACTAGCCGGCAGTACTTGGGGTAAAGACAAAGAAACGTTGTTGGTGACGTACAAGGCAATTGGTCGGCCGATTCTGAACTATGCGTCGCCGATATGATCGCCGGGGCTTGCAGACGTTCATTGGAGTCAGCTTCAGGCCTGTCAAAACACCGCGCTCAGAACCGCTACGGGGCGCGTCCTTATGTCACCTATATCTCATATACACAATGAGGTGGAAATGCTTCCAGTTAGGGAGCATAATGAAATGCTAAACAAGCAGTACCTACTGAATTGCTGTAAACCACAGCATCCCAGTAGACAACTGCTTGAACTCATTCCGCCTCCTAGGACCATAAGGTCGCATTTACGTAAACATTTTGATGAGATCCGGCATTATATAACAACGCCGTTTGATCTACAGGTGCATAAGCAGGCATTACGCCGCGCTCTGTCCGCTAAACAATGTCTTACATGTCGCAACACCAGGCATTTCTGAAGAGGAGCGTCATCTTCCTCGAGAGACAAGGGTCACTCTGGCTGAATTACGCTCTGGATATTGTAGCAGGTTAAACTCCTACATATCCAGACTGAACCCTGATGTGCCGAATGTATGTCCGGCATGCGGCTCGTCCCCCCACAATACCAATCACTTATTTTCTTGCTCTTCTGAGCCCATAACACCCATCTCACTTTGGGCCAACCCTATTGAAACTGCTAGTTTCCTTGGACTCCCGTTAGAAGATATTGATGACAATTTAGGCTAAGGAGAAATACGCATTGGGCAGGACTACACCTCGTTACAACAGCAACAAGAGGTTGTCATTATGACATCAAATCATTTTTTTTTTTAAGTAGAGATAAGATAATATCGCATCACACTGTAAATGATGCTATCAAAGAGGTTAGATGGATCTAACCTCTTTGCCAATGGTGCATCGCATACACAACAAATAAGACTGGGCAAAAGATGAAGTGATATGGGTGGCAGAAAGATATATGGAAAATATACATATGACAGAGAGTGAAATAACTTGTTTGTGATGTGATTATGACATCAGAGATATACGATCATATCAAACGATGAAAACTTTTTAAAGAGAAAAAGGTTTTTTCGTTGTCATTATGACATTAAATCATTTACTTTTTGAAATACATTGATCAGATGATATATGCAAAATATATCGTACACTAAATCAAAAAGAGTCACAACTCAAAATCAGAGTAACTTTCAGTTTATTGCTTCTGGATCGCGCAAAAGTCATTTGATTTTTAAAAACTTGTCATCACTATGCTCTTTAAAGAGTAACTATAATAGTCAAGAAGAAAAAATGTTATGTACTGTCTTTACTACTTTTTATAAAGCAATCTATGCCAAGAAAGCGACCTAAACAATTTTTGAGTTGTGACGGTTTTTAATTTAGGGTGCGATATGACAGAGAGTGAAATTACTTGTTTGCGATGTGATTATGACATCAGAGATATACGATCATAACAAACTATGAAAACTTTTTAAAGAGAAAAAGGTTTTTGCGTTGTCATTATGGCATTAAATCATCTTCTTTATGAAGTAAATAGATCAGATGATATATGATATATAAAAAAAATCGGTTGCGATGTGATTATGACATCAGAGATATACGATCATAGGTTAGGTTAGGTTGCGAGGGCAGGACAGAGTGCAGGACCCTGCCCACCACTTAGGCCAGTCAAGTTGGCCCATTGTGATACCCTATGCGGTCTTAAGACCCACCCCATATCCGAGAGACAAACATCAACAATCTCACATTCTCACACTTGGATTAGAGGATCAAACCAGCTCGTGGAATCAATGAATTTCGATAGAGCCCTAATATCCATTTTTGAAACCTCCGTGAGGTCGTTGATGAACTGTTGGCCGAGAATAGCCAATCGTCTTCTGCTGAGTGCAGGACAATGACACAGCAGGTGTTGAACACTCTCCTCCTCTTCAATACATCTGCAATTGCGACAGTAATCGTGAGTTATTACGCCCATCCTAGCACCATGTGTGCCTATTAAGCAGTGCCCTGTTAACACCCTTATCAGTGATGAGACACCGGATTTATTAAGGGACAGCAGACAGTTAGTGCGTCCTTTGTTGTACGAAGGCCAAGTTAGCCTTGATATCTCGCACGTCGAGAGACCTGACCAGAGCTCATTTGCCCTTTGTAAGGTATTTGTGCTAGCTCGGAGTGAAAGATGCGATGGGAATGCCTACCAGATCATTTCCTGGAAGGGTGGTGGTACCTCTTCTGGCCAGCTCATCCGCTATACAGTTGCCTTCAATATCCCTGTGACCAGGTACCCAAATAAGGCTGATACTGAAGTGCTGAGCCATCTCGTTAAGAGATCTGCGGCATTCAGTTAGCGACTTTGTGTTGTCGACACATGAGTTCAGTGCCTTTAGCGCGGCCTGACTATCTGAGAAGATAAATATCCGTTTGCCGTTTTGGGGCGTAGACGCTAGGCTTTTCACTGCACCGTGTATTGCCAGCATTTCTGCTTGGTACACGCTGCAGTGGTCGGGAAGACGAAAGGAGATCTCTAGTCCCAGGTCCGGTGAAAAGATACCTCCACCCACCTTCCCTTCAAGCTTAGAGCCATCGGTGAATATGTTGAAGGCATTCCGCACAGTATGCGGTCGGTAATCCCATTCTTGTCTTGTGGGTATTTTCACCTCGTAGTTCCTAACGAACACGTTGCTTGGCGTGCAATAGTCAGTATGTAATGGTATGCTCACAGGTGCATGGGAGCCCAAAATTGTGGCGTGACCACATGTGCCGCCCTTCCATACGTCGGTCTCCCTTAATCGCAGAGCTGTAATCACAGCCATTTCTTTAGCCACCAGATCGAGTGGTGGAAGATTCAGCATCGTGTTGAGTGCTTCTGTCGGAGTGGAGCCGAGGGCCCCGGTTATGCAGAGTTCTGAACTCCTTTGGACTGCTTGTAGGTACGTGTTCTTGGTTAGTGCCGGCCACCAGACCAGCACACCGTAGAGTAAAATTGGACGAATAATAGCTGTGTATATCCAGTGCACCACTTTGGGAGAGAACCCCCACGATATACCAATTGCTCTCTTGCAAGTAAACAACGCGCATGTTGCCTTTTTAACTCGTTCCGCTATATTGTCGCTCCAGAGTAGATTCCTGTCTAGAATAACTCCTAGATATTTGACTTTGTCACTGAGTACTAAAGTTGTATTCCCAATTTTTGGTGGTATTAAGTTCGGTATTTTGTACCTCCTAGTGAAGAGGACAAGTTCGGTTTTCTCGGGGTTAACCTCCAAACCTGAAGCGTTCGCCCAGTCGCATACTTTAGTCAGCGCATTTTCCATTAAATTGCAGAGGGTTTGAGGAAATTTTCCCCGAATGATAACGCAGATGTCATCGGCGTACGCGATCACTTGGTAGCCTTCAGCTTCCATGAGACGTAGAAGTTGGTTTACAGTAACCAGCCACAGGAGCGGAGAGAGAACACCTCCTTGCGGGATACCTCTGTTAACGAGTCTGTGAATCGAATTACCGCCTAGCTCCGTTGTAATCCGTCTGCTAATAAGCAATTTGCGGATAAACTCCACAAGGCAGGCATCGACCCGCAGACCCGTTAACGCCGAGGTAATGGCTTCCGGTAGAACGTTGTTGAAGGCACCTGCTATATCAAGGAAAGCCACCAGTGTATATTCCTTTGTGTCAATTGACTTTTCTATAACAGATACCAGAGAATGCAAGGCAGTGTCAGTCGATCTACCTTTACTATAGGCGTGTTGAGCCCGCGGCATATGAGTTGAGTCTATCGATCTTCTGACATAGTCCTCCAGAAGTCTTTCCATAATTTTAAGTAGAAATGAAGATAGGCTTATTGGCCTAAAATCATTAGGTTTAGAATGGGATGGTTTCCCGGATTTTGGGATAAATACTACCTTAACCTCTCTCCATGATGCAGGTACATAGTTGAGCCTGAGGCAACTAACAAACATGGTCTTCAGCCAGGGCTTAATAAGCTCGGATGTTTGTTGTAACTGGGCCGGGAATATTCCGTCCGGTCCTGGCGATTTGTAGGGCTTGAGACTGGCCAAGGCCCAGTCCAGCTTTTTATCATCGGTTATTTCCTTTATCAGCTCATCCGAAAGCATTTCATTCCCGACCGTAGTAGTAGCCGTGTCTGTGCATGTCGGAAAGTGAGCATCCAGAAGCAGATTCATTGTGTCAGTGCTCGAATCGGTCCAATTCCCATCCGGCATTTGTATGTGGCTCAGTGTCGCTGGCGATTTTGAGAGCACCTTCCTCAGGCGGGAAGCTGCAGATGTTGATTCGATATTGTTGCAGAAATTCACCCAGGAGGCACGTTTGGCCTTGCGAATTTCTTTCTTGTAGTTAGGTTAGGTTCAAGTGGCTGCCGCAGAGGCACACTTAGCCCAGTTTTGAAAGGCCCGTTGTGATACCACCAACACAAGGAAAGTCAGTCCCGGGACCCAGCCATATGGAAAATCCCTGAGTTGTTGGGATTTTCCACATAGCAGAATCCCGGGACTGACACTCCTAAACCGACACTGTTACTCCTCCTCGAACCACTTAGATGACTTTATGAAGCCCATCAAGTCCTTTATGTCCAGTTCCGCGATCTGGCTTAGGCTATCCAGGAACGGAACTCCCAAAAAGCGCGTTCTCACGCCGCTTAAAGCCGGACAGTTGCAGATGAGGTGCTCCACTGTTTCCTCCTCCTCATCATCTTTGCAACTCCTGTAGCATCGTCGGTAGGGCACACCTAGCCTTTCTGCATGCCTACCAATGAGGCAGTGACCGGTTAATACCCCTATCAATATGCAGATTTCCCTCCTAGTTAGGGCATAAATGCGTCTAGACCTTTTAAGATCCCATTTTGGCCAGGTTTGTTTCGATATGCGACACCCTGGGGATTGCAGCCATCTTTCGTTGGCTTGACGGAGTGTGTGCTCCTTCAGCATTAGTTTGCATGTGGCAAACGGCATACCTAAGCGCTCTTTATCCTGAAGAACCTGCTTGGCCTGCCTGGCAACCTCGTCTGCCCTACAGTTTCCCTCAATGTCCCTATGTCCCGGGACCCATATGAGGTTTACGCGGTTCTGTTGGGCCATCTCCTGAAGAGATCGACGACAGCTGAGCGTCAGTTCAGAGTTGAACGTGTATGAGCCAAGGGATTTGATGGCCGCTTGGCTATCGCTGAAAATAGCGATATCTTCTCCGATAACACGTTTGCTTAACCAGGCCGCGGCGTCCAGGATTGCCGAGACTTCCGCCTGGAAGACGCTACAATGATCAGGTAGTCTGAAGGAGAGCTCAAGGTCCAAATCCCTTGAATAAACTCCTCCTCCAACTCTGCCGTCCAACTTCGAGCCGTCGGTGTATTTGGAAGTGCCACCATTTGTTTCGGGACACCAATCCGTCCTCTCCCAGTCTTCTCTGCTGGGAATGTTTATTTTGAAACAGCTATCCCCGACTGTAGTAGTCGCACAACGATCTGTGCTTAGAGGGAGAAAGCTGTAAGATTCCAGAATACTGGAGTGTCCAATAGTACCCGCAGCCCAACTGGAGGTTTCTCTTAGGCGCAGAGCTGATGCCGCCGCTGACCGAAACCCTTCCAGATCAAGTGGCAAAATGCCCAGAATGACCTGGAGGGCTTCGTTGGGCGTAGTCCTTAGCCCACCGCTTATACAGATCATATTGGATCTATGGACTTTCCGCAACAGATTCAGGTATGTTGCCTTGCTCAGCGCAGGCCACCATACGACGACTCCATAAAGCATGATTGGGCGAATGATGGCCGTGTAGATCCAACTGCATACTCTAGGGCTGAGCCCCCATTTTTTGCCAATGGCTCTTTTGCATGTGTAAAGAGCGATGCAAGCTTTCTTCTGGCGCTGAAGAACATTCTCCTTCCAATTCAATTTCCTGTCCAGAACTATGCCTAGAAACTTGGCCTTATCCGACAAGCCCAGGCGCGTGCCATCTAGTTCTGGTAGGCTTAGTGGCGGTATTTTGTACCGGTTGGTTGTTGTTGTTGTTGTTGTTGTTAACAACAAAACACTCCCCGAAGGTTTTGGGGAGTGATGCCGAAGTAGACAGTCCTTGGCCGGATATGACCCCGGTACGCTGCGGTGCTCCCTTGCGGTACTGCCCGACTGTCGTGGTAGCGATTTGGTATGACCAGTGGAACCTTCTAGGTCATGGCATCCCTCCATCCATGAGGAAGGAGAAGATGGGTAATGAGAGGTGAGAGGCATCATATCCGTAGATCAACCATCGAGTTAGCACGTCAATTACCTATGTGCATATTAGTCGCCTCTTACGACCGGTATGCCTACCTCGGGCATATTCTAAACCCCTAACCCGCAGGGTTGGTGAAGAGGACAAGTTCCACCTTCCCTGGGTTGATACTAAGTCCGCAGCGAGAGGACCACGTCGAAACATCTCGCAGTGCTACTTGCATCAGGTCACACAGAGTTTGTGGGAACTTGCCTCTGAATGCAATAGCTAAATCGTCGGCGTATGCCACTATCTTCCCGCCCCCCCAGCTTGTGTCACGTAGCAACGAGTTGACTGTGAGGTTCCATAAAAGCGGGGAAAGAACACCACCCTGGGGTGTTCCCCTTGTGACATAACGTGATAACTCAACCGTACCAAGTGAAGAAGCTATTTTCCTTCCCCTTAAAAATTGGTCAATTAAATCAGTTAGAGGTCTATCTACGCCCAGATTAGTTAGAGCGGAGTTGATAGCCTCCGGGCTTATATTGTTGAAAGCCCCCTCAATGTCTAGGAGGGCCACGAGACAGTAGTCCTTTTCACACAGCGATTTCTCAATGACAGACACTAGGCTGTGCAGAGCGGTTTCTGTTGATTTACCCTTGGTGTATGCATGCTGATAGCTAGAGATAAGGTTGCTATCAATAGTCGTTAAGAGGTAGTCGCTTAGTATCCTCTCAAAGGTTTTTAGTACAAAGGACGTGTAATGTAGCTGGCTGTTGGGGCAAGGCCACGGTGGCAAGTGGCATGGTGGCATCCCGCTAGCTCGTCGGTTGGGGTGAGTTTTTGCTCACCAGCCTTGCCTACAGCTACACAAACAAAAAAAAGGTTCATGCCTGGGTGGAGTCTAAATTGATAGGTAAGAAAGGAAAAGGGTTGAAAGAGAGAGGCCTGTCCGTGTCAGGTGGAGTCATCCCGCTCCTCTCGTGCATAGATCATGAACGACCTTGGACTCCACTTTGACTCCGCTCACCGAGTGGAGTCCCCTTGTCCTGACACATGTCTGTCCGTCAGTTATCGTCCTACATCCCTAACCTGTCTAGTCTGTCCTTGTGGCCCCACATTCACGTCCCCTCCAATGCACCAGTGCAACACCCACACCAATTGCAAGGTAATCTAGCAGGACATGGTAGTTTGTAATTCACCCCATGCAAAAGAACAAAATTTTTCAGTAAAACGACTAAAGTTTCGTTACGCAAATTCACAAACTTATCTTTATTAATACAACCGGGGATAAAAAAAGTAATTAAACTAAAGGTAAAAATTCAACACTCAAGCTTAAATCTAACTTAATCAAACCCCAAGCGAACAAAAAAAGGATCAACTCTTCTTAACTTACAATTAAAAAAAATAGGAGAAAAAAAAAAGGAATCTAAATGTAGGTATCAATTCACAAAGAAATGTATCTTACAGATATGAGACTGAAAAAATATAACTTAATCAACTACCACTATGGGCTTATTTACTAAAAAGGAATCAAAATTCAATCGCCGAATCCAGCAGTAATTAACTTAAAAAAAAATGGTTCTCATGGAAATCCACCGTAATTATAAAAAAAAATCACCCTCGAAATAAAATTCAATCCGAAATTAAAAATGAAAGTATATCCTCGGCTGAATGGAAGATCGCCCTATTTCAAAAAAGTTTTGAAAAACGCCCTATTTCAGAATTTTTTTCAACAACGCCCTATTTCAGAATTTGTTTGAAGAACGCCCTATTTCAAATTTTTTTTCAAAAACGCCCTATTTCAGAATTTGTTTGAAGAACGCCCTATTTCAGAATTTGGTTCAAAAACGCCCTATCTCAGAATTCGTTTGCAGAACGCCCTATCTCAGAATTTTTTTCAAAAACGCCCTATTTCAGAAGCCCATTTAGAAAAGCTATTACTCAAAAGTATTTACTATTTTAAATGTCTTTGGATGAGTTTATTAATTTATTAAATCATTGAATTATAAAATTCATGATAAGCTTCAGGAATTACTAGTTTTGTACACATTTCCTGCAAATCCTTCTTTTTATCGGCATCCAACTCCAGCCGACTATATAGTTGAGTGAGAGGATATTGTTTTAATACTGATTTTTTTGTGGGAATTAATATAGGTTTTGCTTCTTCACCATACTCGTTTTTAATAAAGGCTTTATTTTCTGCGGGAAGCACTGCGATTTCCCTCAAATTCATGATTTTTATTGATTTCCAGTTTTCGTCGTTTGCCAAAGGGCGAAAATCAAAAATTTCATTTTGTTGAACTTCGTGGACAATATACTTTGGTTCATTTTATTTTTTTATCATACCACAAGACATCTGACAATCTGATATTAAAATTAAATTTTTCTAGACACAAAACCCAACTTATTAAGGCTGTTCAGGAAAAATTAGTGTCAAAGTACTTATATTTTTGAAGTTTATTGTCTAAATTTGCTACGAATGCTACGTTGCTATACCATTTGTAAAAAGATCCTGAACAGCCTCATTGTCTCCATCCGAGAACGTTGCTAAAAAATTAAAAAGTTCACATATCTTCACTTTGTAGCAGATTTAGGTCGATAAATCTAAAAACCGAAGTACATTATACTTCTATGCAAGTAAAAAGTAATTTCTAAAATGCATATTTACAATCCTTCATAGCCTTTTAAATTATAAAAACTTTATTCGAGTTAAAGGTTTTCTAAAAGCACATTTGAAATAGGGCGTTCTTTGAACGAATTCTGAGATAGGGCTTTTTTGAAACAAATTCTGAAATAGGGCGTTCTTCAAACAAATTCTGAAATAGGGCGTTTTTGAAAAAAAAATTGAAATAGGGCGTTTTTGAATCAAATTCTGAGATGGGGCGCTGTTGAAAAAAAATCTGAAATAGGGCGTTTTTGAAACAAATTCTGAAATAGGGCGTTCTTCAAAACTTTTTTGAAATAGGGCGATCTTCCATTCAGCCGACGATATAAAGAAAAGCTTTACAATAAAATACCCAAACTCTGATTTATCGGACGACCACTGCGCCGATAACTTCTCTGCCCACCTAGCTTCCAATATTAGCATATGTATATATACGTATGAAAAGTGTAAATTTTATCTTGGTAAATATACCTTAAGACTTAGCACTTACCGATCTATCCATTGACATAGGCGCCTGCGTCGCGGAGAGAGGGTTGCTGTAAAAAATCTAACCTTACACATACATATGTATATAAATTTTCCTATGTTGGAAAGCTTCAACTACTCACTAGTAGGTAGGAGAGGTAACCAAAACTATATTGGAAGTTATTCGGACGCGCGGCTGCCGTCCGAATCAAAGCAAAATAAACGTGACAATTCTCAATAATAATTTTTGATGATTCGCGGGTAACAGAAGGGAATTAAAGGTGAAAAAAAAAGAAAAAAAATATCGTGATCAAAAATTAATATGAGTGCAACTAATATTCCCAAATCAAACCAATGTAACAACAACCGAGAAAAGTTTAATTGAAATTATATCTATTAAGCCTTTTGCTTGTGGGAAAGGAAAGGCAAGGCAGAAGGAGAGAGTGGGGGGGGGGGGGGGGGGGGGGGGTGTGGTTACGGGGAAGGTGAGAAAGGAAAACAACGAAACTTCACCAACGAAAAGGGGAGGTGCGAGAACTGGATAAGGGGGCGATCGAAAGGCTAAACAGGGATAACGCAAAAAAAAAAACAAAAAAACTTAATGTTCAAAGCGACACAAAAATGAAAATCTATCGAATTATGGATATGGGAAGGTAAAACCAAAATGAAAATGGCACCAATTCTTTTACTTTGGGCTATGGAAACAAAAAAAAAAACGGTAATTTGAATTAATGGTTCGAAAGCAAACAGAGGAGTTTTCAGAGACAAAAAACTATTACCAAAAAAAAATTTTGGGTTTCGCCGAAGGGCTGAAATTCGGGTTTAACAGAATTATCAAAATTGACCAAAAGAGAATGTAAAGAATTTGCAAACTATGGGGGATTAAAGATAAATAACTAAGTAAAGAAGCTGATTACCGAAAGAGGGAAACTATTTAACAAAAGGGCAATGACTTAACGATTAAATTAATATTACGATTTACTTGAACTAAAATTCTATGCGGCTATGAGAGGGGGTATGATTTTGACAGGTGTTCTAACGAAAAGCAATTAAACTTAATTAATATAACTTTGACAAAAATATAGAAACTATAGTAGCGGCTATTTTGTATACAGGCAAAAACAAACTAATCTTGATGTGGCTCAGTAGCAAAAAAAAGTAAACTGGTACAAACGTAATTTACCTTAAAAAGAAATTTTGGAAATTAAAACATGGAAAGTGACGAAAGTTGAATATTGAACTAATGAAGGCGGAAATAAATTATTTTAATAAAAGATTTAAGAATAAGAAACTCAAAAATGTGACGCGGCAGCGGCGATTCGCCTCCTTCCTCTCTCCTCGTTTTCTTCTTTCCAAAAATGGTATTTCTTTCAACAAAATGTATGTTGGTGTGGTGGTGGTTGCTGTGGCATGAGCGCTTTGAGGCAACTTGTTGTTTTTGGCGTGTAGCTCAGCACAAAATTATGTTCCTGCTTTCCCTCTTAGGTTCGTCGACGGGCTACTCCAAATTCCTTCGTATTATATAAATTTCGGTGGTGGTGGTGGTGGTAGGCTTGGTATCCTGGCTAGGCCGGATTTTTCCTATAGGGTTGGTAAAAATTTCACTTAGGACCGACACAAAAAAAAAAGTTGCATGGTAGAAGTTTGGGTACAGGTGAACGAGCTTTAGTGGCTTCCTAATTTCGTCCATTTAAATTTAAAAAATCCAACTTTTATCTCAAATTTCACAGGAAGATTTCACCGTTACACCGATTATATAATTTAATTTTGCACACACCGTGTGCAACGTTATCACGTTTATTTTATTTTTTTTTGTTTTTTTTTTTTTCTCTGCGCACACATTCACCTGCTCCCTTACCTAGCTTTTAGGGCCTAGCAAACTCACCTAGTTGGCGGCAGTTCTGGGTATTGTATTTTCAGGTCGTCTGGATACCGGTATTTTCCGGTCCGTTAATACGGTGTACAACACTCAGGTTTTGGACTTGGCAAATTTTCTCACACCCGGGTAAAAATGTTCCGACTCGCTTGGCTCAACCTTTGATTTAAATCATTGCCTGGCTTCGTTTGGCGATCGTACCCCATTAGCGGAAAATTTAGTTTTTCACCATTCTCACTCAAAGACGAGGACACTCATACATACAACGGATTAGGCGGGACACGACAGATATACACTTTCACGACACAACTTTCACCCATACTAACGGATACATATTCAGACACCTAAATACATGTACTTGACTTTCATTACATAACAAATACATACAAGGAAAACTCCGTTGCTGTTACCACACAGATACAGCGGTGTTCGGACTTTCACAATGTTGCATTAACCCACAGGCTGCCGCTACAGACGAGAGACTGATCGGTCTGTAGTCTTTTGGCTCGTAGTGGGATGCCTTCCCAGCCTTAGGGATAAACACTACCGTGGCGCTTCTCCAGGAGCCCGGAATGTGGTTGAGAGCCAGGCAGGCTGTGAAGAGAAATACCAGCCATTTAGCTGATGTCTCCAACGTGTTTATAAGTTGCGCGGGGATAATCCCGTCCGGCCCGGCAGCCTTATACGGTTCAAAGCTCTTAACTGCCCACCTTACTCTTTCCTCAGTGATGGGTATATTTACTGCCAGGTTTGTTGCAGGTGCTAGTGGTGCATCATGCAGATTCCCCGGAAAATGTGTATTCAAGAGCAGCTCAAGGGTTTCCTCTTCCGTGCTGGTTCAGGATCCGTCAGGTTTTCGCAAATAGCTGATGGTTGTTTGACTTTTCGAGAGGACTCGTCTAAGTCTCGCTGTGTCGTCGACCTTTTCGACGCCAGTGCAGAAATTTCTCCACGAGGTTCTCTTCGCCTGTCTCAGAGCTTTTTTGTAGGCCCTTAGTTTAGCTTTATATTCGTGCCAATGAGGCTCAGAGCCGAAGCTCTTGGCCTTGTTAAATTGTTTCCGGCATGATATTCGGAGCGAGTCCAAATCGTAGGACCACCAATGTGGCCTGTGTTTACCGCGTGGTTTTGGCACTGGACAAGCCTGTCCTAGAGCATTTGAGAGCGCCGATGTAAATGTAGTAACAAGATCCTCCAGCTCCTCTACTGTTGAGGGGACTTGTGAGGGCAGTACTGGTAGGTCTCTGTATAATATTTCATTGTGTAACTGCCAATCAGTGTTACGTGGATTGCGCTTCATGATTGGTTGTTCTACAATAAAGTCTAAAACCATTTCTATGTAACGGTGGTCGGAGAAAGTATGTTCTTCCAGAACCCGCCATTTTCTGACCCGATAGTGAGGTCTATGACCTCCCTGCGGGTCTTAGTGATAAAAGTAGGCTCATTACCCACGTTGCAAATCACCAGGTTGGTTGTTAAGAGGTAATCAAACAGAGACTCGCCCCTGGCATTGATGTCGGAGCTCCCCCATTGGACATGGTGAGCATTAGCGTCCGCTCCAATAATAAGATTACCCGTGCAGAAATTTGACACCAGGTCTTTCACCTCCGTTTGTGGTGGGGGTTCTTCGGCGTCGTAGGGCATATAGACCGACGCCACCGTTAGGCAGGTGCTGTCGACCGTTAGACTGATAGCGGTAATATCACCATTGGTGTAGTTAGGTAGGAGAAAGGAGTTCAACTCAGACTTGATCAAAATACACGTTCTGACTTTGCTCTCCTCGCTGGCTCGAATGAGCTTGAAGCCCTTAGTCCCCAATCCGCAGATTCTCGAGCTATTGACCCAGGGTTCTTGGATGAGGACCTCATCCACGTCGCCTTTAGAAAGACGACTACTTAAAGCAGCCGAAGCTACTTTAGATTTGTGCAGATTAATCTGAAGCACCACCAATATGAGAGCGCACAGACTTCCCTGCCGTCCCCATATCGTCGAGGTTTGCCCCATCCCGGAGGTTGCCTATCAACGACGAGTTGTTCCGATTAACTGCCCGATATGGCGTTGCAGGAGTCTTGCTGTCTGTAGCGTTAGATGTTAATCGCTCAGCGTTGGCTGCTACCACCGTGACGTCGAGGGCTTCCTCGTCCTGTAGGCTGTCCTCCATCTCCGAGTTGTTCACAGCACTATCGCCAAGGGACGTGGCGGATAACATGCTTTCCGCATCGGAATCCTCCGCTTCCTCTTCTGGTAATTCGTTTTCCGGTTCCCCCGGAGCAGCCGAGAAGGCAGCGCGCTGAGCATCACCACGATATACGTGGATAACGATCTGGCCTACGCTGTAGTGTACTAGGCCATTGCACCTTTTGAGGGGCTCGATTGACTCTTTATTCATGGTGAACACCACCTGTCTGTCGGGCCCTACCGCATCCCCGACCAGATTGACACTCCAGTCATGCGTTGGCAGGGACGGATTCATTAGCCGTAGCATCCCGAGAATTCTCTCGGGTTCGTCAGGGATGGCCGGAATCCACGCCCTTGCCCTTGGACGAGCTGGAATGTCCTTCCAGTCGACGACCTCTATCTTTGCCACCTTGTAGACTTCACCCAGCTTAGCAGCTGCTGCCTTGTACAGTGCTACGGTTTTTGCATCCTCGCATGCGAGTAATTTAATCTGACCCTGGTGCCAACCCGCATCCGTTACTCGCGCCGAACTACCCGGAAACTCTGGAGCAACATTGAGAAGAATGTTGCCGAGTTCATTTCGCACGTAACGCCACCGGTCCTTAGGGATGGCCAGACGGTCATTGCCTCGGTCAAGGACGCCTATAAGGATCCTGTCCTTGGTTACCTCAGCAAAGCTTAGTTTGCCCGCTCCAGGGGTATTCTGATGCCGCTTGGGAGGGGGATTTAACTCCAGGTCCGATCTCTGGCGCTTGAAAGGGTTAACTTTTAACCTCTTTGGCATGTAAGAATTTTGGAAATCCGGTATCACAGCTTTCGCTAGCTCTACCGATTTCCTGAAATTCGGCGACAGCGATTCCTGCGGTACCCCATCATACCTCTTCAGGATCTTTGCAGCCAATCTTTTCTCGTGGTATGTGAAGCGGCGGGGAGATGTCTCCTGGGAGTGCGGACCCGTAGTTGCCATCGCGGTCGCTCTCCTTGCCGAAATCTCAGTTGCAGTTTCCTTCTCCTTCGAAACTCCGAGGCCAGGTCGTGAGACCGCTGCCACAGACGTAAAGATACTGGTTTTCATATCAGCGGTTGATGGGAGTTTAGCATCCGCCGTTGTCCGCTTAGTTGCGTTGGCAACCGCACTGGTGCTAGCTCCCATCAAGTCAATCTTAGTCGATAGAGGGTTGGTTGACCGACTCGTAGTTGCCATCGCTGTCGATCCCCCCCTTGATTGTGGAACTGAGGTTGTCCTCCGGCGTTGTTGCTGCTTCCTCGCCTGTTCCTCCATAGCTCTCCTTTGCTGAGGAGTGAAATTTGGCGTTGTTTGTTTTTTAGGTTTATCGTTTTTATTTGGGTTATTTGAGTTCATCTTGTTCGTACGACCCATCGCCGGACAAGGCCAGCTTAGGGTCAAGGGAAGAGTAGGGGAAAATGTGTCGTCCGCCGCGGCAGAGCCCCGTACCGCGGTAAGGCCATGCTTACTCTCTGAGGCGACCCGGTATCAGAGAGGCTCCGTTCAAATACAGCCACGATTTGCCTCCCGGCTGCAAACGTCCAATGGGCACGGTTTTGCATAACACCCTGGATTGTAGTTACTTAATTTAGTTTTGTGAAGTGCCCAGGATGTTACGCAACCATCCTGTTTGGCTTTGTTAAAGGCCGACCTACATGTCCTTCTGAGATTATCTAGATCGGACGACCACCAGGGTGGTCTGTGGGTTTCAGCTAACTTTTTAGGCGGACACGCCTTGTCTAGAGCAATCTTGCAGTGTTGATTGAAGGAGCTGACGAGATCGTCTAGCTCCTCATCCTTTCTAGGTGTTACCAGCTGATTTGACAAATATTTGCGAATAAGCTTTTGGTAGTAACCCCAATTTGTTTTCCTAATATTCTGTATATATTTCGGACTTGTATGTATATCTACTAAGGAGAAGCTAATGTATCTATGGTCTGAGAAGGAGTGCTCGCCTAACACCCTCCATGATTCTATGAGGTCGCTGTAAGAGTCAGTGACCAACGTTATATCGAGGACTTCCTCTCGGTTTCTTGTTACGAAGGTGGGTTCATTCCCCGTGTTACATATACTTAGGTTAGTGCCTAGTAGGTAGTTATAGAGTGACTCACCTCGCTCATTAGTGTCAGTGCTGCCCCATTGGTTGTGATGGGCATTAGCGTCGCCGCCTAGCACGATGATATCGTCCCGTGGTTTTGTGGAACTCACGAACTCTCTAAAGTTGTTTGATGGTAGTGGTCCTTGGTGATCGTGAGCTAGATAGAATGATGCGAATCTGCAACCTCTACCTAGCCTCTCGACGCTTATCGCTGTCAGATCTCCGTCACTAAACTGGGGTAAGAGAAGAGCGTTAATATTTGATTTAACTAAAATACACGTTCGAAGCTTACCTTTACCTGTTGCGCTATAAAGCTTGTAAGCAGGGGTCCTCAAACCACAGATCCTATCTCCAGTGATCCACGGTTCTTGAACCAGGACAATGTCTACTGCGCCTTTTGAGAGCTGCAGTAGTAGTGCGGCCGAAGCAGCTTTGCAGTGATGGAGATTAATCTGGAGGACCCTCATCACTTTTTTTTGGCGCTCTCCTCCGTGAGCGTCACGTCCGAGTCGCCGTCGCTCAGAAGCTGACTCTCGGAGTAGAGTCTCCTGAGAGCCGAGCCACCGTCCGAGCTGGACGACGCGAACCCACTCCCTGTGTCAGACGCCACTGACTTGCTGTCATCCGCGTCCACCTCCGGATTAGAGGAGAGGTTGGCTAGGGCCTCGGTATCGGACTTGTATACCTTGAGGACCACCTTTTCATAGCCATACCTCACTACGTACTTGCATCGGGCCAGAGCCTCGATGCTTGCCTCATCCAGAAGCAGAACGATCTGCATGGTAGCCTTATCGGTCTTATCCACGTTCACCACCCTCCAGTTTGATGTAGGCAGCTCAGGGTTGTACTCCTGCAGCACATCAAAAATCTCATCTGGTTCCGTGCAACCAACTGGAATCCAAAGTCTAGCCCTAGGGCGTTGCGGGATATCAACCGCGTCCACTGCCCTCAAGCGCGCGCCGGGATAAACTTCTCCTATGCGCGGTATGCCAATTTTGTACAGGTCCACGGACCTGCTGTCATCGCAAGCGATCACCTTCACATTACCCTGATACCAACCCGCATCGGCGTAGTTGGGTGGAGGACCAGGGTTGTCACGTTTGACCTGTACAGCCACTTTTGCGAGCGCGGCCCTGATCCACTTCCACTGCTGCTTGGGGATCCTGCCGTCTACGTTGCTCTCGTCTATTACTCCAATGATCTTGCGATCCTTGGCAATGTCAGCGAAGGACCTCGTCGGTCCTCCTATTCTGGCCCTTTTCGGTGCCGTTAGGGTGGTTTCCTCCAGCGATCGGTTTCGCTTAGCGGTTTCCCCCTTGTTGTTAGCGCCATACAGCTCAACCTTAAAATCCGGCACTATCCGCCGAGCCCACGCAAGATCGCGCTGGAGCTTCGCCCAGGCCTCTGCCGAAACGTCTTCCTCCCTTATCGGTGAGGTCGCGTTCTTGAACAGGATCCGGGTTGCCGACCGCTTATCATTGCGGTTGGGCTTGGTGGATTGCCTGCACGCCAAGTCCTCGACCCTAACGTCAGCACCAACATTCCTGGAGCCCCCAGCCAAGGGCTCACCAGACGCTTTACGCTGAAAGGCAAGACCACTTGTGGAGGCTACGGGGTTGATAGCCTCGTCTTTGGCCTCCCGATCGGAACCCCTGGAGGAGGCACCGATCATCGGACTACTCAGACCGGTTTTACACTCGGCCCTACTACGTCGAGCTGCAGCAGCAGCAATGAAACGCTGGGGAGTCCTCTCAGCTTTACTAAGATCCGGCTTGGCCGTGACCTTTTTAACGGAGCGAGCTCCTGTTGGCTTTCTTTGAGGAGACCCAGACTCCTTATTTTTGTTGTTGTTGTTGGACGAGTTATTCATGTTTGAACGATCATAGCAAACTATGAAAACTTTTTAAAGAGAAAAAGGTTTTTTCGTTGTCATTATGACATTAAATCATTTACTTTTTGAAATACATTGATCAGATGATATATGCAAAATATATCGTACACTAAATCAAAAAGAGTCACAACTCAAAATCAGAGTAACTTTCAGTTTATTGCTTCTGGATCGCGAAAAAGTCATTTGATTTTTAAAAACTTGTCATCACTATGTTCTTTAAAGAGTAACTATAATAGTCAAGAAGAAAAAATGTTATGTACTGTCTTTACTACTTTTTATAAAGCAATCTATGCCAAGAAAGCGACCTAAACAATTTTTGAGTTGTGACGGTTTTTAATTTAGGGTGCGATATGACAGAGAGTGAAATAACTTGTTTGCGATGTGATTATGACCTTTGGCTGAACCTAACGGTAATCTCACCTTCGTAATCTGTTCGCAAAAAGATGTTTGCAATTGAAACAAGGAAATCGGGAGGTTTGAACTGCAATACTTTTTTTGGTTTTTAGAGAAAATAAATTTTATCTAGTAAACTCCTAAGAGCTAAATTTGAAATTGAAGTTATTTTACAAAATGTATATTCAGTATAGCTTTTAATTACAAAAGTTTGTAGATAAATACAGTAGATATTTTGTATGCACAAAATAATATAGAAGTCAATTTGACAAAATAATTTACATTTAATAATGCATATTTCATAAATTATTCGGAGTAGAAATGCATAAAATAATAAAGTCAAGTTCAACTACAAAATGGGTGTTAAACATTATTTTTAGTAAGTTCTTTAGTACTGTATTTTTATTACTTGTCAAAGAAAATATTTAATACATATAAATAGTGAGGCATTCAATGCTGCAAAGAATTCGTCAGTTGAATCAGTTATAGCTTAGTACTAAAGTAACAAATAGTTAACAATGACTTAAAGGGTGTTGCAATATCTATGCGCAAGTCAATTGAATTTTTATTAAATGTTTTCAATGCGCGATAGCTAACTAATTGATATCCTATGTATGTATCAAAATACAAATTACAATTTTCAAACTAACTAAATAACTACTTTTTAGGCTTTGTCTTTTGCCTGTCTTTCGCAATTTAATTAATATAATTATTTTCTTATTTTTTCATACATTCTGTTGCAGTAATTGTTAAACTATTTGCCCACCAGTGGACATTTGTTTGCTTACTCTCTAGCGCTACATGACATGCGTACACATTCTGAGATGAAAACGCAGCAATCAAGCTGAACGTTGTTATTATCTCTTCGTCACTTTCCAACACACATAAATTAATTTTTTATACTATTTAGGCTTAGTTGCTAAAACTTACTTTTTGGCTTTACACATCATCTTTTTTCCTCGTATTATGCATATTTGTTTTTGTTAATATTATTTATAATAGTTTGTTGCTCTAAATGCGACTTGTACTACTTAACATATTACTACTTGTAGCGGAAACTCTTCACAATTTTTTGAGCTGTTCGTAGGTCATGAAAAATATGATGTTCCATGGACCCATCCGCACCCAGGTTGGTATGAAGCCTTTATAGAGTGCTAGTAGCCCTTCATTCCGTACAGTCTGAAAATGTGAAGAGTTTAAAAATTGGTGCTAAATTGAATATAAGTAAATGATGTTACTCACCTGCACTGCACAATCAAAACTGCCTTTGTAAAGCTTTTGAGAGTTGGCTACAGCGACACCATTCACAACCGTTAAATGCTTTTGATTCATAAGTCGCGTCTGCAATATGAAAAGTACAAAATTCATTTATTTGCAAGAACCAAATTTTGGTTAATAAAAGAGTTTTTGAAACTTTTGCTTCATATATTCTAGTAATTCACTGACTATGAGAAAATGAAACCGTAGTAGTACTAAAGTAGTTTAATATGTAGACCCAAATTAGAACCAACCACATTATCCAAAAACGGTTCGAAGGGTCTATAAAAATGGTTTAAAATCCATTACCATAGGATTCCACTAGATCTTAAACAACTTTTCAAAATAACCAAAAATTGACTTCAAAGTAACCCCAAAAGCAGCTTAAAACAACCGAAATGATATGAAATTTCACAATATCACATCCTATGATGAAACAAAACATGAAATCATATCGCCGGTTCCAAAGTATACAGAAGTATTTCAAAATTTCAATTGTTTTTGAAACGGCATTCAAAATTTCATTTTTACAATATAGTCCTATGAAAAAATAAAAATTTGAAATGCTGTGTTCCCAAAAATTTTAAAAAGTAAATACATATCGCTCATTTGCTGCAACGTCGTCATAACTCAAAAAATTTGATATCAGAGAAAACGCATTTTTAGTTTTTGAATTAATGTATATTTATATGGGATATGTAATTAAAGCAAAGGCTTCTATCGCGATGCAAATGAAATGAAATGTTAAAACCTCGGATATAAAACTTTGTCAGTTGATCAAAAATATTGTTTCCGATATATTAGTGATGTTAACTCAAAATTTGGGTTTTTTGAGTTATGACGACGTTGCAGCAAATGAGCGATATGTATACTTTGGAACCCGCGATTACATCACATGAGTTATAAATGCAGTTATACTAAACTGATCGAGATCTTTCGAATGGAGCCATGGGGTTTTGATATCACTTTTAGTTTCCGAGATATTGAGTGAAATTTTAAAATTTTTTATATTTAAGATACATTTTTGGTTTGGTTAAAAGCAGAATGTGCTCATTAGTGAAAAACTGTTTATTTTATTTAAAAAAAAAAAAAACAAAATGCAATATTGAACTAATTTCAAACATCTTCAATTAAGACCAAAATCCGATAATTATTTGTCGTATGTCATACATTGCTCCGGCAAAACTGATGCCAAAAAACACACGACAAAACTTTACGGAAGAAAATCCTTTATAAATTCTAAAGTAATTAACAAAACCGGTAAAAATTAATTAATTAAAGAATTTCGTGGACCAGTAACATTCTCCTAAACTTTGGTTCTAAATGCAATGAAGCGTTTTTGAGAAATTGAACTCTAAACTTCAAGTCTCATTTCCTAAAAGTCGTCAAATACAAGGCTGCACAAGAAAATGAACAACATTTTTTTTGAAAGTATGTATGTTTATTTAAACAGTTTCCTGACACAACAATTTAACAAAATTATTATTACAGTGTATTACAGCCGAATTCGGGTGACGATTGGAAAACCTTCTGGGCTGGAGCTTCTTTGTCCATTCGCATGACGTGACCCAGCCAGCGGAGCCTTTGGGCTTTAATTCGCTGGACTATGGTCAGATCTGCGTAAAGCTCGTACAGCTTATCGTTAAATCTCCTTCGATACTCGCCGTCGGCATCACGGGAAGGACCATAAATCTTCCGGAGAACTTTTCTCTCAAATACTCCAAGGGCCATCTCATCTTCTCTTGACATTGTCCATGAATCTGAGCCATACATCAGGACAGGTATGATGAGAGACTTATAGAGCGCGATCTTTGTTCTTCGAGAGAGGACTTTACTTCTCAATTGCCTACTCAGTCCAAAGTAGCACTTGTTCGCAAGAGTGATTCTCCGTTGGATTTCTAGACTGATATTATTTTCGGTGTTAATGCTGGTTCCCAAATAGACGAAGTCCCTCACAGTTTCAAATTTGTAACTATCAACAGTGACGTGGCTGCCAAGGCGCAGGTGCGCCGATTCTTTCTTTGATGACAGCAAATACTTCGTCTTGTCCTCGTTGACCGCAAGACCCACTTTTTTCGCTTCTTTATCCAGTCCAGAGAAGGCAGCGCTTACGGCGCGGTTGTTAAGGCCAATGATATCAATATCATCGGCATACGCCAGCAATTGCACGCTCTTGTAAAAGATTGTACCATTGCGGTTTAGCTCTGCTGCTCGAATTATCTTCTCCAGCATCAGGTTGAAGAAATCGCACGAAAGGGAGTCGCCCTGTCTGAAGCCTCGTTTGGTTTCAAATGGCTCAGAGAGGTCCTTCCCGACTCTGACGGAGCTGTTAGTATTGCTCAACGTCATTTGGCAAAGCCGTATAAGCTTTGCAGGGAAGTCAAATTCAGACATGGCGGCATACAGGCAACTCCTTTTTGCGCTGTCAAAAGCGGCTTTGAAATCGACAAAGAGATGGTGTGTGTCGATTCTTTTATCATGGGTCTTCTCCAGGATTTGGCGTATCGTGAAAATCTGGTCGATGGTAGACTTACCAGGTCTAAAGCCACACTGATAAGGTCCAATCAGCTTGTCTACGATGGGCTTCAGTCTTTCACACAATACGCTAGAAAGAACCTTATATGCGATATTAAGAAGGCTGATTCCGCGGTAGTTGGTGCGGTTAGCGGGATCGCCTTTCTTGTGGATTGGGCAGAGCACACTTAAATTCCAATCTGGAGGCATGCACTCGTCTGACCATATTCTGCATAAGAGCTGATGCATGCTTTTTACCAGCTCTTCGCCTCCGTGTTTGAACAGCTCGGCGGGTAGTCCGTCTTTTCCAGGCGCTTTGTTGTTTTTGAGCCGGGATATAGCTATCCTCACTTCATCATAGTCAGGTGGTGGGACGACTTTTCCATCGTCAGGGATTGGGGTATCGGGTTCGACGTCTCCCTCGCAATTTAGCAGTGAGGAGAAGTGCTCCCTCCATAATTTAAGTACACTCTGTACGTCGGTTACCAGGTCGCCATTATTGTCCTTACAGGAACTTGCCAGGAATTTTAAGGAGTTACTAACAGTAATAACGGAGATATTCCAATTTTACAAAGCAATATTTGCATGCGTTCAATGTAAAAAAAATTTTGTTTTTTGCTTCTCCTGTAAAAATTTTTTTATGTCAGGGCCTTTGTGAATTAAGGTAACTATATCAAATCCTATATCACAACATCACATCTTATGATATCATGCTACATCACAACATAATAGTACGCCCAATTATTATTATTATTATAGCCCTGCGTGTTAGGGGTTTAGAATATGCCCGAGGTAGGCATACCGGTCGTAAGAGGCGACTAATATGCACATAGGTAATTGACGTGCTACTCGATGGTTGATCTACGGATATGATGCCTCTCACTTCTCATTACCCATCTTCTCCTTCCTCATGGATGGAGGGATGCCATGACCTAGAAGGTTCCACTGGTCATACCAAATCGGGCGGGAAGCGTCGGGGGTAGTGGTCGAGCGGTTAATGGTTCAAGTACAGCTATCGGCCAAATTATTTTGTATTTTTTGTCATTGAAAATTAAAATAAATATTTCTTATCTTGACTTTTTTAAAATTTTTATGTTTGTGATCTCTATTTTAGAGAAAAAAAATTGCATACATACCACCCATTATAGAAATGCGATAACCGCTTATTCAATTTGGGTTTTTTTGTCTAATTTTTGATGATATAAGATCGAAGTTGCGAAATTTTTCCAAACACAGTAGTCTATTTATCGGACTTCGGTAGATTACTTTTATAAATTTTAGTGATTTCTACCGTTTGAGACAAAGTTGCTGATAGACTCCCTATTTAAAATATAAAAATCGACAACATATTTAATATGTACTTAAATTTTGAACTAAATCAAGTGGTTAGCGGCCGTCTTAAATTTTACTGAAGGCAACAACTGATTTCTATTCATATGTACATATGTATTAACTTTAAAAGGGCAGATTTGCAACCCGAGCCCCAATTAAGTCTAGACCTTTTATTAGAGAAAGTATTTTCATTCTCTCGCTCATGCCCATACAGCTTGAATTGGTGATTTGGGAATGAATTCGTAGATAAGGCAGTAGATCAGTGGTTAGCGTATCGGATAGCGAGCGAACTGTTGTTGGTTCGAGAACAGCTCCGGGCTACAATTTTTTTTTCATTGAAAATAGTTTTTTCTTTTTTAAAACAACATTAGGTATATGAGTATTTCTAATCTTGATTTTTTCTAAGCTCATTAAATTTTCATAAGACATATTTTTATATTTATGATACTTTTTTCGGAAAAAAACTTACTGCGAATATTTTCATAAATATACATACACACCACCCATTATAGAAATGAGATAACCGCTTATACAATTTGAGTTTTTTGGTAAGTTTTTCCAAAAATTAAAATTTTTTTAAACATACCCTCATATTTATAAAAAATAAAATTGGTTTATAAAGCTTTTTAAAATGACATTTTCATACAAATTTTGAATAGTAACAGCTTAATAAACCTTTAATATATTTTATGAATAAGGGGGATAGTGTTCTGTTTATCGGACTTCGGTAGATTATTTCTATAAATTTTGGAATATAAAAATCGATAATTTTTCATAGGTCCTTAACTTTTGTACTAAACGAAGTGGTTAGAGGTCGTCTAAAATATTACTAAAGACAACAATTCATTTCTATTCATCCAGATTTACAACCCGAACACCAAACAAGTCTAGACAAAATTTGGCCACTTTTGAATAAAATTAAAAAAAAAAATCAATATAAAATTTATAAAATGTCTTTTTAAATATTTCTAAGTTATGGTTAATGAAAAAAGCTAGAAAACCCTCAAACTGTTTTTCCAAAAGGCTACATTTTGCCCGGTTTCAATATATGTACCTATATTTTTATTTTATTTTTTAAAAATCAAATCAAAAATCAATATAAAATGTCTTTTTAAATATTTCTAAGTTATGGTTAAGGAAAAAAGCTAGAAAACCCTCAAACTGTTTTTGCATAAGGCTAGATTTTGCGAGGTTTAACCACTTTTGAATTACTTTTTTTTTAAATCAACATACCTACATTTTTTTCAAAAATCAAATCAAAAATCGATATGAGATGTCTTTTTTTTATTTCTAAGTTACGGCTAAGGAAAAAAAGCTAAAAAATCCTCAAAGCCTACAATTTGCTCGGTTTCACCACTTTTGAATATTTTTTTTTTAAATCCGTATACGTACTATTTTTTTCAAAAATCAAATCAAAAATCGATATAAAATGTGTTTTTAAATATTTCTAAGTTATGGTTGAGGAAAAAAGCTTAAAAACCCTCAAACTGTTTTTGCATAAGGCTAGATTTTGCCCGGTTCAACCACTTTTGAATAACTTTTTTTTTAAATCAACATACCCATATTTTTTTCAAAAATCAAATCAAAAATCGATATGAAATGTCTTTTTAAATATTTCTAAGTTATGGCTAAGGAAAAAGGCTAGAAAATCCTCAAACTATTTTTGCAAAAGGCTACATTTTGCCCGGTTTCACCACTTTTAAATCAATATAAGTACGTACTCTTTTATTCAAAAATCAAATCAAAAATCGATATGAAATGTCTTTTTAAATATTTTTAAGTTATGGTTAAGGAAAAAAAGATAGAAAAACCTTTAGCAGTTTTTGCAAAAGGCTAGATTTTGGCTGATTTTACCACTTTGAATACATTTTTTTTTTAAATCAATATACCTACTTTTTTTTTTTTAAATCAAATCAAAAATCAATTTAAAATGTCTTCTAAATATTGCTAAGTTATGGATAAAGAAAAAAGCTAGAAAAATCTTTTTAGATTTGCCCTAGCCAGCATTTTTAATTTACCAACACTAAAAAGATGAAAAGAAGCCATGTATAAAAAATTTCTATAAATAGAACTCTTATTTCTACAAAATGAATTTCATTCTTTCACTCAATAAGCTCCTCCTATTATTATTGGGTCCATTATTTATATTAATAGTCTAACTTTGTTGTTGGTATATTGTTAATTTTTAAAATTCTGATTCTCATAAAGCCTAATTGCAGAATTTGATAAGTGAGTGAGCGTATGGAATACGGTGTGCACAGGTGCAAGACCCGGTTGCGGAATATTCCTTTTTTTTCTTAAATTATGTTTTTTTTTTATATTAAAAAACCTTTAATCTTAACTATTACAATTTACTTCATTTTCAACCTAATATGTTTTTGTTCTTCACCTGCTCAAAACGATGGAATAAATTAGTGGCTATTTGTTAAGCACAATCTCATCATCCGATTATTCAAGTGCAACATAAAATCTCGAAATCCGAATATTTGCATGGCATTTGCCATAAATAATTTTGGAATGGGCTGCTGTAATTTAATATTTTTATTATATAATAACAGCCACTATTTTTTAGATTCTTTGATGGCCTCATTTTGCCTATAGATGAGTTTTTAATGTATACATTTAAGTTCGTCGAGGTTCGGCCACGGGCCTAAAGGCAGCTATTGACAGAAAGTTGATCACATGTTTGAATAACTTCAACTATTTTAAATTGGTCGAATTTCGACCACGGGATATACTAGTATGTTATAACACGGCATCACATAACAACACCACGTGCTATGAAGTTACACAGCAATATCTCATCATATAATATCTTACAATATCGTCGCTCGCTGAATGTGCCAAAATCAAAATGTTGGTGAATCAAGTTTAAAAGTATACTCTTTTCAAAAACTGAATAAATTTTTTACAATACGGTTTTTTTGTTTCAGTGGTCTGATTAATCTAATATATGAAAATCTCGTTTAAGATATAAGCTTTGTTTCTTGAAATCTCCTGCAAAGAACTGTCAGCAGAAGAGAGTCTTGTAAAAAGCTGTCAAAATCTCATTTCTGCTAATTTTTCGTCGAACAGGGTTCAGCAGAAACTTGCAGACAAAACAGCGGTTACGTTTCTGATTAGCTAACAATTTGAATTTACATTTTTGGTTGTTGTTTCGCTATGTCACAGATGAGCTGTTCCTGCTTGCTGGTTTCTGCTGGACGAAAAATCTCCAGCAATAATGAATTCGCTGCTAATTTTTTCAAAGAACACTTTTTTAGGAATAATTATTCATAATTAGCAGGAAAGAAACAAAGCTATAATATCACACAGCATCACATAATATGCTTATATGTATTACTTGACATGTCACTAAAATCCAAAAATGTCCCTAACTTTTATAGTTTGGATGGAAAAAGGTAAGCTTAATTTGTTTGATAAGTGACAAAGTATAATAAATGCATACCCGTATAACATCTATCGGCGTAGACGCAATAGCGCTTCCGAAGCTAGCAATAAAACTCGAACTGCAAAACATTTAAATAGCAATTAATCAAGTGAATAATTTTACGAAAATAAAAAAAAAAAATTGACTCACATAAAATGATTCGCCATATGATCACCAAATGCATTCATCAATTGCATTTTACAAAAATCATAAACTGGCAGCTCCACGGAAGCAATAACAACGGCACGTTGCGCGGTAGGTCCAACGCCACGCCACAAACCACGTACACCTTCAAGCCGATAGATTTCCAAAAATGAACCAAATAAACCATTTTTTTGTGCAGCTTTGCCTTGCACTTGCATGCGTACTTTCAAAACATCGGTGGGGTTCGCAATGGCCGAGGACACAGCGCCCGCTGTTGCTGCACATAAAATATTAGCCAAAACGTGTTCAGTGCCCGTGTCGCGATTGATCAGCAAATCATAATCGTCTGCGTATTTTTTAAGTGTATAATATGTTCCGAATTTGATGGTGCCATAGGTTGCTTGACGCAGTACTGCAGGCCAAATACTGGAAATGAGAGAACAGAGTAAGAATAAATAGTTTTTTGAAGATAAATTCTCATGCCGCTATGCGAATATTGGATTGAGGCACTGTTAGGTGTTGACACGGAAGTAGCATATTGTAGCAGAGCAAATCAAAAGCATTTTTACATAGCCTAACTATAGGAATTTTTATCGCGGAATTTTTTTCTTTTTGATTCTCTTATACCCGAGGAAAAGCTCCTGCAAGTATTTTCACTAAAATAATTGAAAATACGATATATGGCGAAAGGTATTGTACATCGTGTTTAAATATTTTTTCTACTTTAATTAATTCTTTGCGTAGCTACTATTATCTCGAAAAGGGCCCAATCTAAATGTACTGTTGTATATAGGTAATTATTTCTAATATGCCACTTAGGGATTTTCTTTACTGATGAGTATCTAAAAAAAGGATTTGAATTTAGAATAGAAAATCACCCTAAATGAAGTGTACAAGCCTCCTAAACGTTAAGGTCTTAACCTAGCTGATAGGTAAATTGCAGTAATTAGCTCCCGTATGCAGATTATAGTTATTCGAGATAATACCTTAAAAAAATCTGTTACCGAGCAAGAAAATAATTTTCTATAAGTGCTCCAAAAGATAAGATAATAGAAGTGTTTACTACAAACCCTACAGACTTAATATGCAAATAAGTGAATTAACTGTGTGTTTGTGTAACCACAACACACTCCTTAAACTGCCGCGCGATCGTATTTGTAGGCATGCCGAACCTTCGGGTTATGGACCTTTACGATAGGCATACCTTTACGCGGGTTTATTTCAGGTCTCCAAACCGAGGGATAGGGAAAACTGTTAGTAGAACTTTAGTGAGCCACAAAACGTTTATGGAAAATCCTGCCACTAACAACGAAGCTATGTAATATTTAAATTGTTAGCCGAGTAGCTGCTCGTGAAATAGGCTCTCGCATCTACTATCTTAGAGTAAAATTCGACTTACAGCAAAGAAAAATCAGCTTTGAGCTAGGAAAGGAGTACTGGCACAATCGTAGTCACAAGAGGATGCCCTCAAGTAGGTGTGCTTTCTCCTCTACAGTGGACCCTATTTATAGACGAGCTTCTTCGACTTTTGAAGGGCAATGGCTTTGACCAGGGACGGAAAATAAAAATTATTTCTTTTTTCGATCTCATAAAAGTCCGGGGCTAAATAGAGTCTGTAAAGAAAGTTATTAACTTTTGTGTCATCCCAGGACTTCTAGGACCAAAGTCTTGGCCACTATTTATTTTTCTGACTTTTTTGATAAAAGGCCGATCATAATTAAAAATCCGGGCTTTTATTTTTTCTCGCCAACAATAAAAGTCATCTTCGGCCTTTTATTTTTTAAGGACAGAATAAAAGTCCTTTGAAATAACTTGCAAACCACTAGTCCAAAATAAACATATTTGATATTGATATTGGGTGTAAAACTAGGTCGCCTCCCAGTTGGTGCACCCTGGGTAACGCTAAATGACCTACACGGCTAGTTTCTTTTATTGCCGGTTCTTCGAGAACGGTACCAGTACTTGTGCTGTACCCATCGTGCCGAAACAACCCGGGCGGTTTTCTTATATCGACCCGGCCAAGAGCAATACACTCGGGGTGACCCTATCTGACATTTAGGCAGGGCTACACCTCGATCTACAACAACAACATTGATATTGACTAGTCCCAGATGACTTAGTAGTCTGCGTAACAGGGATGCAGGAGGAAACAATATCCGATCGCCTTGCGCAACAAAGGGTTATCTATTAACCCAAATAAAAGTCTTGGTGCTTTTCACGCGGCGAATAAAGCTGCCCTGTATAGTCGTCCTAGGAGACCTCAAGCAGCTGGGAAAACAAACAGCTTAGGCAAAAATTCTTTTTCAGCATTGGCTTAGCAGCCTAGGACAGAGGCCAAACTCTTTATATAACCATGTTGTCGTTGTTGTAGAGAGGTGTAGCCCTGCCTAAATGTCAGACAGGGTCACACCGAGTGTATTGCTCTTGGCCGGGTCGATATAAGAAAACGGCCCGGGTCGTTTCGGCACGATGGGTACAGCACAAGTACTGGTACCGTTCTCGTAGAACCGGCAATACAAGAAACTAGCCGTGTAGGCTAGCGTTACGCAGGGCGACCTACTCTTACTCTTTAAAACTTTAAACTTTATATAACCATCACAAAGAGTATCGATCAGGCTCATTATTCTAAGAAGGGCGGATCTAAGAACACTCACCATCACTTCGTGATGTCAAAATCGTGCACTTGATCACATAGACTACTACACAGATTCTGACAGAGGTTCGGATGTAAAATTTACCAGCTGTCACGTTTCGTAGGGCTATACTCAAGTGATTAAGGATCATATCGCCGATTAACGTGCAAAGCCGCTTATCAAACAAGTGCTTTGACGCTACTCAAACAAACCAACCAACAAATCAAGCAAAAACTGTATAAAGTTAGGATTCCCAAACATGACTTTAATTTTGTCGCTCGGTAAGAATTTTCCAGATATTTGTTCAAAATTGTTTGATTCTTAACTTCTCTTAAAATTCAGTCTGCTTCTTTTATTTGAACACTTTCCTAATGCCTGCATGTTGATATCTAATACCGGGATCTACCATTCTCCTGACGGAGTTTTTTCTATAATTGGGGCGAGTATGAGCAGTCTTAAAAGCCTTGCAAACTTCGAGATCCTATTTCTTAAGTCAATTTAAGCGATTATTTCAAATTAACAGTTTGAAATGTGAAATACATTATATATGTATATTTATTATTTGAACACTTACCCCGAGTATAATGCACGTAATCCTTCCTCTTGAGAAATTTTAATAAAAGCATCCGTCATGCCACGATACCGTAATTGTGAAAATGTTTGATCAATTTTTTGACCTTGTATTTGGAGGCGCGTTTTTGTTGTATCAATAGGAAAAGTGCCTAAAGGGAGGTAGAGAAAGAGTAAGAACAACAAAAAAACCGTATCAAAATAGGCAAATATGTATTTACGTACATTAGACCGTCCGTAATATAAATTTTTTTTTGTAAAACCAAAGTTTACCGGGGTTTTGGTCTAAAAATAAGCCTTGACAAATTGCAATCGAAATATATCACTTTTTTAGATTTTTGAAAGAAATCTGAGGTAAGGCTTTCTTTAGTCGGATCTTAAGATAGAATAATTCGAACCAGCAGGCGAATAGGATAATAATAAAAATGTCCTTTTTGTTGAGAACGTTATGAACTACCAAAAATCGCGTGACGTCATATATGCACGACCCCTAAGATATATTTCTCTTAGGGGAACAAGTGCAGTATACGGACAATGCTGATATAAAAAAACGAAAAGTTGAGATCGATAGGTATTAATAAAAGAAACATAACGGTATATTTTTTTTGTTGGGCAAACAACAACAACAAAAGTTATTGAGGGTCAAAGTTCATTTAAAACATTTTTTAAAATCAAAATATCTTCAATACTATTGCACCGATTTCCAAAATTTTTTTTGCATTGGATAGGTAATTGAATTACCTTTTATTTGAGGTACCACTGCTGTGGGTGCAAAACCGCGTATGTACAAAATTTTAAATTTTTACTAAAAATAACCCCCAAAAAATTTACACTTGCCGATAAGCGACCGGGGGTTTAATTCACAGTTTTTTTGTGTAAAACACCTCCGACGCATTGGGGAAATTTTAGTATAGACTCGCACAGCTAGAAAAAAAACGGTTTTTTCAGGAGGATAGAGGAGCTTTTTCTGAACACAAATATATAATCTTAGCGTAAGGACCCTTATATTTACTGAGATAATGGTTGTTGAAGTTTTGCAAATTTTGCATGGCACTATAGGTAACTAACGCACAATTTTTTAAATTTCATCTATTTTCACAAAATTATAAATTTTCACCATCGCACGGCTATACACAGATATTTCACAACAAATTTGTTGTCAAAGAAGGATGTTGCCACACTTAAACAAAAAATAAAAAAAAAACATATTTTTTTTATTTCAACACCTTTCCGCGTAGGCGGCCTTCGGCCGCGCTTATTTAAAATAACCCTGGGCTACGCCATCCCATGTCCGGACGTGTGCACCAACTGCGGCTACCGCCGCAGTGAGTACTTCTGCGTAGTAAACCCATTTGGCGGAGTCCGGACGTGTGCTCTAACCGTGGCTACCGCCACGGTGAGTCCTTCTGCATAGTACACCCATTTAGTTTAGTATAGGTGAGGCTTGCAAACCCTATTCAAATACTTAATTGGTGCGCATGAAAAGTATTGTAAGCCTTAT
Source organism: Campiglossa producta (assembly GCA_964058755.1). Lineage (NCBI taxonomy): Eukaryota > Metazoa > Arthropoda > Insecta > Diptera > Tephritidae > Campiglossa > Campiglossa producta. The sequence goes on along the minus strand of CAXKVI010000002.1, from coordinate 123,162,256 downwards.
TATTTTTTATTAAAATTTTTTTTATTTTTTATTTTTTTTTAAATTATAAGTTGCCTCCGACTGTAACTTACGTTTAACTCACGCCGTCATATCGACCTCATAATTAACAAAATATACATACACATACATACATATGCACAAATAAATATGCGTAATTTACTTAGTAAATTTAACACTTTTAAACATCGAATTTTTTAAGTATTTTACGGGATAGGAATACAAACAGCATATCAAATGAAAGGTAATTTTACAACCTATTCAATGAAGAAAAAATTTTGAAAATCGGTTCGATACTTTAAGAGAAATTTAGATTTAAAAAATGCTTCATATGAACTTTGACCCTTAATAACTTCTGTTATTATCAATTGCCCACAAAAAAATTTGTGTAGTTATACTCATCTTGACCATGTCTATCAATCCTCACACTCCTTTTTTTGATTTTGGAATTGTCCGTATACTGCACTTAAGCCGTCGAATTTCCAAGACCGAATTTAAAAAAATTTTAAAATACCGAAGAGATTTTTGACCGAAAAAAAAAATGTCGAAAAAATGCAAATGACCGAAAAAGGTCGAAATTTGGATGCTTAATGTAAAACTTCGGAAATTTGAGTTTAACAACGTGTTTTATGACAGGATACAATTATTTATCACTTCCTTACCTCTTACCAAGAACTTTTCAACCTTTTTCCAATACAAAGTCTATTCAAATTTTCCCCTTGTTAGAGGTAACAACAGAAATATTCTCAGACACTTTCGGGCTACAAACTGCACATGTAAAAATTAAGATTGAGAATGACTTATGATTTGTACTTATTAAAAGCATAACACTAATCATTTGGTAATGATCATTTCGAGAAAGGTCCCGTTATGTTATTGAGCTAAACTATGCTGGAGTCACCAATGGCAAAAATAAATCGATGTGTCTTTGATGCGAAGTCTATGTACATTTGTTTCGCTATATATGTATATCGATGCTTCGACTTGGTTAGTTTTGTAATATGTGTATATAATTTTCTAATTACGTGCATATTTTTGAACAAGGAAAAGATGTTGGTCCAATTTACTTTTGTTTTTTGACAAGTGAGAAACCGAAATAACGTTTAAACGTTCAAAATTTCGCAATTTTTATAGAAACATCGATACATCAAATATTTACGTGACTATAAAAGTCGCCAAAAATCAAAATTTTTCTGACATCTTTAAACCGGAGATTCGTTTCTGAGAGGTTGTTGTTAATTATATTGAGAAGAGCTTAAGAGTTTGTGCTTATAACTTTACCGTCAGGTTTTATATTTGCTTGGAAGAGCTATTGCAAAACACTAGAAAAATAATACTCAACATTAATATATAAGATGTAGAAACAATGTAATGAATGATGTGTTAAATTCGCGCGAATTTTACACATCATTCATTACATTGTTTCTACATCTTATATATTTTTTTTTCGACATTTTTTCATTCGACATTTTTTTTCGAGACATTTTTTTTTTCGACCTTTTGTGTTTTCGACAAATTTTTTTTCGACATTTTTAGTTTCGACTTCTTTTTTTTCGACATATCGTACCAGACCCTGTCAAAACCCCTCATTGTAGACGGAAAATGTCCATAGTGTTAACAGAAGTTTCTTACACCTATGTAATACATAGTACTGTGCCCTTATTGGTCGGCGATTCCCTTCACGTGATAGGAGGTTCTTTGCCGGATATAAATCTGGAATTCAGGTGGTACCAGTTATTTAGTTAGTGTAGCTGCAAAAACACTCAGTGAAGTTGACAGGCTTTTCGAAGTACCGCTTTATTATGATCAGTGGAACCTTCAGGGTCATTTCACCCCCTACTTTCTGTAAGGCAGAAGGTTGGTAATGAGACCAGTCGTATAGTTATGGAGTTCAGATTTAAAAGCGACATGTACGGTGCGTTCAAAGCTTTTTTTGCACCAAAATACGCAAGGCACCCCCGGAAAATAAAACGCTGTTCCATAACAGGCTAACGCACATTCATATGTTTGTATTACACTAACATTCAGCATTGTGTCTGATACGCACAAACGTCTGTACATATGTAAACTTTTTTGTTTTAAAATCAAAAGCAAGCACGAGATAAGCGTATTGTTACGATACTCCATGCAGCAGTAACGTCAATTATCGCAGTGCAAAATTGCAAAAAAATAATCTACCTATTAGTTGCCGTGCTACTTTTCTTGTTTACTCAAACCAACATGTACTAGTATGTACATATGACTACATGGAAATTTTAGCTTAGCACATGTAAATAAACAAAGTACTTGCGTCAACAGCGTTCCAGAGCAACGAAAACAATTGAAGCAGTGCCATAGTATAAAAATTCTATACTTCTACCATGGGCAGTGCCACTTTGTTATTGTTTATTTGCTGCATGATAGCCGGTACAAGTAGGTACGAGCGCTGGATGTTCGCTCTATTGCACTTACCAAATTCCGCCATAATTGATGCTACACCACCATATACAAATGGTCTCCAATCCTTTACTTCGCCCATCGGCACTTGGTGATTCTTTCGTGGTTGCGTTTGTATTTGCTGCTGCTGGAGGTGATGAGGTTGTGGCTGCGGCTGTTGGAAATCCGTCGTTGTTGTGCCTACTCCCTGCATCACAAATGTCGTTTTCTATAATTAGTTGGTTTTCAACGTACTAACACAATCTGCGAAATATATTTTCTGTTCTTCTGCTGTGTCTATTTATAAATAAACACTGCGCGCCGTCATAATTTTATTATGTAGTTGGTTGGAATATTTTTTGCAAAAATTCCTTGCATTTTTTCCAATAAAAAAAAATTATTTGATCAGCTGATTGCGTGTAGTGTGTTCAGTGGCGGCTACTCAGGTTTGCATTGGCGGAATTTACCGTACTAGACAGCAGGCGAATTCCAGAAATCTCCATCTCGTAAATGCTAAAATGCTTAAGCTTTCGGCAGAATCAGTCCGTCAATACGTCACGTACGTGACGTACGTCGTGACAAAACGTACGTGACGTACAGGGATGGCACATAGCGATTGACGTACGTCATGTTGAAGTACACAGATATGTCAACAAAGTAATTGGCGCAAAACGAAAATTATTAAAAAAAACATAACAAAAGCAAAATTTCGGTTAAAAACATGGAAAATATTCAAGTAATACTTGTTATACAAACAATCCCGTTGTCAAATTGGCGGTAAAATTGATTTTGACATTTGTCACGCAGCTGACGTTCCGTCAAAGTAGAAAATTGGCGAAGGATACCGGATCCGTTGACTGATACTTTGTCAATGTAGCGTTTTACATGCAAAATACACACATCCTACTCAGCTGTCAGTTTCTTGCTTTTCCGGCAAGTACTTGACGGACTGATTCTGCCGAAAGCTTTAAGCAAATGAACTGTCAGAATTTTAGGAGATGACGCTTATTTGCGATTCTGATCCACAAGCCGCCTAGCTATGATAATAGTGCGTTATCTGCACTATAGATGGCGCGCAGGCATTACTGCAAGATTTCAATTTATTTATTTATTTGTTCGATTAAACTTATAATAGTAATTATAAATTTAAAGCATATTTAGCACTAGCTGCTAGGGCTATCGGCTAAAGCGGGCTACTCACCTGCCAAGAAATGTCAAACTCCATATAAAAAAACGCTCAAGAAATGGTCAAGAACGGTTTTCACACGTCACATTTTCTTGAGCCAATACTCAGCTCAGAAGAAAAAATACAGCACTTTTCGATAGTTGGCAACGCCGGTTTACCTCAAGAAATAAATATGCTCGTATATATTTCTTGAGGTAAACGTGCAGATTCACGGCAAAGATAAGTATATACTTCGCTAAACATATATTGTACATTTTTATAATAGTAATTTGCAAGAAAATGGAAAATGCCGTAAACGTCAAAATTTCTTGACCAGGCACAAGAAATTAATGCTCGTTTTTTCTTGAGGCATTTCTTGGCAGGTGAGTAGCCCGCTTAAGTCTTCAAAAGTAAAATTATATAAAGTTGTTTTTAGGTATGCACTGATGGGTTAAGGCGATGCTGAATTTTGATTTTTCTTGGTTTTGTGTATTTGAAAGCTGTGTTGTAATTCCGCACAATGTGTGCTTAAATCTGCATATGATGTGTTAAGGCGATGCTTAATTTAGATTTTTCTTGGTTTTGTGCATTTGAAAATTGTGTTGTTATTCCGCACAATGTGTGCTTTGGCTCCGCTTATTATGTGTTGAGTCGATGCTCGTTGTATCGGCTGCATTGTTTATCCCTCTATAGTTTGGCAACTTCTTTTCTTCTTCTTACGAATTTGAGTGGAAGGCACTGGCTGGGTGACTCCAAATGAAATGGAATGAAGGAATAGTATGAAGCCCAATAAGCCATTTTGTTTGATATCAATCTGAGACGCATATAAAAATTATACTATAAATGTCCGGCAGTTTCTACCTTCACAGCTTTTATACATACGACCCCCTATACCATTCCCTAAAATAAATTTTGTCCAATCGTGGTACATTATTGACCCTCATTATTTACCAAACGTTTGAGAAAATATTTTTCTGTCCTTATGGGGAATATGCTGTGCGTGTGTATTAGTGTGTTTTTTGCGAGTTGCGCTACTATATAAGGTATACAATGATCGGCTGTTGTTCAGCTTCTTCTGCGTTCCGTTATTTTCTTTGCTTTGTTTTTGCTGTATGCCGTATACCAACCGCATACGGTATTTTGGTTTAGTTGTTTTTCGTTCATGAATTGATTTTTAAGTTTTTAATGTTGGTTATGTGCGTTGGGAGCGCAAAAACAATCCCTAAGACCAGCTTAGGGACGCAGTCCCAGATCCTCCGAGTTACCAGGGAGGCGTGGGCAGGCACCCTTCGTTGTTGTTGTTGTATTTTGGTTCTGTTATATTTTTTTTATTCGTCACTTATTTTTTTACTTTTTCTGTTGGGAGTACAAAATCTATCCCTAAGGCTAGCTTAGGGAAGCTTTGTATCTCCCAACCACTCCCATTTGCAAAGAGAAAGTGGACACGCCGTCCTTGGGTCCAATTTTACTAGCACGGCCAAACGAAGTCTGTTTATTAATATGGCCGTGCTACCAGGCGACCACTCACTTCTGCTTTACAAATCGAACTGATGTCAATTTAGTTGTGATCCTTTACAACTCAGAAAAAGCCAGAAGTAAACCGAAACGCCCGAAGTTACTAGCTACTAATCCCTTACTTTTCAGCGTTACTCTACTTTTTTAATTACAAAATAAATTCCATTTTCGGTAAAAAGATTTGTTTTTGTTTATTAAAGTCGGTTAAGAACAGATTTTAAATTGTTATATACGCCTTAATTTAATTATTTATTGAGTTTTTCTCTATAAAGTTGTTATACGGAAACAAAAAATGTTTTTTAGTTATAACTTTTAAATGATAAATAATATTACTTTTGTGACTCCGGATTATGATTTCTGGGACTGAAACTCGACTTTTGATTCCTCTCCCGACATTTTGCGACGTGGTTTTTGCAGTTTTAGTAGGAAAGAAAAAAAAATACAATTTCCAAAATTATGGGCAAGTACATAATTAAATATCAATTTTTCTTATAAATTACACATATTTATTGTTTTTCAGTAATTTTAGGGCCTATTTTTTTGCATTTTAGCAACAACTTTTTTTCGTCGCCAAAATTTGCCAACTTTTGGAGAATTCAATTGCAGAATCGCAAATTTAGCTTAGTAGCTGTCAAAAACAGCTGAGCTACGTTATCTGATTCATTTTGCGTTCATCGCTTAAATATGCCAAAAAATGAAGCAAAGATGGAGATTTATAGAGATTTTCTTTCACTGGAATCGCAAAAGTCGCTAAAATTTAGCAAAATGAATTTAGAGATTTTTGGAGATGGAAACTAAGCATTAGCGAAAACTGGTATTCATGTACAGATGCGGGTGATTTGACTGGTTATGTAATGTGACTTTTGGCTACCCTACTAAACGGGCGTAACCATCCCGTTGACCGGTAACGTAACCGAAATCCCTAACCTGACTTTTGGTTAGTTTTCTTAAGCGAAACTGACAAAAACAACCACTTCCTTGTAGTTAAGGTTAAAATTTGGCAAACTCTCTTAAAGGGTCAGTTACATAAAACTTTATTTTGACTTTACCTCAAACTTTGACTTTGACAGAAAAGTTCAGTATACGCATTTAAACGAAGCATAGCAAATTGGAGACCTCAAAGTTGAAGCAAGGTTAAAATTTGGCAAACTCTCAAATTTTCCTTGCTTTGCTTGCTTTGACAATCAGATGTTGATGACTTTGCTTTAATTAAAGAATATAAAGTTGTAGGAAATAATAATTAATTCATTTTTTTCTCTTTTAAATTAATAAATTACCCAAAACACTCTGAACGCAAGGAAATAAATAACGAAAATAAATGTATTGTGGCGAATGTTATCAAGAATCGCTTTTAAGGGCGAAATACATAAAGCTTTGTTAACGTCGCCTGACATTTGCTACCTCAAAACTTTGCGTCGAACTTCAGTGGTATGCTACAATGAACGCCTTGACGCTTCTCTTTTATACATTTGTTTTCGTTATTTATTTCCTTGCATTCAGAGTGTTTTGGTTAATTTATTAATTTAATAGAAAAAAAATGAATTAATTATTATTTTCTCCAACTTTTTATTCTTTAATTAAAGCAAACTCATCAAAATCTGATTGTCAAAGCAAGCAAAATTTGAGAGTTTGCCAAATTTCAACCTCACTTCAACTTTGAGGTCGTCAATTTGCCATGCTTGGTTTAAATACGTATACTGAACTTTTCTGTCAAAGTCAAAGTTTGAGGTAAAGCCAAAATAAAGCTTTATGTAACTGACCCTTTATCTTCCAACACTAGTGTATTTCCACCACTAGCGTCACTACCACAACTACTGCTGTTTAGATACATGACGTGAGAGCGAGAGGCAGCTCGCGTGTTTGCGAATGTGGCACGATAGATAAACGCTTCGAGAACACTGTTGCACGAATAACGCAGAAATGTGTAGACATTTCTAGGTGATGAAGCCGCAGTCTACTAGGGTATATAAAGCTGGAATTATTGGTGATGTTTGTCGTAACGCTGTAGTCGTATCCAATCAGCTGATTCGACCAACCTTATGGGATTTAATGCAATCGATTATTGGTGCCATATCGTAACGCTAAGGTCGTAACCGGATCGTAGCCTGGTTGGCGTTTGGTTTTTGGTTTTCCGCGGTAACGGTAAACAGCTGATTACCTTTTTGCTTATTGCTTACAAGTTTTTGCAGTCAATCAGCTGTTTACGGTTACCGCACCAATAATCGATAAAAATGTATCGCATAGGGTTGCGTTAGGGATACGACTACAGCGTTACGACAAACATCACCAATAATTCCAGCTTAAAAGCGCAAAGACAACGCACGTCATTCAGTTTATTTCCAAGTGTTGTACAGTGCAACAGTGAGTTAACCCGCGATATTGTACTACGGTTTTTAGTAGTGAATAAAGCGTACTATTTATTAAGCAGAATCTGAGTGTTTTATTCATAGTGTATCAGTACAAGTGTAAACTCTTCTTTTGACAGCACAAATCGACGTCAAAAAATTGTTGTTGGCTTACAAATCGCTGTCAAAAATTGGCAAATTCTAACGGGAAAATCTGGGTTGCTATTGTTGTTTTCGTTGCACTCGGCAAAACAGGGTTTTGTGCAGGACCGAATATCAATGAAACAGGGTTCTTGTTTGCACAAAAGTGTTGCTGTGTTGCACAACTTTTTCACTCCAGTTTGTAGGTCAACTTTTAAGCGAATCTTTCAGTTTATACTTTTATTATACTTTTTAAGCGGGCTACTCACCTGCCAAGAAATGTGAAACTCCATATAAAAAAACGCTCAAGAAATGGTCAAGAACTGTTTTCACACGTCAAATTTTCTTGAGCCAATACTCAGCTCATAAGAAAAAATACTACAGTTTTCGATGGTTGGCAACGCCGGTTTACCTCAAGAAATAAATATGCTCGTATATATTTCTTGAGGTAAACGTGCAGATTCACGGCAGAGATGAGTATATACTTCGCTGCACATGTTTTATACATTTTTATCATAGTAATCTGCAATAAAATGGAAAATGATGTAAACGTCAAAATTTCTTGACCAGGCACAAGAAATATATGCTCGTTTTTTTCTTGAGGCATTTCTTGGCAGGTGGGTAGCCCGCTTTATCAAAGAAAAAAAAAACATAAAATAAAAAAACTTAAAACTAGTAAATTTTATTTATTTTACAGAAAAATTTTGAGATAAGCATCTTCGAAATGAGAAATTAGACAGAAAATGAAAACCTTCGTTTTTTTTGGAAACATCTATATACGATGTTTTTAGATAGATTTACTATCAAATACATATCTTAGCACAAATGGCACAAAGATGGCTTCAAACCCCAAAATTTGGTATTTGTTTCCTTTAAGGGTCAACTCCTAATAAATTAGCTAGAATTATGGAAGATAGCTAAAAATACGGGGTTTGGCCTGAAGATCACGAATCCGGAAGCGCTTTTTTAATATTTTGCTTCTGTGAAGAGAACCCGCCCCAATTTTGGTACCGGACCTGGGTCAATTTTCGGTTTTTTGACCATAACTTTCCACAGACACAAAAAAATTAAAAAGCGCTTCCGGATTCGTGATCCTCAGGCCAAAACCCGTATTTTGAGCTATCTTCCATAATTCTAGCTAATTTATTAGGAGTTGACCCCTAAAGGAAACAAATACCAAATTTTGGGGTTTGAAGCTAATTATTAGGAGTTGTTTGTTATTTGTTTAACAGAAAATAGTGAGCAGACTCGAAAGAGTTATTCTAACTAATAATTTTATATAAGTCGCTGTTATTTATGTTAAAAAAATCAAATTTCTAAGTTTCAGCGAACTACCTTTTTATGCAACCTACTAATAATTTTTTATTCCAAATCGAATGCAACTCGGCGCAAAATGATGCTCTTTTTCCAAAAAAAAACAACTCTGATGAACAGGTGTTAAACTCATTTTGGAATTTGGACGTCTATGCAGAAGAGTTTACACTTGTATTGGTACACTATGGTTTTATTTAACGTACAGTGATCGGACTCAGGGAAAACAAGTAAGGAAAGCTGTCTTCGGCTGTGCCGAAGGCTAAATACCATTCATGAATAAGCGTCACGATTTTCACTGTTTGATCCCAGTACAGTCTGTGTGAATTTAACTTAAGCTCATACCGAAATTATCGGAACTATCGATTATATGGGGGAGATTTGTTATATTGGTCCAATCTCATTGATTTTTGACACCGACATTCCACATTCTAAAATAGCAATAGTGTGACGAATTCGATGATTCCTTGATTATTTTCCTTGAGTTCGATCACTGTACGTTAAATAAAACACTCCGATTCTTTTTATTTGTGGATTGAATCCAATGTATATATTTATACGCTAATTTTGTAATTATAGGTATTAGAAAGAATTGAATGCAAAATTTTATACAGCGGAATGGTAATTCACTGACTAGTTTCCATGCGACCAAGCATTTAGACGTAGTGTTTTATCCGGTCTGGCTGGCATCGAACCTACCAGACTGCATTGGCATTGCGTTCTCTTAACGCTTTGAGCCATGTGCCCTGCATGCAATTTTGCATTTATATTCTTACTAATATTTGCCATGTGTTTTCCTTACTTTATAGACTTCTTGTACACCTTTGATCCAAGGTGATAACAGGAAGCAAGTAAATTTGTATATGGCGAGCTTTTTGAAGCTATTTCCTTCCTTCCATGTGAACCACAGGGTGTATATTTCCGGTTCGGATTCTGTTTAATAAGTAGTACGCTTTATTCAGTACTAAAAACCGTAGTACAATATCGCGGGTTAATTTACTGTTCAGTACTTCACTGTACAACACTTCAAAATAAACTGATTGATTTGCGTTGTCTTTGCGCGGTTTATATACCCTAGCAGACGGCAGCTTCACAACCTAGAAATGTCTACACCTTTCTGGTTTATTCGTGCAACAGTGTTCTCGAAGCGTTTATCTATCGTCATCTCCTCTTTGTGCCACATTCGCAAACACGCGAGCTGCCTCTCGCAGCTGTAGTTGTGGTAGTGACGCTAGTGATAGAAATACGCTAGAGTTGGGAGATGAGCGATTCCTGAGAACATTCGCCACACTGCCCTCCACCTAAGTCTGATCGTCCCGATCAGACACATTTCCTGATCCAAACGTTGCTAGCCTCTCCAGGTGAACCACCTTCATTTTGTTTCGTGGTCTCCCAACAGAACTGATGTCAATTTAGTTGTGATCCTTTACAACTCAGAAAAAGCCAGAAGTAAACCGAAACGCCCGAAGTTACTAGCTACTAATCCCTTACTTTTCAGCGTTACTCTACTTTTTTAATTACAAAATAAATTCCATTTTCGGTAAAAAGATTTGTTTTTGTTTATTAAAGTCGGTTAAGAACAGATTTTAAATTGTTATATACGCCTTAATTTAATTATTTATTGAGTTTTTCTCTATAAAGTTGTTATACGGAAACAAAAAATGTTTTTTAGTTATAACTTTTAAATGATAAATAATATTACTTTTGTGACTCCGGATTATGATTTCTGGGACTGAAACTCGACTTTTGATTCCTCTCCCGACATTTTGCGACGTGGTTTTTGCAGTTTTAGTAGGAAAGAAAAAAAAATACAATTTCCAAAATTATGGGCAAGTACATAATTAAATATCAATTTTTCTTATAAATTACACATATTTATTGTTTTTCAGTAATTTTAGGGCCTATTTTTTTGCATTTTAGCAACAACTTTTTTTCGTCGCCAAAATTTGCCAACTTTTGGAGAAAATTGGAGATTTTACGAGATGGCTAAAATTGCAGAATCGCAAATTTAGCTTAGTAGCTGTCAAAAACAGCTGAGCTACGTTATCTGATTCATTTTGCGTTCATCGCTTAAATATGCCAAAAAATGAAGCAAAGATGGAGATTTATAGAGATTTTCTTTCACTGGAATCGCAAAAGTCGCTAAAATTTAGCAAAATGAATTTAGAGATTTTTGGAGATGGAAACTAAGCATTAGCGAAAACTGGTATTCATGTACAGATGCGGGTGATTTGACTGGTTATGTAATGTGACTTTTGGCTACCTTTTCGTTATTTATTTCCTTGCATTCAGAGTGTTTTGGTTAATTTATTAATTTAATAGAAAAAAAATGAATTAATTATTATTTTCTCCAACTTTTTATTCTTTAATTAAAGCAAACTCATCAAAATCTGATTGTCAAAGCAAGCAAAATTTGAGAGTTTGCCAAATTTCAACCTCACTTCAACTTTGAGGTCGTCAATTTGCCATGCTTGGTTTAAATACGTATACTGAACTTTTCTGTCAAAGTCAAAGTTTGAGGTAAAGCCAAAATAAAGCTTTATGTAACTGACCCTTTATCTTCCAACACTAGTGTATTTCCACCACTAGCGTCACTACCACAACTACTGCTGTTTAGATACATGACGTGAGAGCGAGAGGCAGCTCGCGTGTTTGCGAATGTGGCACGATAGATAAACGCTTCGAGAACACTGTTGCACGAATAACGCAGAAATGTGTAGACATTTCTAGGTGATGAAGCCGCAGTCTACTAGGGTATATAAAGCTGGAATTATTGGTGATGTTTGTCGTAACGCTGTAGTCGTATCCAATCAGCTGATTCGACCAACCTTATGGGATTTAATGCAATCGATTATTGGTGCCATATCGTAACGCTAAGGTCGTAACCGGATCGTAGCCTGGTTGGCGTTTGGTTTTTGGTTTTCCGCGGTAACGGTAAACAGCTGATTACCTTTTTGCTTATTGCTTACAAGTTTTTGCAGTCAATCAGCTGTTTACGGTTACCGCACCAATAATCGATAAAAATGTATCGCATAGGGTTGCGTTAGGGATACGACTACAGCGTTACGACAAACATCACCAATAATTCCAGCTTAAAAGCGCAAAGACAACGCACGTCATTCAGTTTATTTCCAAGTGTTGTACAGTGCAACAGTGAGTTAACCCGCGATATTGTACTACGGTTTTTAGTAGTGAATAAAGCGTACTATTTATTAAGCAGAATCTGAGTGTTTTATTCATAGTGTATCAGTACAAGTGTAAACTCTTCTTTTGACAGCACAAATCGACGTCAAAAAATTGTTGTTGGCTTACAAATCGCTGTCAAAAATTGGCAAATTCTAACGGGAAAATCTGGGTTGCTATTGTTGTTTTCGTTGCACTCGGCAAAACAGGGTTTTGTGCAGGACCGAATATCAATGAAACAGGGTTCTTGTTTGCACAAAAGTGTTGCTGTGTTGCACAACTTTTTCACTCCAGTTTGTAGGTCAACTTTTAAGCGAATCTTTCAGTTTATACTTTTATTATACTTTTTAAGCGGGCTACTCACCTGCCAAGAAATGTGAAACTCCATATAAAAAAACGCTCAAGAAATGGTCAAGAACTGTTTTCACACGTCAAATTTTCTTGAGCCAATACTCAGCTCATAAGAAAAAATACTACAGTTTTCGATGGTTGGCAACGCCGGTTTACCTCAAGAAATAAATATGCTCGTATATATTTCTTGAGGTAAACGTGCAGATTCACGGCAGAGATGAGTATATACTTCGCTGCACATGTTTTATACATTTTTATCATAGTAATCTGCAATAAAATGGAAAATGATGTAAACGTCAAAATTTCTTGACCAGGCACAAGAAATATATGCTCGTTTTTTTCTTGAGGCATTTCTTGGCAGGTGGGTAGCCCGCTTTATCAAAGAAAAAAAAAAACATAAAATAAAAAAACTTAAAACTAGTAAATTTTATTTATTTTACAGAAAAATTTTGAGATAAGCATCTTCGAAATGAGAAATTAGACAGAAAATGAAAACCTTCGTTTTTTTTGGAAACATCTATATACGATGTTTTTAGATAGATTTACTATCAAATACATATCTTAGCACAAATGGCACAAAGAAGGCTTCAAAACCCAAAATTTGGTATTTGTTTCCTTTAAGGGTCAACTCCTAATAAATTAGCTAGAATTATGGAAGATAGCTCAAAATACGGGTTTTGGCCTGAAGATCACGAATCCGGAAGCGCTTTTTTAATATTTTGCTTCTGTGAAGAGAACCCGCCCCAATTTTGGTACCGGACCTGGGTCAATTTTCGGTTTTTTGACCATAACTTTCCACAGACACAAAAAAATTAAAAAGCGCTTCCGGATTCGTGATCCTCAGGCCAAAACCCGTATTTTGAGCTATCTTCCATAATTCTAGCTAATTTATTAGGAGTTGACCCCTAAAGGAAACAAATACCAAATTTTGGGGTTTGAAGCTAATTATTAGGAGTTGTTTGTTATTTGTTTAACAGAAAATAGTGAGCAGACTCGAAAGAGTTATTCTAACTAATAATTTTATATAAGTCGCTGTTATTTATGTTAAAAAAATCAAATTTCTAAGTTTCAGCGAACTACCTTTTTATGCAACCTACTAATAAATTTTTATTCCAAATCGAATGCAACTCGGCGCAAAATGATGCTCTTTTTCCAAAAAAAACAACTCTGATGAACAGGTGTTATTAAACTCATTTTGGAATTTGGACGTCTATGCAGAAGAGTTTACACTTGTATTGGTACACTATGGTTTTATTTAACGTACAGTGATCGGACTCAGGGAAAACAAGTAAGGAAAGCTGTCTTCGGCTGTGCCGAAGGCTAAATACCATTCATGAATAAGCGTCACGATTTTCACTGTTTGATCCCAGTACAGTCTGTGTGAATTTAACTTAAGCTCATACCGAAATTATCGGAACTATCGATTATATGGGGGAGATTTGTTATATTGGTCCAATCTCATTGATTTTTGACACCGACATTCCACATTCTAAAATAGCAATAGTGTGACGAATTCGATGATTCCTTGATTATTTTCCTTGAGTTCGATCACTGTACGTTAAATAAAACACTCCGATTCTGTTTAATAAGTAGTACGCTTTATTCAGTACTAAAAACCATTGTGTATCAATACCAAGTGTGAACTCTTCTTTTGACAACACACATTAAAATGTCGGTTTGTTTACATCCTGCACATATTCAAATGTCGCCAGCACCGAATAACAGAAAAGCAAATGGCGTTGTTTAACATCCTGCACACATCAACATGGCGGTCTCCTATCTTTTACCTAATGGTAGAAAGAGATGGGAAGATGTAAAGAAGTGAGACAAAAAAGGAAATTAAAAACAGGTGACTAAACTCACTTTGAAGTTTTCACGACTATGTCTATGATATCACACTTGTTATTAACCACAATCTCAAACAGGTGTTAAACTCATTTTGGAATTTTGACGTCTATCGTCAAGTGAATTCACTTGGTATAGATTCACAATGCTAAAAACCGTAGTACAATATCGCGGGTTAATTTACTGTTCAGTACTTCACTGTACAACACTTCAAAATAAACTGATTGATTTGCGTTGTCTTTGCGCGGTTTATATACCCTAGCAGACAGCAGCTTCACAACCTAGAAATGTCTACACCTTTCTGGTTTATTCGTGCAACAGTGTTCTCGAAGCGTTTATCTATCGTCATCTCCTCTTTGTGCCACATTCGCAAACACGCGAGCTGCCTCTCGCAGCTGTAGTTGTGGTAGTGACGCTAGTGATAGAAATACGCTAGAGTTGGGAGATGAGCGATTCCTGAGAACATTCGCCACACTGCCCTCCACCTAAGTCTGATCGTCCCGATCAGACACATTTCCTGATCCAAACGTTGCTAGCCTCTCCAGGTGAACCACCTTCATTTTGTTTCGTGGTCTCCCAACAGTTTGTATGCGGTAGACAACATCATTTATCCGCTTTATTACTTTATATGGGCCTTCCCAGTTACATTGCAGTTTTGGGGACAAACCTTTCTTTCGTTGTGGGTTGTATAACAGCACTAAATCCCCTTCTTTAAAACCTTCCGAGTTGATGGCTTTGTCGTATCTGGCTTTCATCTTATCACTCATGATCTTCGTCCGTTGTCTTACAAGATCGTGTATTTCTCTCATTTCTTCTTCCAAGATGCTAGTGGATTTCCTGGCATTTATTCCTTCATCAGCATTTATCCCAAACTTCAAGTCAGCTGGCAACCGCAGATCATTCCCAAAAATTACTTTTGCCGGAGTCTGACCCGTTGTTTCATGTATTGCCGAGCGATATGCCATCAGGAACAAGGAGATGTGCGTATCCCAATCTTTCTGGAACTTATCCACTACTTTCCTCATGTGCTCTTCCAAGGTTCGATTGAAACGTTCCACCATGCCATCTGACTGAGGATGCAATGCAGTTGTTCGAGTTTTCCGAATACCCAATATCTTGCACATTTCTTGGAATACGACTGATTCGAAATTCCTGCCTTGGTCAGAATGTAACTCCATCGGTACACCAAACCTCGCTATCCAATTGTTAGTGAACACCTCTGCAATGGTTTCTGCCTCTTGATTTGGAATCGGGTAAACTTCTGGCCATTTGCTGAAATAGTCCATAACAACTAATACGTACTTGTTCCCGAGTTTGCTAGTAGGAAATGGGCCAGCTACATCCATGGCAATCCTCTCAAACGGTGCACCTGTGTTGTACTGCTTCATCTGTCCATGACTTCTCGACTTCGGACCCTTTGCTTTGATGCACACCTCACAGTTGGCAATCCACTCCGCGATCGACTGCCGGCAACCAACCCAATAGAATCTCTGCTTGACTTTCTCCAACGTTTTCGTGACTCCGAGATGACCTCCACTTGGACCATTATGTAGCTCATTCAAAACATCAGAGATTTTCTTCCTTGGGACAACTACCAGCTTCCGAGCGCATTGACCATCTTCGCTTTCCCATTCTCTATGTAAGCAACCGGATACCAATTTCAGACTGTTCCACTGTGCCCAATATGACTTGGCAACAGGACTCTCTGCTGACATCTCCTCTCTTGTTGGTCGTTCGTTTTGCTCGATTCCTTGCATCGCACGTACCAGATCTGGGTCCTCTAGCTGATGCTTCCTTAGTTGATCCATGTTCCATTCGTCCGTAGATGTTATAGTCATCAGCCGCACATCTATAACATCTTCCTTGGCCTCAGCTTTCGAACAATGCTTGCATTCTAGGTTACATGGTCGCCGAGACATTGCATCAGCATTGCCGTGATTGCTGCCTTTGCGATGCTCTATGGAAAAGTCATAACTTTGTAGTCGCTCTATCCACCGTGCCAATTGACCTTCCGGATTACGGAACTGCAGAAGCCATTTCAACGCTGCATGGTCTGTCCTGACGTGGAATCGCTGTCCATAGAGATACTTGTGGAAATGTTTGATGCACTCCACCAATGCCAGTAGTTCTCTTCGTGTTACACAATAGTTCCTTTCGGGCTTCCCAATTGTGCGGCTATAGTACGCCACTACCTTCTCCTGCCCATCGACAATCTGTGACAAAACCCCTCCAATCGCGTAACCGCTCGCGTCTGTATCCAAAATAAATGTTGAGCCTGGAATTGGATACGCTAACATTGGGCCAGTGCACAGCCGTTCCTTCAAGGTTTGGAAAGCCACTTCATGTTCCTTCTTCCAATCAAATGACATATTTTTCCTGGTCAACTCATGAAGGCTACTGGCTACGCTGGCGAAATTCGGTACAAATCGACGATAATACGTGCACAGTCCGAGGAAACTTCGTAGCTCATGTAAATTTTTCGGTCTTGGCCAATCCTTTACTGCTTCGATCTTCTCTTTAGCAGTGCAAATTCCCTCCGTAGTAACCTTGTGACCTAAGTAACTTACTTCCTTCTTGAACAATGCACACTTTTTTGGGACTTAATTTCAGACCGGCGCCAGCTATCCTTTGGAAAACTTCCTCCAAGTTCTTAAGGTGTTCCTCAAAGCTTTTTCCCAGCACGATGATGTCATCCAGGTACACCAAACATGTTTTCCAATGCAGTCCTTTCAATACTTGATCCATGAGTCTCTCAAAAGTAGCTGGAGCGTTACATAGTCCAAAGGGCATTACCGTAAATTGCCACAGCCCCTCTCCAATGCTGAAGGCTGTCTTTTCCTTATCCTCATCTTTCACCTCTATTTGCCAATAGCCGCTTTTCAAGTCCAGTGTTGAGAACCATTTCGTACCAGATAGTGAGTCCAGAGTATCGTCAATTCTGGGTAATGGATAGCTGTCCTTTTTCGTTACGTCGTTCAACTTCCGGTAGTCCACACAGAACCGCATTTTTCCATCCTTTTTCTTCACTAGCACTACCGGTGAGCTCCATGGACTAGCTGATGGTTCGATCACGCCGCTGTCACTCATTTCTTGAATAATTTCTCTTACCACTTGGCGTTTGGCCAATGGAACACTTCGAGGAGCTTGGCGGATTGGTCTCGCGTCACCGGTATCAATGTGATGCTTCACTACATTGGTCCGACCTGGTTTGGAGCCATCCTTGTCAAATATGGTAGAGTACTTTAGTAGAAGTTGGTTTGCCTTACTCTGGTGGTCTTCTTCGAGCTCTTGCGTCCACGCCGTGATATTATCTGATAGATTACTGTTGCTGGTAGAGACATTTCCCTGGAGTTGTTCACAGTTTATAATCACCTCCACCTCCTGACATTGTCCCAATATAGCTCCTTTGGAAAGCTTGATCGGCGATCGGAACTCATTTAGTACTCTTACCGGTATACGTCCATCTTGTTTTGTCATAGCCAGTGTTTTTCCTACTAGTATATCCGTCTTTGAATTGTTTGCTGCCTCGACAACCCACAATTTGTTTGTCCCATAATCTCCATCAATCCTTGCCCAAACGACTGCCTCCGACTTCGGTGGAATTTGTTGACTATCTTCCACGAGTACCCGCTTACTGATGTACTTGTTCTCGTAACCAAATTTGAGTGGCACATCCATGTTCTTATAGCTCATGGTCCTGTTTTGCATGTCGATCTTGATGCCTTGGTTGCTTAAGAAATCCACACCAACTATGATCTCATCAACAATATCTGCCACTATAAAATTGTGCAGTACGGTGACATTTCCAATTCCGATTTCACATGTTATTTCTCCTTGGACTTGAGTGTCCTCACCAGTCGCCGTACGCAATTTTGCTCCATGTAATGGCCTCACTTCTTTGTTGACTAAATCAGATCGAATGATGGAATGAGATGCGCCCGTATCAATAGTCAGTAAACGCTCTTTTCCGTCCACGAGTCCTCCAACAGTAACATTACTTGACTTCCTTCCGATCTGTGAGACAGATTATGGGGCATCCAATTGCGGAAGCCAGCCTACGCCCCTTGCGGCTGACTCTCTTTAGTTTAACGGTTGGTTGGATTGGGAGACTTGCTCATCTCCTTCAGCCTTGCGCTTACGTCCGCTTGCATTACTGGAATTATTGGAGCTAGATCCAGATCCACAATAACGTGCAATATGACCAGGTTTTCCGCACTTGAAGCACTTAATAACCCCTTCATTTTTCTGTTGCTTCCCGTTTAGTGCTTCTAGGATTTTGTCAATTTTTCCGACCCAGTCTGGCGTCTCCACTTCCACACGGTGAGCTTTGTACGTGGGTTTACTCAAAAGCGAGGCTGTTTCTTGTGTTAGAGCATGTGATACCGTCTCCGCAAATGATCTCTTGGGATTGGCATATGTGGCTCGCTTTGTCTCCACATCACGTATTCCATTTATGAAGCTTTGGATTTTTACCCTTTCGATGTATTCCACGGGTGCGTCTGCGTTTGCCAGATGGGCTAACCTCTCGATATCTGATGCAAACTCCTGCAATGTCTCATTAGTCTTCTGGAAGCGATTCTGTAGCTCTATTTGATGTATCTGTCTCCTATGCTCGCTGCCGTAACGTCTCTCCACAGCACCCATCAATGATTCATAGTTGTTTCGTTCGCCATCAGGAATAGTCTGTAAGATTTCGGCTGCCGGTCCTTTCAATGCTACGAAGAGTGCAGCGACTTTATCTTCAGCGCCCCAGTTGTTCACAGCTGCTGTCTTCTCAAATTGTAGCTTAAATACCTGGAAAGGAGCAGATCCGTCAAATGATGGAGGTTTTACCTTGGGTACGCTTGTGGAAACACTGTGACGATTCAGCTGCAACTCCTGGATACGACTTCTTAACGCATCCACCTCGGCCTCGACTTTCTCCTCAAACTGCATTATTTTTCCGTCCTGTATTTTTAGCTGTGAGGACATACGTTCTTCCTGCTCCTCCAGCTGTAATGCTATTTTTGAAGATAGCCGGGCCTCCTGCTCCTCAAGTTGTGCTGAGATCTGAGATGTCATGTATGTCCTCTGTTCTTCCAACGCAGATGCCATGTGTGTCTTCTGTTCCTCCAACTTTGATGCCATGCGTGTCTCTTGTTGTTCCAACTGAGATGCCATGCGTGTCTCTTGTTGTTCCAACTGAGATGCCATGCGTGTCTCTTGTTGTTCCAACTGAGATGACATGCTTGTTGTTATGTTGTTTGACATCTGAGCCAAGGCAGCCAATAAAGAGTTTGTGTCCACATTTGCCACTGAATCCTGAGAGTCCTTTTGTTCTTCTATTTTCGTCGCTCCCTCTGCCGAAAGTTGAAAAACATGATCGTCAACATTAATTCCTTCCGCTTCCATAGCCTCTCGCAACCGTGATTGTAGCTCTGCTTTATTGCCCGTTGTTGACAATCCACGTCGTTCCAACTCGTTTTTGAGTTGCTGGATCTTCAACTCATTCAACTTTGCCTTGTCCTTGTTATCCTTTTCAATGTCCTTGTTATCCTTTTCAATGTCCTTGAATTTATTTAACAATACCGCTTCTGACACCAATTGTGACGAATTCGATGATTCCTTGATTATTTTCCTTGAGTTCGATCACTGTACGTTAAATAAAACACTCCGATTCTGTTTAATAAGTAGTACGCTTTATTCAGTACTAAAAACCGTAGTACAATATCGCGGGTTAATTTACTGTTCAGTACTTCACTGTACAACACTTCAAAATAAACTGATTGATTTGCGTTGTCTTTGCGCGGTTTATATACCCTAGCAGACAGCAGCTTCACAACCTAGAAATGTCTACACCTTTCTGGTTTATTCGTGCAACAGTGTTCTCGAAGCGTTTATCTATCGTCATCTCCTCTTTGTGCCACATTCGCAAACACGCGAGCTGCCTCTCGCAGCTGTAGTTGTGGTAGTGACGCTAGTGATAGAAATACGCTAGAGTTGGGAGATGAGCGATTCCTGAGAACATTCGCCACAATAGTTACGAAATTTCACATATAACTACAGGAGTTGTCTACAAAATCCGTTTATTGGAACAATCGATTGTAGGGGGCTATGTGAAATATTGTGACGAATTCGATGATTCCTTGATTATTTTCCCTGAGTTCGATCACTGTACGTTAAATAAAACACTCCGATTCTGTTTAATAAGTAGTACGCTTTATTCAGTACTAAAAACCGTAGTACAATATCGCGGGTTAATTTACTGTTCAGTACTTCACTGTACAACACTTCAAAATAAACTGATTGATTTGCGTTGTCTTTGCGCGGTTTATATACCCTAGCAACCAGCAGCTTCACAACCTAGAAATGTCTACCCCTTTCTGGTTTATTCGTGCAACAGTGTTCTCGAAGCGTTCATCTATCGTCATCTCCTCTTTGTGCCACATTCGCAAACACGCGAGCTGCCTCTCCCTCTGTCGCTCTCACGTCATGTATCTAAACAGCTGTAGTTGTGGTAGTGACGCTAGTGGTGGAAGATGAGCGATTCTTGATAACATTCGCCACACTGCCCTCCACCTAAGTCTGATCGTCCCGATCAGACACATTTCCCGATCCAAACGTTGCTAGCCTCTCCAGGTGAACCACCTTCATTTTGTTTCGTGGCCTTCCAACAGTTTGTATGCGGTAGACAACATCATTTATCCGCTTTATTACTTTATATGGGCCTTCCCAGTTACATTGCAGTTTTGGGGACAAACCTTTCTTTCGTTGTGGGTTGTATAACAGCACTAAATCTCCTTCTTTAAAACCTTCCGAGTTGATAGCTTTGTCGTATCTGGCTTTCATCTTATCACTCATGATCTTCGTCCGTTGTCTTACAAGATCGTGTATTTCTCTCATTTCTTCTTCCAAGATGCTAGTGGATTTCCTGGCATTTATTCCTTCATCAGCATTTATCCCAAACTTCAAGTCAGCTGGCAACCGAAGATCATTCCCAAAAATTACTTTTGCTGGAGTCTGACCCGTTGTTTCATGTATTGCCGAGCGATATGCCATCAGGAACAAGGAGATGTGCGTGTCCCAATCTCTCTGGAACTTATCCACTACTTTCCTCATGTGCTCTTCCAAAGTTCGATTGAAACGTTCCACCGTGCCATCTGACTGAGGATGCAGTGCAGTTGTTCGCGTTTTCCGAATACCCAATGTCTTGCACATTTCTTGGAATACAACTGATTCGAAATTCCTGCCTTGGTCAGAATGTAACTCCATCGGTACACCAAACCTCGCTACCCAATTGTTAATGAACACCTCTGCAATGGTTTCTGCCTCTTGATTTGGAATCGGGTAAACTTCTGGCCATTTGCTGAAATAGTCCATAACAACTAGTACGTATTTGTTTCCGAGTTTGCTAGTAGGAAATGGACCAGCTACATCCATGGCAATCCTCTCAAACGGTGCACCTGTGTTGTACTGCTTCATCTGTCCATGACTTCTCGACTTCGGACCCTTTGCTTTGATGCACACCTCACAGTTGGCAATCCACTCCGCGATCGACTGCCGGCAACCAACCCAATAGAATCTCTGCTTGACTTTCTCCAACGTTTTCGTGACTCCGAGATGACCTCCACTTGGGCCATTATGTAGCTCATTCAAAACATCAGAGATTTTCTTCCTTGGGACAACTACCAGCTTCCGAGCGCATTGACCATCTTCGCTTTCCCATACTCTATGTAAGCAACCGGATACCAATTTCAGACTGTTCCACTGTGCCCAATATGACTTGGCAACAGGACTCTCTGCTGACATCTCCTCTCTTGTTGGTCGTTCGTTTTGCTCGATTCCTTGCATCACACGTACCAGATCTGGGTCCTCTAGCTGATGCTTCCTTAGTTGATCCATGTTCCATTCGTCCGTAGATGTTATAGTCATTAGCCGCACATCTATAACATCTTCCTTGGCCTCAGCTTTCGAACAATGCTTGCATTCTAGGTTACATGGTCGCCGGGACATTGCATCAGCATTGCCGTGGTTGCTGCCTTTGCGATGCTCTATGGAAAAGTCATAACTTTGTAGTCGCTCTATCCACCGTGCCAATTGACCTTCTGGATTACGGCACTGCAAGAGCCATTTCAAGGCTGCATGGTCTGTCCTGACGTGAAATCGCTGTCCATAGAGATACTTGTGGAAATGCTTGATGCACTCCACCAATGCCAGTAGTTCTCTCCGCCACTACCTTCTCCTGCCCATCGACAATCTGTGACAAAACCCCTCCAATCGCGTAACCGCTCGCGTCTGTATCCAAAATAAATGTTGAGCCTGGGATTGGATACGCTAACATTGGGGCAGTGCACAGCCGTTCCTTCAAGGTTTGGAAAGCCACTTCATGTTCCTTCTTCCAATCAAATGACATATTCTTCCTGGTCAACTCATGAAGGCTACTGGCTACGCTGGCGAAATTCGGTACAAATCGACGATAATACGTGCACAGTCCGAGGAAACTTCGTAGCTCATGTAAATTTTTCGGTCTTGGCCAATCCTTTACTGCTTCGATCTTCTCTTTAGCAGTGCATATTCCCTCCGTAGTAACCTTGTGACCTAAGTAACTTACTTCCTTCTTGAACAATGCACACTTTTTGGGACTTAATTTCAGACCGGCGCCAGCTATCCTTTGGAAAACTTCCTCCAAGTTCTTAAGGTGTTCCTCAAAGCTTTTTCCCAGCACGATGATGTCATCCAGGTACACCAAACATGTTTTCCAATGCAGTCCTTTCAATACTTGATCCATGAGTCTCTCAAAAGTAGCTGGAGCGTTACATAGTCCAAAGGGCATTACCGTAAATTGCCACAGCCCCTCTCCAATGCTGAAGGCTGTCTTTTCCTTATCCTCATCTTTCACCTCTACTTGCCAATAGCCGCTTTTCAAGTCCAGTGTTGAGAACCATTTCGTACCAGATAGTGAGTCCAGAGTATCGTCAATTCTGGGTAATGGATAGCTGTCCTTTTTCGTTACGTCGTTCAACTTCCGGTAGTCCACACAGAACCGCATTTTTCCATCCTTTTTCTTCACTAGCACTACCGGTGAGCTCCATGGACTAGCTGATGGTTCGATCACGCCGCTGTCACTCATTTCTTGTATAATTTCTCTTACCACTTGGCGTTTGGCCAAGGGAACACTTCGAGGAGCTTGGCGGATTGGTCTCGCGTCACCGGTATCAATGTGATGCTTCACTACATTGGTCCGACCTGGTTTGGAGCCATCCTTGTCAAATATGGTAGAGTACTTTAGTAGAAGTTGGTTTGCCTTACTCTGGTGGTCTTCTTCGAGCTCTTGCGTCCACGCCGTGATATTATCTGATAGATTACTGTTGCTGGTAGAGACATTTCCCTGGAGCTGTTCACAGTTTATAATCACCTCCATCTCCTGACATTGTCCCAATATAGCTCCTTTGGAAAGCTTGATCGGCGATCGGAACTCATTTAGTACTCTTACCGGTATACGTCCATCTTGTTTTGTCATAGCCAGTGTTTTTCCTACTAGTATATCCGTCTTTGAATTGTTTGCTGCCTCGACAACCCACAATTTGTTTGTCCCATAATCTCCATCAATCCTTGCCCAAACGACTGCCTCCGACTTCGGTGGAATTTGTTGACTATCTTCCACGAGTACCCGCTTACTGATGTACTTGTTCTCGTAACCAAATTTGAGTGGCACATCCATGTTCTTATAGCCCATGGTCCTGTTTTGCATGTCGATCTTGATGCCTTGGTTGCTTAAGAAATCCACACCAACTATGATCTCATCAACAATATCTGCCACTATAAAATTGTGCAGTACGGTGACATTTCCAATTCCGATTTCACATGTTATTTCTCCTTGGACTTGAGTGTCCTCACCAGTCGCCGTGCGCAATTTTGCTCCATGTAATGGCCTCACTTCTTTGTTGACTAAATCAGATCGAATGATGGAATGAGATGCGCCCGTATCAATAGTCAGTAAACGCTCTTTTCCGTCCACGAGTCCTCCAACAGTAACATTACTTGACTTCCTTCCGATCTGTGAGACAGAGATTATGGGGCATCCAATTGCGGGAGCCAGCCTACGCCCCTTGCGGCTGACTCTCTTTAGTTTAACGGTTGGTTGGATTGGGAGACTTGCTCATCTCCTTCAGCCTTGCGCTTACGTCCGCTTGCATTACTGGAATTATTGGAGTTAGATCCAGATCCACAATAACGTGCAATATGACCAGGTTTTCCGCACTTGAAGCACTTAATAACCCCTTCATTTTTCTGTTGCTTCCCGTTTAGTGCTTCTAGGATTTTGTCAATTTTTTCGGCCCAGTCTGGCGTCTCCACTTCCACACGGTGAGCTTTGTACGTGGGTTTACTCAAAAGCGAGGCTGTTTCTTGTGTTAGAGCATGTGATACCGTCTCCGCAAATGATCTCTTTGGATTGGCATATGTGGCTCGCTTTGTCTCCACATCACGTATTCCATTTATGAAGTTTTGGATTTTTACCCTTTCGATGTATTCCACTGGTGCGTCTGCGTTTGCCAGATGGGCTAACCTCTCGATATCTGATGCAAACTCCTGCAATGTCTCATTAGTCTTCTGGAAGCGATTCTGTAGCTCTATTTGATGTATCTGTCTCCTATGCTCGCTGCCGTAACGTCTTTCAACGGCTCCCATCAACGCTTCATAATTGTTTCTTTCAGCGTCCGGAATAGTCTGTAAGATTTCGGCTGCAGGTCCTTTCAATGCCACAAATAAAGCAGCGACTTTGTCCTCAGCGCCCCAGTTGTTCACAGCTGCTGTCTTCTCAAATTGTAGCTTAAATACCTGGAAAGGAACAGAACCGTCAAAGGATGGGGTTTTTACCTTGGGTGTGCTTGTTGAAACAGATGGACGATTCAGCTGCAACTCCTGGATACGAGATTTTAACGCATCCACCTCGGCTTCGATCTTATCCTGTCGTCCACTGACAACTTCTATCTGCGATGAGACTCTTTGCTCTTGTGCCTCTAGTTTTAACGTTATGCGTGTTTCCTGTTCCATCAACTCTTCCTTGATCTGTGACGCCATGTATGCCTTCTGTTCTTCTAACTGAGATGCCATGTGTGTCTTCTGTTCTTCCAACTTTGATGACATGCTTGATGTTATGTTGTTTGACATTTGAGCCAAGGCAGCCAATAAAGAGTCTGTGTCCACATTTGCCACTGAACCCGGAGTATCCTTTCGCTCTTCTATTTTCGTCGCCTCATCCGCAAGCTGAAAAACGTGGTCGTCGACGTTGATTCCCTCTGCTTCCATAGCCTCTCGCAACCGTGATTGTAGCTCTGCTTTATTGCCCGTTGTTGACAATCCACGTCGTTCCAACTCGTTTTTGAGTTGCTGGATCTTCAACTCATTCAACTTTGCCATGTCCTTGTTATCCTTAAAATGTCCTTGTTATCCTTTTCAATGTCCTTGTTATCCTTTTCAATGTCCTTGTTATCCTTTTCAATGTCCTTGTTATCCTTTTCAATGTCCTTGTTATCCTTTCCAATGTCCTTGTTATCCTTTTCAATGTTCTTGTATTTATTTAACAATACCGCTTCTGACACCAATTGTGACGGATTCGATGATTCCTTGATTATTTTCCCTGAGTTCGATCACTGTACGTTAAATAAAACACTCCGATTCTGTTTAATAAGTAGTACGCTTTATTCAGTACTAAAAACCGTAGTACAATATCGCGGGTTAATTTACTGTTCAGTACTTCACTGTACAACACTTCAAAATAAACTGATTGATTTGCGTTGTCTTTGCGCGGTTTATATACCCTAGCAACCAGCAGCTTCACAACCTAGAAATGTCTACCCCTTTCTGGTTTATTCGTGCAACAGTGTTCTCGAAGCGTTCATCTATCGTCATCTCCTCTTTGTGCCACATTCGCAAACACGCGAGCTGCCTCTCCCTCTGTCGCTCTCACGTCATGTATCTAAACAGCTGTAGTTGTGGTAGTGACGCTAGTGGTGGAAGATGAGCGATTCTTGATAACATTCGCCACAATATTGTGACGAATTCGATGATTCCTTGATTATTTTCCCTGAGTTCGATCACTGTACGTTAAATAAAACACTCCGATTCTGTTTAATAAGTAGTACGTTTTATTCAGGACTAAAAACCGTAGTACAATATCGCGGGTTAATTTACTGTTCAGTACTTCACTGTACAACACTTCAAAATAAACTGATTGATTCGCGTTGTCTTTGCGCGGTTTATATACCCTAGCAGACAGCAGCTTCACAACCTAGAAATGTCTACACATTCCTGGTTTAATCGCGCAACCGTGTTCTCGAAACGTTTATCTATCGTCATCTCCTCTTTGTGCCACATTCGCAAACCTGCCTCTCGCGCTCACAGCTATAGTTGTGGTAGTGACGCTAATGATGGAAATACGCTAGAGTTGGGAGATGAGCGATTCTTGAGAACATTCGCCACACTGCCCTCCACCTAAGTCTGATCGTCCCGATCAGACACATTTCCCGATCCAAACGTTGCTAGCCTCTCCAGATGAACCACCTTCATTTTGTTTCGTGGTCTTCCAACAGTTTGTATGCGGTAGACAACATCATTTATCCGCTTTATTACTTTATATGGGCCTTCCCAGTTACATTGCAGTTTTGGGGACAAACCTTTCTTTCGTTGTGGGTTGTATAACAGCACTAAATCCCCTTCTTTAAAACCTTCCGAGTTGATGGCTTTGTCGTATCTGGCTTTCATCTTATCACTCATGATCTTCGTCCGTTGTCTTACAAGATCGTGTATTTCTCTCATTTCTTCTTCCAAGATGCTAGTGGATTTCCTGGCATTTATTCCTTCATCAGCATTTATCCCAAACTTCAAGTCAGCTGGCAACCGCAGATCATTCCCAAAAATTACTTTTGCCGGAGTCTGACCCGTTGTTTCATGTATTGCCGAGCGATATGCCATCAGGAACAAGGAGATGTGCGTATCCCAATCTTTCTGGAACTTATCCACTACTTTCCTCATGTGCTCTTCCAAGGTTCGATTGAAACGTTCCACCATGCCATCTGACTGAGGATGCAATGCAGTTGTTCGAGTTTTCCGAATACCCAATATCTTGCACATTTCTTGGAATACGACTGATTCGAAATTCCTGCCTTGGTCAGAATGTAACTCCATCGGTACACCAAACCTCGCTATCCAATTGTTAGTGAACACCTCTGCAATGGTTTCTGCCTCTTGATTTGGAATCGGGTAAACTTCTGGCCATTTGCTGAAATAGTCCATAACAACTAATACGTACTTGTTCCCGAGTTTGCTAGTAGGAAATGGGCCAGCTACATCCATGGCAATCCTCTCAAACGGTGCACCTGTGTTGTACTGCTTCATCTGTCCATGACTTCTCGACTTCGGACCCTTTGCTTTGATGCACACCTCACAGTTGGCAATCCACTCCGCGATCGACTGCCGGCAACCAACCCAATAGAATCTCTGCTTGACTTTCTCCAACGTTTTCGTGACTCCGAGATGACCTCCACTTGGGCCATTATGTAGCTCATTCAAAACATCAGAGATTTTCTTCCTTGGGACAACTACCAGCTTCCGAGCGCATTGACCATCTTCGCTTTCCCATACTCTATGTAAGCAACCGGATACCAATTTCAGACTGTTCCACTGTGCCCAATATGACTTGGCAACAGGACTCTCTGCTGACATCTCCTCTCTTGTTGGTCGTTCGTTTTGCTCGATTCCTTGCATCACACGTACCAGATCGGGGTCCTCTAGCTGATGCTTCCTTAGTTGATCCATGTTCCATTCGTCCGTAGATGTTATAGTCATTAGCCGCACATCTATAACATCTTCCTTGGCCTCAGCTTTCGAACAATGCTTGCATTCTAGGTTACATGGTCGCCGGGACATTGCATCAGCATTGCCGTGGTTGCTGCCTTTGCGATGCTCTATGGAAAAGTCATAACTTTGTAGTCGCTCTATCCACCGTGCCAATTGACCTTCTGGATTACGGAACTGCAAGAGCCATTTCAAGGCTGCATGGTCTGTCCTGACGTGAAATCGCTGTCCATAGAGATACTTGTGGAAATGCTTGATGCACTCCACCAATGCCAGTAGTTCTCTCCGTGTTACACAATAGTTCCTTTCGGGCTTCCCAATTGTGCGGCTATAGTACGCCACTACCTTCTCCTGCCCATCGACAATCTGTGACAAAACCCCTCCAATCGCGTAACCGCTCGCGTCTGTATCCAAAATAAATGTTGAGCCTGGGATTGGATACGCCAACATTGGGGCAGTGCACAGCCGTTCCTTCAAGGTTTGGAAAGCCACTTCATGTTCCTTCTTCCAATCAAATGACATATTCTTCCTGGTCAACTCATGAAGGCTACTGGCTACGCTGGCGAAATTCGGTACAAATCGACGATAATACGTTCACAGTCCGAGGAAACTTCGTAGCTCATGTAAATTTTTCGGTCTTGGCCAATCCTTTACTGCTTCGATCTTCTCTTTAGCAGTGCAAATTCCCTCCGTAGTAACCTTGTGACCTAAGTAACTTACTTCCTTCTTGAACAACGCACAGTTTTTGGGACTTAATTTCAGACCGGCGCCAGCTATCCTTTGGAAAACTTCCTCCAAGTTCTTAAGGTGTTCCTCAAAGCTTTTTCCCAGCACGATGATGTCATCCAGGTACACCAAACATGTTTTCCAATGCAGTCCTTTCAATACTTGATCCATTAGTCTCTCAAAAGTAGCTGGAGCGTTACATAGTCCAAAGGGCATTACCGTAAATTGCCACAGCCCCCCTCCAACGCTGAAGGCTGTCTTTTCCTTATCCTCATCTTTAACCTCCACTTGCCAATAGCCGCTTTTCAAGTCCAGTGTAGAGAACCACTTCGTACCAGATAGTGAGTCCAGAGTATCGTCAATTCTTGGTAGTGGATAGCTGTCCTTTTTCGTTACGTCGTTCAACTTCCGGTAGTCCACACAGAACCGCATTTTTCCATCCTTTTTCTTCACTAGCACTACCGGTGAGCTCCATGGACTAGCTGATGGTTCGATCACGCCGCTGTCACTCATTTCTTGTATAATTTCTCTTACCACTTGGCGTTTGGCCAATGGAACACTTCGAGGAGCTTGGCGGATTGGTCTCGCGTCACCGGTATCAATGTGATGCTTCACTATATTGGTCCGACCTGGTTTGGAGCCATCCTTGTCAAATATGGTAGAGTACTTTAGTAGAAGTTGGTTTGCCTTACTCTGGTGGTCTTCTTCGAGCTCTTGCGTCCACGCCGTGATATTATCTGATAGATTACTGTTGCTGGTAGAGACATTTCCCTGGAGTTGTTCACAGTTTATAATCACCTCCACCTCCTGACATTGTCCCAATATAGCTCCTTTGGAAAGCTTGATCGGCGATCGGAACTCATTTAGTACTCTTACCGGTATACGTCCATCTTGTTTTGTCATAGCCAGTGTTTTTCCTACTAGTATATCCGTCTTTGAATTGTTTGCTGCCTCGACAACCCACTATTTGTTTGTCCCATAATCTCCATCAATCCTTGCCCAAACGACTGCCTCCGACTTCGGTGGAATTTGTTGACTATCTTCCACGAGTACCCGCTTACTGATGTACTTGTTCTCGTAACCAAATTTGAGTGGCACATCCATGTTCTTATAGCTCATGGTCCTGTTTTGCATGTCGATCTTGATGCCTTGGTTGCTTAAGAAATCCACACCAACTATGATCTCATCAACAATATCTGCCACTATAAAATTGTGCAGTACGGTGACATTTCCAATTCCGATTTCACATGTTATTTCTCCTTGGACTTGAGTGTCCTCACCAGTCGCCGTACGCAATTTTGCTCCATGTAATGGCCTCACTTCTTTGTTGACTAAATCAGATCGAATGATGGAATGAGATGCGCCCGTATCAATAGTCAGTAAACGCTCTTTTCCGTCCACGAGTCCTCCAACAGTAACATTACTTGACTTCCTTCCGATCTGTGAGACAGAGATTATGGGGCATCCAATTGCGGGAGCCAGCCTACGCCCCTTGCGGCTGACTCTCTTTAGTTTAACGGTTGGTTGGATTGGGAGACTTGCTCATCTCCTTCAGCCTTGCGCTTACGTCCGCTTGCATTACTGGAATTATTGGAGCTAGATCCAGATCCACAATAACGTGCAATATGACCAGGTTTTCCGCACTTGAAGCACTTAATAACCCCTTCATTTTTCTGTTGCTTCCCGTTTAGTGCTTCTAGGATTTTGTCAATTTTTCCGACCCAGTCTGGCGTCTCCACTTCCACACGGTGAGCTTTGTACGTGGGTTTACTCAAAAGCGAGGCTGTTTCTTGTGTTAGAGCATGTGATACCGTCTCCGCAAATGATCTCTTGGGATTGGCATATGTGGCTCGCTTTGTCTCCACATCACGTCGATCTTGATGCCTTGGTTGCTTAAGAAATCCACACCAACTATGATCTCATCAACAATATCTGCCACTATAAAATTGTGCAGTACGGTGACATTTCCAATTCCGATTTCACATGTTATTTCTCCTTGGACTTGAGTGTCCTCGCCAGTCGCCGTACGCAATTTTGCTCCATGTAATGGCCTCACTTCTTTGTTGACTAAATCAGATCGAATGATGGAATGGGATGCGCCCGTATCAATAGTCAGTAAGCGCTCTTTTCCGTCCACGAGTCCTCCAACAGTAACATTACTTGACTTCCTTCCGATCTGTGAGACAGAGATTATGGGGCATCCAACTGCGGGAGCCAGCCTACGCCCCTTGCGGCTGACTCTCTTTTGTTTAACGGTTGGTTGGATTGGGAGACTTGCTCATCTCCTTCAGCCTTGCGCTTACGTCCGCTTGCATTACTGGAATTATTGGAGCTAGATCTAAATCCACAATAACGTGCAATATGACCAGATTTTCCGCACTTGAAGCATTTAATGGCCGCTTCATTTTTCTGTTGCTTTCCGTTTATTGCTTCTAGGATTGCGTCCACCCATTCTGGTCGTTCTACTTCCACACGATGAGCTTTGTACGCTGGTTTGGACAAAAGTGATGCTGTTTCTTGAGTTAGAGCATGTGATACCGTCTCCGCAAATGATCTCTTTGGATTTGCATAGGTGGCCCGCTTCGTCTCCACGTCACGTATTCCATTTATGAAACTTTGGATTTTCACCCTCTCGATGTATTCCACTGGTGCGTCTGCGTTTGCTAGATGAGCCAACCTCTCGATGTCCGATGCAAACTCCTGTAATGTTTCGTTAGCCTTCTGGAAGCGATTCTGTAGCTCTATTTGATGTATCTGCCTTCTATGCTCGCTGCCGTAACGTCTTTCAACGGCTCCCATCAACGCTTCATAATTGTTTCTTTCAGCGTCCGGAATAGTCTGTAAGATTTCGGCTGCAGGTCCTTTCAATGCCACAAATAAAGCAGCGACTTTGTCCTCAGCGCCCCAGTTGTTCACAGCTGCTGTCTTCTCAAATTGTAGCTTAAATACCTGGAAAGGAACAGAACCGTCAAAGGATGGGGTTTTTACCTTGGGTGCGCTTGTTGAAACCACTGTGCGATTCAGCTGCAACTCCTGGATACGACTTCTTAACGCATCCACCTCGGCTTCGACTTTCTCCTCAAGCTGTATTATTTTCCTGTCCTGCATATTTAGCTGTGCTGACATACGTTCCTCCTGTGCCTCCAACTGAGATGACATATAAGCCTTATGTTCTTCCAATTGGGAGGAGATCTGTGATGATACCTGTGCCGAAATTTGCGACGACATTCGTGTCTCCTGCTCTTCCAACCGAGACGTAATGCGTGTCTCTTGTTCTTCCAACTGAGATGCCATGTGTGTCTTCTGTTCCTCCAACTGAGATGACATGCTTGATGTTATGTTGTTTGACATCTGAGCCAAGGCAGCCAATAAAGAGTTTGTGTCCACATTTGCCACTGAATCCGTAGAGTCCTTTTGCTCTTCTATTTTCGTCGCTCCTTCTTCCGAAAGTTGAAAAACATGATCGTCAACGTTGATTCCTTCCGCTTCCATAGCCTCGCGTAGACGTGATTGTAGCTCTGGCTTATTGCCTGTTGTTACCAATCCACGTATCTCCAGCTCGTTTTTGAGCTGCTGGATCTTCAATTCATTAAACTTTGCCATATCCTTGTTACCTTTACAATGTCCTGGTTATCCTTTTCAATGTCCGTGTTATCCTTTTCAATGTCCTTGTTATCCTTTTCAATGTCCTTGTTATCCTTTTCAATGTCCTTGTATTTATTTAACAATACCGCTTCTGACACCAATTGTGACGAATTCGATGATTCCTTGATTATTTTCCCTGAGTTCGATCACTGTACGTTAAATAAAACACTCCGATTCTGTTTAATAAGTAGTACGCTTTATTCAGGACTAAAAACCGTAGTACAATATCGCGGGTTAATTTACTGTTCAGTACTTCACTGTACAACACTTCAAAATAAACTGATTGATTCGCGTTGTCTTTGCGCGGTTTATATACCCTAGCAGACAGCAGCTTCACAACCTAGAAATGTCTACACATTCCTGGTTTAATCGCGCAACCGTGTTCTCGAAACGTTTATCTATCGTCATCTCCTCTTTGTGCCACATTCGCAAACCTGCCTCTCGCGCTCACAGCTATAGTTGTGGTAGTGACGCTAATGATGGAAATACGCTAGAGTTGGGAGATGAGCGATTCTTGAGAACATTCGCCACAATATTTATCCCATTTCGATAATTTTCAACATCGATATTTCAGATATTGTGGCGAGTGTTCTCAAGAATCGCTCATCTCCCAACTCTAGCGTATTTCTATCACTAGCGTCACTACCACAACAACAGCTGCGAGAGGCAGCTCGCGTGTTTGCGAATGTGGCACAAAGAGGAGATGACGATAGATAAACGCTTCGAGAACACTGTTGCACGAATAAACCAGAAAGGTGTAGACATTTCTAGGTTGTGAAGCTGCTGTCTGCTAGGGTATATAAACCGCGCAAAGACAACGCAAATCAATCAGTTTATTTTGAAGTGTTGTACAGTGAAGTACTGAACAGTGAATTAACCCGCGATATTGTACTACGGTTTTTAGTACTGAATAAAGCGTACTACCTATTAAGCAGAATCGGAGTGTTTTATTTAACGTACAGTGATCGAACTCAGGGAAAATAATCAAGGAATCATCGAATTCGTCACAATTGGTGTCAGAAGCGGTATTGTTAAATAAATTCAAGGACATTGAAAAGGATAACAAGGACATTGAAAAGGATAACAAGGACATTGGAAAGGATAACAAGGACATTGAAAAGGATAACAAGGACATTTTAAGGATAACAAGGACATGGCAAAGTTGAATGAGTTGAAGATCCAGCAACTCAAAAACGAGTTGGAACGACGTGGATTGTCAACAACGGGCAATAAAACAGAGCTACAATCACGGTTGCGAGAGGCTATGGAAGCGGAAGGAATCAATGTTGACGATCATGTTTTTCAACTTTCGGCAGAGGGAGCGACGAAAATAGAAGAACAAAAGGACTCTCAGGATTCAGTGGCAAATGTGGACACAAACTCTTTATTGGCTGCCTTGGCTCAGATGTCAAACAACATAACAACAAGCATGTCATCTCAGTTGGAACAACAAGAGACACGCATGGCATCTCAGTTGGAACAACAAGAGACACGCATGGCATCTCAGTTGGAACAACAAGAGACACGCATGGCATCAAAGTTGGAGGAACAGAAGACACACATGGCATCTGCGTTGGAAGAACAGAGGACATACATGACATCTCAGATCTCAGCACAACTTGAGGAGCAGGAGGCCCGGCTATCTTCAAAAATAGCATTACAGCTGGAGGAGCAGGAAGAACGTATGTCCTCACAGCTAAAAATACAGGACGAGAAAATAATGCAGTTTGAGGAGAAAGTCGAGGCCGAGGTGGATGCGTTAAGAAGTCGTATCCAGGAGTTGCAGCTGAATCGTCACAGTGTTTCCACAAACGTACCCAAGGTAAAACCTCCATCATTTGACGGATCTGTTCCTTTCCAGGTATTTAAGCTACAATTTGAGAAGACAGCAGCTGTGAACAACTGGGGCGCTGAAGATAAAGTCGCTGCACTCTTCGTAGCATTGAAAGGACCGGCAGCCGAAATCTTACAGACTATTCCTGATGGCGAACGAAACAACTATGAATCATTGATGGGTGCTGTGGAGAGACGTTACGGCAGCGAGCATAGGAGACAGATACATCAAATAGAGCTACAGAATCGCTTCCAGAAGACTAATGAGACATTGCAGGAGTTTGCATCAGATATCGAGAGGTTAGCCCATCTGGCAAACGCAGACGCACCCGTGGAATACATCGAAAGGG
Source organism: Campiglossa producta (assembly GCA_964058755.1). Lineage (NCBI taxonomy): Eukaryota > Metazoa > Arthropoda > Insecta > Diptera > Tephritidae > Campiglossa > Campiglossa producta. Next base: position 123,127,598 of record CAXKVI010000002.1, on the reverse strand, counting down.
TAAAAATCCAAAGCTTCATAAATGGAATACGTGATGTGGAGACAAAGCGAGCCACATATGCCAATCCCAAGAGATCATTTGCGGAGACGGTATCACATGCTCTAACACAAGAAACAGCCTCGCTTTTGAGTAAACCCACGTACAAAGCTCACCGTGTGGAAGTGGAGACGCCAGACTGGGTCGGAAAAATTGACAAAATCCTAGAAGCACTAAACGGGAAGCAACAGAAAAATGAAGGGGTTATTAAGTGCTTCAAGTGCGGAAAACCTGGTCATATTGCACGTTATTGTGGATCTGGATCTAGCTCCAATAATTCCAGTAATGCAAGCGGACGTAAGCGCAAGGCTGAAGGAGATGAGCAAGTCTCCCAATCCAACCAACCGTTAAACTAAAGAGAGTCAGCCGCAAGGGGCGTAGGCTGGCTCCCGCAATTGGATGCCCCATAATCTCTGTCTCACAGATCGGAAGGAAGTCAAGTAATGTTACTGTTGGAGGACTCGTGGACGGAAAAGAGCGTTTACTGACTATTGATACGGGCGCATCTCATTCCATCATTCGATCTGATTTAGTCAACAAAGAAGTGAGGCCATTACATGGAGCAAAATTGCGTACGGCGACTGGTGAGGACACTCAAGTCCAAGGAGAAATAACATGTGAAATCGGAATTGGAAATGTCACCGTACTGCACAATTTTATAGTGGCAGATATTGTTGATGAGATCATAGTTGGTGTGGATTTCTTAAGCAACCAAGGCATCAAGATCGACATGCAAAACAGGACCATGAGCTATAAGAACATGGATGTGCCACTCAAATTTGGTTACGAGAACAAGTACATCAGTAAGCGGGTACTCGTGGAAGATAGTCAACAAATTCCACCGAAGTCGGAGGCAGTCGTTTGGGCAAGGATTGATGGAGATTATGGGACAAACAAATAGTGGGTTGTCGAGGCAGCAAACAATTCAAAGACGGATATACTAGTAGGAAAAACACTGGCTATGACAAAACAAGATGGACGTATACCGGTAAGAGTACTAAATGAGTTCCGATCGCCGATCAAGCTTTCCAAAGGAGCTATATTGGGACAATGTCAGGAGGTGGAGGTGATTATAAACTGTGAACAACTCCAGGGAAATGTCTCTACCAGCAACAGTAATCTATCAGATAATATCACGGCGTGGACGCAAGAGCTCGAAGAAGACCACCAGAGTAAGGCAAACCAACTTCTACTAAAGTACTCTACCATATTTGACAAGGATGGCTCCAAACCAGGTCGGACCAATATAGTGAAGCATCACATTGATACCGGTGACGCGAGACCAATCCGCCAAGCTCCTCGAAGTGTTCCATTGGCCAAACGCCAAGTGGTAAGAGAAATTATACAAGAAATGAGTGACAGCGGCGTGATCGAACCATCAGCTAGTCCATGGAGCTCACCGGTAGTGCTAGTGAAGAAAAAGGATGGAAAAATGCGGTTCTGTGTGGACTACCGGAAGTTGAACGACGTAACGAAAAAGGACAGCTATCCACTACCAAGAATTGACGATACTCTGGACTCACTATCTGGTACGAAGTGGTTCTCTACACTGGACTTGAAAAGCGGCTATTGGCAAGTGGAGGTTAAAGATGAGGATAAGGAAAAGACAGCCTTCAGCGTTGGAGGGGGGCTGTGGCAATTTACGGTAATGCCCTTTGGACTATGTAACGCTCCAGCTACTTTTGAGAGACTAATGGATCAAGTATTGAAAGGACTGCATTGGAAAACATGTTTGGTGTACCTGGATGACATCATCGTGCTGGGAAAAAGCTTTGAGGAACACCTTAAGAACTTGGAGGAAGTTTTCCAAAGGATAGCTGGCGCCGGTCTGAAATTAAGTCCCAAAAACTGTGCGTTGTTCAAGAAGGAAGTAAGTTACTTAGGTCACAAGGTTACTACGGAGGGAATTTGCACTGCTAAAGAGAAGATCGAAGCAGTAAAGGATTGGCCAAGACCGAAAAATTTACATGAGCTACGAAGTTTCCTCGGACTGTGAACGTATTATCGTCGATTTGTACCGAATTTCGCCAGCGTAGCCAGTAGCCTTCATGAGTTGACCAGGAAGAATATGTCATTTGATTGGAAGAAGGAACATGAAGTGGCTTTCCAAACCTTGAAGGAACGGCTGTGCACTGCCCCAATGTTGGCGTATCCAATCCCAGGCTCAACATTTATTTTGGATACAGACGCGAGCGGTTACGCGATTGGAGGGGTTTTGTCACAGATTGTCGATGGGCAGGAGAAGGTAGTGGCGTACTATAGCCGCACAATTGGGAAGCCCGAAAGGAACTATTGTGTAACACGGAGAGAACTACTGGCATTGGTGGAGTGCATCAAGCATTTCCACAAGTATCTCTATGGACAGCGATTTCACGTCAGGACAGACCATGCAGCCTTGAAATGGCTCTTGCAGTTCCGTAATCCAGAAGGTCAATTGGCACGGTGGATAGAGCGACTACAAAGTTATGACTTTTCCATAGAGCATCGCAAAGGCAGCAACCACGGCAATGCTGATGCAATGTCCCGGCGACCATGTAACCTAGAATGCAAGCATTGTTCGAAAGCTGAGGCCAAGGAAGATGTTATAGATGTGCGGCTAATGACTATAACATCTACGGACGAATGGAACATGGATAAACTAAGGAAGTATCAGCTAGAGGATCCAGATCTGGTACGTGTGATGCAGGGGATCGAGCAAAACGAACGACCAACAAGAGAGGAGATGTCAGCAGAGAGTCCTGTTGCCAAGTCATATTGGGCACAGTGGAACAGTCTGAAATTGGTATCCGGTTGCTTACATAGAGTATGGGAAAGCGAAGATGGTCAATGCGCTCGGAAGCTGGTAGTTGTCCCAAGGAAGAAAATCTCTGATGTTTTGAATGAGCTACATAATGGTCCGAGTGGAGGTCATCTCGGAGTCACGAAAACGTTGGAGAAAGTCAAGCAGAGATTCTATTGGGTTGGTTGCCGGCAGTCGATCGCGGAGTTGATTGCCAACTGTGAGGTGTGCATCAAAGCAAAGGGTCCGAAGTCGAGAAGTCATGGACAGATGAAGCAGTACAACACAGGTGCACCGTTTGAGAGGATTGCCATGGATGTAGCTGGTCCATTTCCTACTAGCAAACTCGGGAACAAGTACGTATTAGTTGTTATGGACTATTTCAGCAAATGGCCAGAAGTTTACCCGATTCCAAATCAAGAGGCAGAAACCATTGCAGAGGTGTTCACTAACAATTGGATAGCGAGGTTTGGTGTACCGATTCAGTTACATTCTGACCAAGGCAGGAATTTCGAATCAGTCGTATTCCAAGAAATGTGCAAGATATTGGGTATTCGGAAAACTCGAACAACTGCATTGCATCCTCAGTCAGATGGCATGGTGGAACGTTTCAATCGAACCTTGGAAGAGCACATGAGGAAAGTAGTGGATAAGTTCCAGAAAGATTGGGATACGCACATCTCCTTGTTTCTGATGGCATATCGCTCGGCAATACATGAAACTACGGGTCAAACTCCGGCAAAAGTAATTTTTGGGAATGATCTGCGGTTGCCAGCTGACTTGAAGTTTGGGATAAATGCTGATGAAGGAATAAATGCCAGGAAGTCCACTAGCATCTTGGAAGAAGAAATGAGAGAAATACACGATCTTGTAAGACAACGGACGAAGATCATGAGTGATAAGATGAAAGCCAGATACGACAAAGCCATCAACTCGGAAGGTTTTAAAGAAGGAGATTTAGTGCTGTTATACAACCCACAACGAAAGAAAGGTTTGTCCCCAAAACTGCAATGTAACTGGGAAGGCCCATATAAAGTAATAAAGCGGATAAATGATGTTGTCTACCGCATACAAACTGTTGGAAGACCACGAAACAAAATGAAGGTGGTTCACCTGGAGAGGCTAGCAACGTTTGGATCAGGAAATGTGTCTGATCGGGACGATCAGACTTAGGTGGTTCTCATTTTACGTGTTTTTCATGCATTTATATTGCGTATTATTTGCATTATATTATATTTTAGTGATAAATAACGCATGTGAACATAAATTTATGTGAAATAATATGAATGTTAACAGCACATGCATCCCTGTGCTCACATTATTGATTGTTAAAATTTGACCTAGCCCCCAGGGCTAGGGCAAATTCTGACGTTCATATTCACCACGATAACTGTCAGAATTTAACATCGCTCTGTCAAAATTTGCTTTTTTAAACCGTTTGGCACACAGCCAAAAATAGCAATACGTCTAAAATTTCATGTTCCTACGTGTTTAATTACAGGAGTTATAGCCCAAAATCCGTTTATCGGAACAATCGATTGTATGGGAGCTATGTGAAATATTTATCCCATCTCGATGATTTTCAACATAGATATTTAAAATATAAAAATAGCAATACGTCCAAAATTTCACGTTCCTACGTGTTTAATTACAGGAGTTATAGCCCAAAATCCGTTTATCGGAACAATCGATTGTATGGGAGCTATATGTAATATCGGTCCGATCTTGCTAGTTCCGACCATTGTGTATCAGTACAAGTGTGGAATCTTCTGCATAGACGTCAAATTTTCAAAGTGAGTTTAACACCTGATGATCAGAGTTGCTTTTTTGGAAAATAGTATCATTTAGCGCCGAGTTGCATTCGATTGCGTAAAAAAATTAGTAGTAAATAAAGGGGTAATAGTTCTCTAAATTTATAAAATAAGGTGAAAAATAATGGTTGAGAACTTCTTAAGTCTGGTTTTCATTAGGTTAAATTTTTATAATTTCTATCGACTTTATCGAAATAAGCGGTAATTGTATACTTTGGCTGTCAACGGCTGATATATTAGCTAAAATTATGGAAGGGGGCTCGAAAAACGGGGTTTGGTCTCAGTATCACGAATCCGGAAGCGATTTTTTAATTTTTGGTTGACCCGGAAAATTGACCCGGGTTCGATACCGAATTTGGGGCGGAACCCATGGTATTTTTGTGCAGAACATCTTTCTGACCTGGCGGCCTTCGGCCGCGCTTTTAAAAATATAACCTGGGCTACGCCATCCCATGTCCGGGGTGTTGCCTGAACCGTGCCACGGTACGCACTTTTTTGGACGATTTTAGGCGCAGTCTAATGTAAATACAACAACCACATGAAAACTTGGACTGCAAATATCTCCTCAGAGAAGCAAAATATTAAAAAAGCGGATTCGTGATTCTGAGGCCAAACTCCGCCTTTTGAGCTCCTCCCATAATTTTAGCTTATTTATTAGCAGTTGACAGCTAAAGTAGACAATTACCGAATCTCGATAAAGTCGATGAAATTTGTAACCTTTTGACTTAATGAAAACCAGCCCTTAGAGTTGTAATTTATAAAGTTTATTTTACATTTGGACTTGTAGCACTCTCTTTTCAGAAATTATTTGCTACTTCTTAGAATTTGTAAAGAATTAAAAACGTACTGCAAAAGGCAACAAAAAAATGAAAACTGCTAACAACATTTCACGACAGGCCAATTGCATTATGCTGGCGAAATCCACGGCTTTAATGTTGGTACTTGCTTTATAAATTAAAAACAATCTATCTAAAAAAATTGTGTTCTCATTTTCTGGTTTCTTATTTCCAACATTAAAACTTTTCTTGTAAAATAAATGAAATTTAATCGTTTTAAGTTTTGCATTTTTTTGCACAATATAATAAAAGTGTAAGCTGAAAGATTCGTGTAAAAATTTCCCTACAAATTGGAATGAAAAAGTTGTGCAACACAGCAAGACCTTTTTGCAAACAAGAATCCTGTCTCATTGTTTTACGGTACTGCACAAAACCCTGGTTTGCAGAAACCACAATAGCAACCCAGATTTTTGACATGAATGTGTGTTTTGATTGACGTTGAAGTGTGTTTTGACATTTCTGTCAAAGCTACATTTCACACTTTATGTTATACACAATGGTTCCGACAAATGATTCCTATATTGGAAAATGGTGGCCGCATACAAAATTTCAGCCAAATATCTCAAAAACTGAGGGACTAGTTTGCGTTCAAACAGACAGACAGACAGACAGACAGACAGACAGACGGACAGACGGACATGGCTAAATCAACTCATCTCGTCATCCTGATCATTTCGGTATACTTATTGATGGGTCTATCTCTTCTTCTTCTCATACTTACAAACATCGGACCAAAGTTATAATACCATTTCATGTTCATGAAAGGTATAATAATCGAGGAATCATCGAATTCGTCACAATTGGTGTCAGAAGCGGTATTGTTAAATAAATACAAGGACATTGAAAAGGATAACAAGGACATTGAAAAGGATAACAAGGACATTGAAAAGGATAACACGGACATTGTAAAGGTAACAAGGACATTGCAAGGATATGGCAAAGTTTAATGACTTGAAGATCCAACCACTCAAAAACGAGTTGGAGAAACGTGGAATGGTAACAACAGGCAATAAGCCAGAGCTACAATCACGTTTACGCGAGGCTATGGAAGCGGAAGGAATCAACGTTGACGATTATGTTTTTCAGCTTTGGGAAGAGGGAGCGACGAAAATAGAAGAGCAAAAGGATAGTCCGGATTCAGTGGCAAATGTGGACAAAAACTCGCTGTTGGCTGTATTGGCTCAGATGTCGACGAATATAACATCAAAGTTTGAAGAACAGAAAACTTGCATGGCATCTCAGTTGGAGGAACAAGAGACACGCATTACATCTCGGTTGGAAGAGCAGGAGACACGAATGTTGTCGCAAATTTCGGCACAGGTATCGTCACAGATCTCCTCCCAATTGGAAGAACATAAGGCTTATATGTCATCTCAGCTGGAGGCACAGGAGGAACGTATGTCAGCACAGCTGTCCTGCATGGACAGGAAAATAATACAGCTTGAGGAGACAGTCGAAGCCGAGGTGGATGCGTTAAGAAGTCGTATCCAGGAGCTGCAGCTGAATCGTCCAAGTGTTTCCACAAGCGTACCCAAGGTAAAAACCCCATCATTTGACGGTTCTGTTCCTTTCCAGGTATTTAAGCTACAATTTGAGAAGACAGCAGCTGTGAACAACTGGGGCGCTGAAGATAAAGTCGCTGCACTCTTCGTAGCATTGAAAAGACCGGCAGCCGAAATCTTACAGACTATTCCTGATGGCGAACTAAACAACTATGAAGCATTGATGGGTGCTGTGGAGAGACGTTATGGTAGCGAGCATCGGAAGCAGATTTACCAAATGGAGCTACAGGATCGCTTCCAGAAGGCTAATGAGACATTGCAGGAATTTGCATGGGACATTGAGAGGTTAGCTCATTTGGCGAACGCAGATGCCCCCGTGGAATACATCGAGAGGGTAAAGATCCAAAGATTCATAAATGGAATAATGGATGTAGACACGAAGCGAGCCGCATATGCAAACCCCAAAAGTACATTCGCAGAGACGGTATCACACGCTTTATTACAAGAGACAGCCTCGCTTTTATGTAAACCAGATAACAAGGTTCACAATGTGGAAGTAGAACGACCAGAGTGGGTGGACGCAATCCTAGAAGCATTGAACGGAAAGCAACGGAAAAATGAAGCAGCCACTAAATGCTTCAAGTGCGGAAAATCTGGCCATATTGTGCGTTATTGCAACATCGGCTCCACAGACTTCGGCAATGCAAGTGGACGTAAGGGTAACGCTGGAGGAGATGAGCAAGACGAATGCCCCATAGTTTCTGTTTCGCTGTTCGGAGGGAAAGCAAATAATGTTACTGTTAGAGGTTTCTTGGACGGAAAAGAGCGGTTACTCAATGTGGATACTGGCGCATCTCATTCCATCATTAGAAGTGACTTGGTCCATAAGAGAGTAAGACCATTGCAGGATGCAAAGTTGCGGACAGTTATTGGTGAAAGTAAGCTAGTCCAGGGAGAAGTGCGGTCCAAAGTTGTGATTGGGAATGTGACTACATACCACAACTTCTTAGTAGCGGATATTGTGGACGAAGTCATCATTGGCATCGACTTCTTGGCTGAGAGAGACATTCACATAAACGTGAGAAATAGAGTTATGACATACAATGGAGAAGTACCTCTGATCTTTGGACAAAACATTGGGTATTGCACCAAAGGAGTTTCATTGGAGGTGAAGCACAGGGACACTCCGAAAGCAAAGGTACCTCCTCGACCAATGGCTTCGATAGACAAATGCCTACTTGAGAATATTTGGAGAAGTCAACAGGAAGATTCAGATCTGGCATGTGTGATCCGAGGGCTTGAGCGAAACAAACGACCAGCAAGAAAAGAAATGTCAGCGGAGAGTCCTGTTGCCAAGTCATATTGGGTGCAATGGAACAGTTTACGATTGGTACCCGGTTGTTTGCATCGAATATGGGAGAGTGAGGATGGTCAATGTGCTCGGAAGCTTATAGTTGTTCCAAGGAAGCGGGTGTCTGATGTTCTCCGGGAATTGCATAACGATCCAAGTGGAGGCCATCTAGGAGTCAAGAAGACCTTGGTGAGGATTAAGTAGACATTTTATTGGGTTGGTTACGGTCAGTCGGTAAAGGAGTGGATTGCCAAATGCGATGAGTGCATCAGAGCAAAGGTGCTGAGGTCTACGAGTCATGGTCGAAGGAGGCAGTGCAACTCAGATGCACCGGTTGAGAGGATTACCTTGGATGAAGCTGGTCCATTCCCCAGAACTATAAGCAAAAACATGAAAACCAGGTACGACAAAGCAATGGAAACGAAAGGGTTTCTGGAAGGAGATGTAGTATTCCTATACGGGCCACAACGGAGGAAAAGTGTGTCTCTCAAAGTTCAGTGCAACTGGGAAGGACCATACAGAGTTGTGAAACGGATCAACGACGTTGTTTACCGCATACAGGCTGTTGGAATGCTACGGAACAAAATGAAAGTGGTTCCTTTGGAGAGACTAGCAACGTTTGGATCGGGAAATGTGTCTGATCGGGACGATCAGACTTAGGTGGAGGGCAGTGTGGCGAATGTTATCAAGAATCGCTTATCTTCCAACACTAGCGTATTTCCACCACTAGCGTTACTACCACAACTACATCTGTTTAGATACATGACGTGAGAGCGAGAGGCAGCTCGCGTGTTTGCGAATGTGGCACAAAGAGGAGATGACGATAGATAAACGCTTCGAGAACACTGTTGCACGAATAACCCAGAAATGTGTAGACATTTCTAGGTGATGAAGCCGCAGTCTACTAGGGTATATAAAAGCGCAAAGACAACGCACGTCATTCAGTTTATTTCCAAGTGTTGTACAGTGAAGTACTGAACAGTGAGTTAACCCGCGATATTGTACTACGGTTTTTAGTAGTGAATAAAGCGTACTATTTATTAAGCAGAATCTGAGAGAATACCAGATCTGGGTCCTCTAGCTGATGCTTCCTTAGTTGATCCATGTTCCATTCGTCCGTAGATTTTATAGTCATCAGCCGCACATCTATAACATCTTCCTTGGCCTCAGCTTTCGAACAATGCTTGCATTCTAGGTTACATGGTCGCCGGGACATTGCATCAGCATTGCCGTGGCTGCTGCCTTTGCGATGCTCTATGGAAAAGTCATAACTTTGTAGTCGCTCTATCCACCGTGCCAATTGACCTTCCGGATTACGGAACTGCAAAAGCCATTTCAACGCTGCATGGTCTGTCCTGACGTGGAATCGCTGTCCATAGAGATACTTGTGGAAATGTTTGATGCACTCCACCAATGCCAGTAGTTCTCTTCGTGTTACACAATAGTTCCTTTCGGGCTTTCCAATTGTGCGGCTATAGTACGCCACTACCTTCTCCTGCCCATCGACAATCTGTGACAAAACTCCTCCAATCGCATAACCACTTGCATCTGTATCCAGAATAAACGTTGAACCTGGGATTGGATACGCTAACATTGGGGCAGTGCACAGCCGTTCCTTCAAGGTTTGGAATGCCACTTCATGTTCCTTCTTCCAATCAAATGACATATTCTTTCTGGTCAACTCATGAAGGCTACTGGCCACGCAGGCGAAATTCGGTACAAATCGGCGATAATACGTGCACAGTCCAAGGAAACTTCGTAACTAATGCAAATCGTTGGGTCTTGGCCAATCCTTTACTGCATCGATCTTCTCTTTAGCCGTGCAAATTCCCTCCGTAGTAACCTTGTGACCCAAGTAACTTACTTCCTTCTTGAACAATGCACACTTTTTGGGACTTAATTTCAGGCCGGCGCCAGCTATCCTTTGGAAAACTTCCTCTAAGTTCTTAAGGTGTTCCTCAAAGCTTTTTCCCAACACGATGATGTCGTCCAGGTACACCAAACATGTTTTCCAATGCAGTCCTTTTAATACTTGATCCATGAGTCTCTCAAAAGTAGCTGGAGCGTTACATAGTCTAAAGGGCATTACCGTAAATTGCCACAGCCCCTCTCCAGCGCTGAAGGCTGTCTTTTCCTTATCCTCATCTTTAACCTCCACTTGCCAATAGCCGCTTTTCAAGTCCAGTGTAGAGAACGATTTCGTACCAGATAGTGAGTCCAGAGTATCGTCAATTCTTGGTAGTGGATAGCTGTCCTCTTTCGTTACGTCGTTCAGCTTCCGGTAATCCACACAGAACCGCATTTTTCCATCCTTTTTCTTCACTAGCACTACCGGTGAGCTCCATGGACTAGCTGATGGTTCGATCACGCCGCTGTCACTCATTTCTTGTATAATTTCTCTTACCACTTGGCGTTTGGCAAATGGAACACTTCGAGGAGCTTGGCGGATTGGTCTCGCGTCACCGGTATCAATGTGATGCTTCACTACATTGGTCCGACCTGGTTTGGAGAGTACTTTAGTAGAAGTTGTTTTGCCGTATTCTGGTGGTCTTCTTCGAGCTCTTGCGTCCACACTGTGATATTATCTGATAGATTAATGTTGCTGGTAGAGACATTTTCCTGGAGCTGTTCACAGTTTATAATCACCTCCACCTCCTGACATTGTCCCAATATAGCTCCTTTGGAAAGCTTGATCGGCGATCGAAACTCATTTAGTACTCTTACCGGTATACGTCCATCTTGTTTGTCTTTGTTTGTCCCATAATCTCCATCAATCCTTGCCCAAACGACTGCCTCCGCCTTCGGTGGAATTTGTTGGCTATCTTCCACGAGTACCCGCTTACTGATGTACTTGTTCTCGTAACCAAAATTGAGTGGCACATCTATGTTCTTATAGCTCATAGTCCTGTTTTGCATGTCGATCTTGATGCCTTGGTTGCTTAAGAAATCCACACCAACTATGATCTCATCAACAATATCTGCCACTATAAAATTGTGCAGTACGGTGACATTTCCAATTGCGATTTCACATGTTACTTCTCCTTGGACTTGGGTGTCCTCACCAGTCGCCGTACGCAACTTTGCTCCATGTAATGGCCTCACTCCTTTGTTGACTAAATCAGATCGAATGATGGAATGAGATGCGCCCGTATCAATAGTCAGTAAACGCTCCTTTCGGTCCACGAGTCCTCCAACAGTAACATTGCTCGACTTCCTTCCGATCTGTGAGACAGAGATTATGGGGCATCCAATTGCGAGAGCCAGCCTACGCCCCTTGCGGCTGACTCTCTTTAGTTTAACGGTGGGTTGGATTAGGAGACTTGCTCATCTCCTTCAGCCTTGCGCTTACGTCCGCTTGCATTACTGGAATTATTGGAGCTAGATCCAGATCCACAATAACGTGCAATATTACCAAATTTTCCGCACTTGAAGCATTTAATGACCGCTTCATTTTTCTGTTGCTTTCCGTTCACTGCTTCTAGGATTACGTCCACCCATTCTGGTCGTTCTACTTCCACACGATGAGCTTTGTACGCTGGTTTGCACAAAAGTGATGCGGTTGCTTGAGTTAGAGCAAGTGATACCGTCTCCGCAAATGATCTCTTTGGATTTGCATAGTTGGCCCGCTTCGTCTCCACATCACGTATTCCATTTATGAAACTTTGTATCTTTACCCTCTCCATGTACTCTACAGGTGCATCCGCGTTTGCTAGGTGCGATAACCTCTCGATGTCTCGATTCTGGCACCGATTTTGTAGCTCTATTTGGTAAATCTGCTTCCGATGCTCGCTACCATAACGTCTCTCCACAGCACCCATCAATGCTTCATAGTTGTTTCGTTCGCCATCAGGAATAGTCTGTAAGATTTCGGCTGCCGGTCTTTTCAATGCTACGAAGAGTGCAGCGACTTTATCTTCAGCGCCCCAGTTGTTCACAGCTGCTGTCTTCTCAAATTGTAGCTTAAATACCTGGAAAGGAACAGAACCGTCAAATGATGGGGTTTTTACCTTGGGTACGCTTGTGGAAACACTTGGACGTTTCATCTGCAACTCCTGGATACGACTTCTTAACGCATCCACCTCGGCTTCGACTTTCTCCTCAAGCTGCATTAGTTTCTCGTCCATGCGCACCTCTAGTTTTGAGGACATACGTGCTTCCTGTTCCTCCAGCTGTGTAGACAACTGCAATATTTGAGATCCCATGTGCGTCTTCGTTTCTTCCCACTGAGATGCCAAGCGTGTCTCTTGTTGTTCCAACTGAGATGCCATGTGTGTCTTCTGTTCCTCCAACTTTGATGCCATGCGTGTCTCTTGTTGTTCCAACTGAGATGCCATGCAAGTTTTCTGTTCTTCAAACTTTGATGTTATATTCGTCGACATCTGAGCCAATACAGCCAACAGCGAGTTTGTGTCCACGTTTGCCACTGAATCCGGAGTATCCTTTTGCTCTTCTATTTTCGTCGCTCCCTCTTCCGAAAGCTGAAAAACATAATCGTCGACGTTGATTCCTTCCGCTTCCATAGCCTCCCGTAGACGTGATTGTAGCTCTGGCTTATTGCCTGTTGTTACCATTCCACGTTTCTCCAACTCGTTTTTGAGTTGTTGGATCTTCAAGTCATTAAACTTTGCCATATCCTTGCAATGTCCTTGTTACCCTTACAATGTCCTAGTTATCCTTTTCAATGTCCGTGTTATCCTTTTCAATGTCCTTGTTATACTTTTCAATGTCCTTGTATTTATTTAACAATGCCGCTTCGGACACCAATTGTGACGAATTCGATGATTCCTTGATTATTTTCCCTGAGTTCGATCACTGTACGTTAAATAAAACACTCCGATTCTGCTTAATAAGTAGTACGCTTTATTCAGTACTAAAAACCGTTGTACAATAACGCGGGTTAATTCATTGTTCAGTACTTCACTGTACAACACTTCAAAATAAACTGATTGAAGTGCGTTGTCTTTGCGCGGTTTATATACCCTAGCAGACAGCAGCTTCACAACCTCGAAATGTCTACACATTTCTGGTTTATTCGTGCAACAGAGTTCTCGAAACGTTTATCTATCGTCATCTCCTCTTTGTGCCACATTCGCAAACATGCGAGCTGCCTCTCCCTCTCTCGCTCTCACGTCATGTGTCTAAACAGCTGTAGTTGTGGTAGTGACGCTAGTGGTGGAAATACGCTAGAGTTGGGAGATAGCGATTCTTGAGAACATTCGCCACAGTATAAAAGAGAAGCGTCAAGGTGTTCATTGTAGCATACCTCTGTAGTTGGATGCAAATTTTTAAGGTAGCAAATGTTGCTTTGCTTGCTTTGACAATCTGAAGCAAAGTCATCAAGCTTTAATTAAAGAATAAAAAGTTGGAGGAAATAATAATTAATTAATTTTTTCTATATTAAATTAATAAATTAACTACTTAAAAAACTACAAATGCAAAGAAAAAATAACGAAAACATATGTATAAAAGAGAAGCGTCAAGGTGTTCATTGTAGCATACCTCTGAAGTTGGACGCAGAGTTTTGAGGTAGCAAATGTCAGGCGAGGTTAACAAAGCTTTATGTAACTGACCCTTTAAAGCTTTGTTAACCTCGCCTGACATTTGCTACCTCAAAACTCTGCGTCCAACTTCAGAGGTATGCTACAATGAACACCTTGACGCTTCTCTTTTATACATATGTTTTCGTTATTTTTTCTTTGCATTTGTAGTGTTTTAAGTAGTTAATTTATTAATTTAATATAGAAAAAATTAATTAATTATTATTTCCTCCAACTTTTTATTCTTTAATTAAAGCTTGATGACTTTGCTTCAGATTGTCAAAGCAAGCAAAGCAAGCAAAATTTGAGAGTTTGCCAAATTTTAACCTTGCTTCAACTTTGAGGTCTCCAATTTGCCATGCTTCGTTTAAATACGTATACTGAACTTTTCTGTCAAAGCCCGGTTTTACACTTGTCAAGTATTGCTTTCAACTCTGCTGGCGTTCTCTTTTGTCTTTTCTATTCGTGTCTACACTTGTCAATTTTCCTTGAACGCAATTATGAAACAAAATATGGGGGTACAAGGAGGAGTGAAGAGATAGCAAGAAAAACTTGAAACGAGTTGGCGGTACGCTTTCAAGTGTACTCTTCCCCTCGATTCTCACTCCCTTCGCCTATGTCGCGGCAGAATTGAATTCAAGACTTGAATAATGTAAAAGGGGTGAAAGTCAAAGTTTGAGGTAAAGTCAAAATAAAGCTTTATGTAACTGACCCTTAAGGGTCGAATACATAAAGCTTTGTTAACCTCGCCTGACATTTGCTACCTCAAAACTTTGCGTCCAACTTCAGAGGTATGCTACAATGAACGCCTGGACGCTTCTCTTTTATACATTTGTTTTCGTTATTTTTTTCTTTGCATTCGTAGTGTTTTATTTAATTATTTAATTTAATATAGAAAAAATGAATTAATTATTATTTCCTTGTTTGTCTACCAGCTGGGAGAAGAGGTCAAAGAATGCTATCCATTTTAAGTATTCCCCATTAAATTTGGGGATTGTTATTTTTGGAAGCTGAATCGTTTTATTTTTGACCGTTTCCCCAATTTTATCTGCCGTATTTTCCTTGAGCTTGAAATTGCTATAAACCGATGCTTCGACAGTCGTGTATGACTCCATGTCATACCCATCTCTTACAGGATCTATGCTGTCTTCCCCTATCGAGAAGTGGAGCTCTTGTATTTGCTCCCAAAGTTTTTCTTTTAGCTTCATGTTTGCCGCTGTAGGGTCCATTTCGAGGAGCCGTTTTAGTGATGCTATCATCACATTTTGTCTTCTTATGGCTGAAGACAATTCTGGTTTCCGAGAGGGAGCGTAGGTACTTCCGGGAAGACCTTTCGTTTGCTCGTCCGGTGTTTGGGTTTTGAGAGGTTCCGTCATGCCGGACTCCATTATTTCCTTGTACTTTGATGTCAACTCGGATATTTTTTTGTAGTATCCGGTGGTGAAATATTGGTGGCTGGGATCCATATCTGCGAGGCAACGGATTTTATGGTCCGTTACCTCAAATTCGGCCCACACTATGTCTAAGCGTTCGAGGCGCTCTTTGTAATATTCAGGCGTTTTCCTCGCTGCTGAAACTTTTTTGAAGTTACGGATTATTGTCTCTTATCAGCTCTCCAGTTGTACTTTGGGAGGCTGTCAATGTCTCCATTGTCTCTTCATTGGTTGGAGCCATATCGAAATTTATTCTGATGCTGGCTAACTGAATTGGCAAGATTGAGGGTGAGTCAGAAGTTGCTGACGTTGTCGCTCGAGTCGTTGCGTGTTCGAGATTACAGACTGGCGGAGTTGCCGAGTTGTTTGGAGCGGCTGATTTGCCGTCCTGAGTTAAGGATCGAGTGGAATGGCTTAGGTGCCAAACCACGTACAATTAATAGGACTCGAGGTGGTCGCACCAGGAGTTTGGGTTGTATGGTGGGTTAGTCAAGGCAGTGACACCAAGACTTGAGAGTAATAACGTCAGGCACTTGAACCTGGTTATTTAAGGGTCGAATACATAAAGCTTTGTTAACCTCGCCTGACATTTGCTACCTCAAAACTTTGCGTCCAACTCCAGAGGTATGCTACAATGAACGCCTTGACGCTTCTCTTTAATACATTTGTTTTCGTTATTTTTTTCTTTGCATTCGTAGTGTTTTAGTTAATTTATTAATTTAATAGAGAAAAAATGAATTAATTATTATTTTCTCCAACATTTTATTCTTTAATTGAAGCAAAGTCATCAACATTTGATTGTCAAAGCAAGCAAAGCAAGCAAAATTAGAGAGTTTGCCAAATTTCAACCTCGCTTCAACTTTGAGGTCTCCAATTTGCCATGCTTGGTTTAAATACGTATACTGAACTTTTCTGTCAAAGTCAAAGTTTGAGGTAAAGCCAAAATAAAGTTTTATGTAACTGACCCTTTAAGGCGATGAGAGAAATGGCGATGGAAGCAATTGCGCTATATTCTTAAAGAACAAGTAGCCTTAGGTTTGCAGGTCATGCATTTCTCAATTCTTTATTTTAAATTCTTCGCTTATATACAATTTTGGTCTTAAAATTACGCTGACTAGTGCATTGCTCTTGACATCTGCAATGCTAGGTCACTAGTCAGCAGTCTACCGTTCTAGGTCGTCAGTAAGTGAAATTGCTGACCACCGTATTAGGTCGCCAGCTGTCGCAACTGCTGACACTAGCGGTTGCAATGCTGACGCCAGCGACGGCACACTTACTGACGGCCGCGAGCAAAATATGACGCAATCGCTACTCAGCACTTTTGCTTGTTCTTGAATTTCATGCAAACAAATATACCCGTGTCTGCATATTTGGACAGAAATGAACAGACTCGATATTTTAGTGTTATATAACGTGTGAACACAAATTTATGTGAAATAATATGAATGTTAACAGCCACAGGCATCCATGTGCTCACATTATTGTTTGTCAAAATTTGACCTAGCCCCCAGGGCGCAATGGGCTGGATTTTGCAAAAAGTGGCCAAAAGTCGGTTTAGGCATTGGGACAAATGAAGTACATTTTTGAAATCTAGAAACATCAAAGTAGGACTGAGTAAAATTTTTTTGATTTTGCTTAAGTATTTCGTTAGATAAAGGACAACTACTCAGGTATATCAATAATTTTTTCGCATGGTCGATACAGCTAGCAAATAGCGAAATACAAATATGTGTGTAAAAATAAATCAACATTTTATGTTCAAGAATTTAGTGGACATCGTACTGATTTAGTTTGCACCGATTCCGGCTTAAAATAAGGCAGATATAAAAAAACTCCCCTTTATTTATAGAAATTTTTAAAATTTTTCCAATAAGGAGGCCACGCCGAGTGCCGATCCCACCCGATCCCCGCTAGATATTTAAATATTTGTTTTCAAGTATTCTCTGGGATATTTACTTTCTTCTGTTAATGCGCAAATATGCGCTTTTTTGTATGTGCTGAGATAACGGTCCACAAAGGTCAATAATTGAAATTTACTGTTCTAAATTCATTACAGCCTTTATTTTTCATCCGATTTGAACAATTTTTTTTTTAAACGAAAGATTTTTAGATTTGCAAGAGTGTACTTTAACCAGATTTTTTAATTTTGGTTTGTATACATTTTTTTTTAGTGGGCAAAGTGTGGGGAAATTGCAAATTTTGAAAACGCGATATTATCCTCCTCCAGTTGGCATACTTTAAACGGAAAAATCTTCCTCAATTAAATGAAAAAAATATCATTTGAAAATTTTGAAAAAGTAAAAAAAAAAATTTAAAATGGTCCCCTATACGAGGATGTGAACGAAAATAAATTATTAAAAATCAACCGTAATAGTTAGCTTTTTAAAATTTGCACTTTCTTATACTAAAATACGATGCGGGTTGGCACCAGGGCAACCTGAAGCTGATCGCTTGCGATGACAGCAGGTCCGTGGACCTGTACAAAATTGGCATACAGCGCATAGGAGAAGTCTATCCCGGCGCGCGCTTGAGGGCAGTGGACGCGGTTGATATCCCGCAACGCCCAAGGGCTAGAGTCTGGATTCCAGTTGGTTGCACGGAACCAGATGAGATTTTAGATGTGCTGCAGGAGTACAACCCTGAGCTGCCTACATCAAACTGGAGGGTGGTGAACGTGGATAAGACCGATAAGGCTACCATGCAGATCGTTCTGCTTCTGGATGAGGCAAGCATCGAGGCTCTGGCCCGATGCAAGTACGTAGTGAGGTATGGCTATGAAAAGGTGGTCCTCAAGGTATATAAATCCGATACCGAGGCCCTAGCCAACCTCACCTCTAATCCGGAGGTGGAGCTGGACGCGGATGACAGGCAGTCAGTGGCGTCTGACACAGGGAGTGGGTTCGCGTCGTCCAGCTCGGACGGTGGCTCGGCTCTCAGGAGACTCTACTCCGAGAGTCAGCTTCTGAGCGACGGCGACTCGGACGTGACGCTCACAGAGGAGAGCGCTAAAAAAAGTGATGAGGGTCCTCCAGATTAATCTCCATCACTGCAAAGCTGCTTCGGCCGCACTACTACTGCAGCTCTCAAAAGGCGCAGTAGACATTGTCCTGGTGCAAGAGCCATGGATCACTGGAGATAGGATCTGTGGTTTGAGGACCCCTACTTACAAGCTTTATAGCGCAACAGGTAAAGGTAAACTTCGAACGTGTATTTTAGTTAAATCAAATATTAACGCTCTTCTCTTACCCCAGTTTAGTGACGGAGATCTGACAGCGATAAGCGTCGAGGGGCTAGGTAGAAGTTGCAGGTTCGCATCATTCTATCTAGCTCACGATCACCAAGGACCACTACCATCAAACAACTTCAGAGAGTTCGTGAGTTCCACAAAACCACGAGACGATATCATCGTGCTAGGCGGCGACGCTAATGCCCATCACAACCAATGGGGCAGCACTGACACAAATGAGCGAGGTGAGTCACTCTATAACTACCTACTAGGCACTAACCTAAGTATATGTAACACGGGGAATGAACCCACCTTCGTAACAAGAAACCGAGAGGAAGTCCTCGATATAACGTTGGTCACTGACTCTCACAGTCACCTCATAGAATCATGGAGGGTGTTAGGCGAGCACTCCTTCTCAGACCATAGATACATTAGCTTCTCCTTAGTAGATATACATACAAGTCCGAAATATATACAGAATATTAGGAAAACAAATTGGGGTTACTACCAAAAGCTTATTCGCAAATATTTGTCAAATCAGCTGGTAACACCTAGAAAGGAAGAGGAGCTAGACGACCTCGTCAGCTCCTTCAATCAACACTGCAAGATTGCTCTAGACAAGGCGTGTCCGCCTAAAAAGTTAACTGAAACCCACAGACCACCCTGGTGGTCGTCCGATCTAGATAATCTCAGAAGGACATGTAGGTCGGCCTTTAACAAAGCCAAACAGGATGGTAGCGCAACATCCTGGGCTCTTCACAAAACTAAATTAAGTAACTACAAGAAAGAAATTCGCAAGGCCAAACGGGCCTCCTGGGTGAATTTCTGCAACAATATCGAATCAACATCTGCAGCTTCGCGCCTGAGGAAGGTGCTCTCAAAATCGCCAGCGACACTGAGCCACATACAAATGCCGGATGGGAATTGGACCGATTCGAGCACTGACACAATGAATCTGCTTCTGGATGCTCACTTTCCGACATGCACAGTCACGGCTACTACTACGGTCGGGAATGAATAAAAAGCTGGACTGGGCCTTGGCCAGTCTCAAGCCCTACAAATCGCCAGGACCGGACGGAATATTCCCGGCCCAGTTACAACAAACAGCTGAGCTTATTAAGCCCTGGCTGAAGACCATGCTTGTTAGTTGCCTCAGGCTCAACTATGTACCTGCATCATGGAGAGAGGTTAAGGTAGTATTTATCCCAAAATCCGGGAAACCATCCCATTCTAAACCTAATGATTTTAGGCCAATAAGCCTATCTTCATTTCTACTTAAAATTATGGAAAGACTTTTGGAGGACTATGTCAGAAGATCGATAGACTCAACTCACATGTCGCGGGCTCAACACGCCTATAGTAAAGGTAGATCGACTGACACTGCCTTGCATTCTCTGGTATCTGTTATAGAAAAGTCAACTGACACAAAGGAATATACACTGGTGGCCTTCCTTGATATAGCAGGTGCCTTCAACAACGTTCTACCGGAAGCCATCACCTCGGCGTTAACGGGTCTGCGGGTCGATGCCTGCCTTGTGGAGTTTATCCGCAAATTGCTTATTAGCAGACGGATTACAACGGAGCTAGGCGGTAATTCGGTTCACAGACTCGTAAACAGAGGTACCCCGCAAGGAGGTGTTCTCTCTCCGCTCCTGTGGCTGGTTACTGTAAACCAACTTCTACGTCTCATGGAAGCTGAAGGCTACCAAGTGATCGCGTACGCCGATGACATCTGCGTTATCATTCGGGGAAAATTTCCTCAAACCCTCTGCAATTTAATGGAAAATGCTCTGACTAAAGTATGCGACTGGGCGAACGCTTCAGGTTTGGAGGTTAACCCCGAGAAAACCGAACTTGTCCTCTTCACTAGGAGGTACAAAATACCGAACTTAATACCACCAAAAATTGGGAATACAACTTTAGTACTCAGTGACAAAGTCAAATATCTAGGAGTTATTCTAGACAGGAAACTACTCTGGAGCGACAATATAGCGGAACGAGTTAAAAAGGCAACATGCGCGTTGTTTACTTGCAAGAGAGCAATTGGTATATCGTGGGGGTTCTCTCCCAAAGTGGTGCACTGGATATACACAGCTATTGTTCGTCCAATTTTACTGTACGGTGTGCTGGTCTGGTGGCCGGCACTAACCAAGAACACGTACCTCAAGCAGATACAAAAAGTCCAAAGGAGTTCAGAACTCTGCATAACCGGGGCCCTCGGCTCCACTCCGATAGAAGCACTCAACACGATGCTGAATCTTCCACCACTCGATCTGGTGGCTAAAGAAATGGCTGTGATTACAGCTCTGCGACTAAGGGAGACCAACGTATGGAAGGGCGGTACATGTGGTCACGCCACAATTTTAGGCTCCCATGCACCTGTGAGCATACCATTACATACTGACTATTGCACGCCAAGCAACGTGTTCGTTAGGAACTACGAGGTGAAAATACCCACAAGACAAGAATGGGATTACCGACCGCATACTGTGCGGAATGCCATGAACATATTCACCGATGGCTCTAAGCTGGAAGGGAAGGTGGGTGGAGGTATCTTTTCACCGGACCTGGGACTAGAGATCTCCTTTCGTCTTCCCGACCACTGCAGCGTGTACCAAGCAGAAATGCTGGCAATACGCGGTGCAGTGAAAAGCCTAGCGTCTACGCCCCAAAACGGCAAACGGATATTTATCTTCTCAGATAGTCAGGCCGCGCTAAAGGCACTGAACTCATATGTCGACAACACAAAGTCGCTAACTGAATGCCGCAGATCTCTTAACGAGATGGCTCAGCACTTCAGTATCAGCCTTATTTGGGTACCTGGTCACAGGGATATTGAAGGCAACTGTATAGCGGATGAGCTGGCCAGAAGAGGTACCACCACTCATCTCCTTCCAGGAAATGATCTGGTAGGCATTCCCATGGCATCTTTCAAACTCCGAGCTAGCACAAATACCTTACAAAGGGCAAATGAGCTCTGGCCAGGTCTCTCGACGTGCGAGATATCAAGGCTAACTTGGCCTTCGTACAACAAAGGACGCACTAACTGTCTGCTGTCACTTAATAAATCCGGTGTCTCATCACTGATAAGGGTGTTAACAGGGCACTGCTTAATAGGCACACATGGTGCTAGGATGGGCGTAATAACTCACGATTACTGTCGCAGTTGCAGATGTATTGAAGAGGAGGAGAGTGTTCAACATCTGCTGTGTCATTGTCCTGCACTCAGCAGAAGACGATTGGCTATTCTCGGCCAACCGTTCATCGATGGCCTCACGGAGGTTTCAAAAATGGATATTAGGGCTCTATCGAAATTCATTGATTCCACGAGCTGGTTTGATCCTCTAATCCAAGTGTGAGAATGTGAGAGTGTTGATGTTTGTCTCTCGGATATGGGGTGGGTCTTAAGACCGCATAGGGTATCACAATGGGCCAACTTGACTGGCCTAAGTGGTGGGCAGGGTCCTGCACTCTGTCCTGCCCTCGCAACCTAACCTAACCTAACCTATACTAAAATTGTAAAACTGCATACACAAATTAAAAAAAAGTATTTTCAAAAATTTCTATATATAAAAAGTGGGCGTGGTTATTGACCGATTTTCGGCAACAACATTATTAGGTATATACAGAGCATGGTGCAAAATCTGGGTTCGATATATATACTTTTTCTCGACTTATTTATTTTTGAACGCTTTTTCCAGATTTCAGCCCATTGTGCGTCGTTATCCTGCGCTTTTCATCCGACTTCCCGGCAGTTTAGAGCACGAATATATGTTTCCAAATATCCAATACCGTTGATAAAAATGTCAGGGTGATTCGCTTACCCTAGAGGTTGACTTACAAAAGGCGATTACCTCTTCGTTTTTATACCTTTCATGAACATGAAATGGTATTCTAATTTTGGGCAGATGTCTGTAAGTTTGAGAAGAAAAACAGAATCACCCACCAAAAAGTATACCGATATAATCAGGACGATGAGCTGAGTTGATTGAATCATGTCCGTCCGTCCGTCTGTCTTTCTGTTTTAAGGCAAATTAGTCCCTCAATTTTTGAGATATCTGGCTGAAATTTGCTGTGCAGCCGCCATTTCATGTGGGATCAATCATTTGTCGTAACCAGCAAGATCGAACCGATATTACGTATAGCTCCCATACATTTGACTGTTATGCTAAACGGCTTTTGGACTCCTGTAATTAAGCAGGTAGGAACTTGGAATTGTGTTACTGTTGCTATTTTTGCACGTGGAAAATCAATGAGATCGGATAACTTTTTCACAGAGACCGTGTGCCAAACGGTTTAAAAAAGCAAATTTTGTCAGAGCAATGTTAAATTCTGACAGTTATCGTGGTGAATATGAATGTCAGAATTTGCCCTAGCCCTGCAGGGCGACGTGGAACTTATCGGCGATATTCTTCAATCATTCAATAAATGTTCTGGTTTTTAAAGTTAACAGTAAACTACGTTTATCGGTGTTACGTTGGCACTTGGTAGTAGTTTTTCAATGTGATCACGGGCGATGCACTGTCTGTTATTGAATGATTTTTTCAACGTTAGCTGGCGATATACATACTATTGTGACGAATTCGATGATTCCTTGATTATTTTCCCTGAGTTCTGCTTAATAAGTAGTACGCTTTATTCAGTACTAAAAACCGTAGTACAATATCGCGGGTTAATTCACTGTTCAGTACTTCACTGTACAACACTTCAAAATAAACTGATTGATGCGCGTTGTCTTTGCGCGGTTTATATACCCTAGCAGACAGCAGCTTCACAACCTAGAAATGTCTACACACTTCTGGCTTATTCGTGCAACAGTGTCCTCGAAACGTTTATCTATCGTCATCTCTTCTTTGTGCCACATTCGCAAACATGCGAGCTGCCTCTCCCTCTCTCGCTCTCACGTCATGTATCTAAACAGCTGTAGTTGTGGTAGTGACGCTAGTGATGGAAATACGCTAGAGTTGGGAGATGAGCGATTCTTGAGAACATTCGCCACACTGCCCTCCACCTAAGTCTGATCGTCCCGATCAGACACATTTCCCGATCCAAACGTTGCTAGCCTCTCCAGGTGAACCACCTTCATTTTGTTTCGTGGTCTTCCAACAGTTTCTATGCGGTAGACAACATCATTTATCCGCTTTATTACTTTATATGGGCCTTCCCAATTACATTCCAGTTTTGAGGACAAACCTTTCTTTCGTTGTGGGTTGTATAACAGCACTAAATCTCCTTCTTTAAAACCTTCCGAGTTGATGGCTTTGTCGTATCTGGCTTTCATCTTATCACTCATGATCTTCGTCCGTTGTCTTACAAGGTCGTGTATTTGTCTTATTTCTTCTTCCAAGATGCTAGTGGATTTCCTGGCATTTATTCCTTCATCAGCATTTATCCCAAACTTCAAGTCAGCTGGCAACGGCAGATCATTCCCAAAAATTACTTTTGCCGGAGTCTGACCCGTTGTTTCATGTATTGCCGAGCGATATGCCATCAGTAACAAGGAGATGTCTCCCGTGGCACAACAAAACCAAGTAACTAGTTTTTTCAAAATGTTGGGAAATTAAGGATTTGCGTAGCAGCCCATATCTTATTCAAATATCAATTTTTGTATACAACTTTTTTAATTATGAAAAGATAAGACCCCAAAGTTTTTTATGCACATGTGCAGGAAATTTTTTTGACGTAGTTATGGATATATTGACCACGATAAACAGTTACAGAGTTTTTAAAAAACACGGTTTTTTCCTTTCATACAAGAAAAAATTTTGCGTAAGAACAAAACCAAGCAACTTCCAAGTAACTTTGATTTTAGTTTGATACGATTTTTGGCTTTCATAAAAAAAAAATTTTTGTGTAACGACAAAACCAAGCAAGTTGATAGTTACTTGGAATAATGGGCAGTGCCAAGAGAATATGAGATGGCCCTTGGAGTATTTGAGAGAAAAGTTCTCCGAAAGATCTGTGATGCTAACGGAGAGTATCGAAGGAAATTTAACGATGAGCTGTACGAGCTCTACGCAGAACTGATCATATTGTAGCAAATTAAAGCCCAAAGGCTCCGCTGACTGGTTCATTTTATGGGAATGGAAAGAAAGCTCCGGCCCAGAAGGTTTTCCTATCGATACCCGAATCGGGCAGCAGAAGAAAGGGGCGACCTCGACTGAAATGGAAAAAGGAAAGATTGGCGTGGTTTGATACGAAGTGACCAAAATTGCCTTGGCTTGATATATATATTCTAGATTCTCACCATCAGGCAAACCAAGATTACACCTCCCGGTAGTGGGCTGCCCTTGAGGAAAAAGAAGCTCTTGGCCTGCGTCTGACTCAAGACTAAAAAGTTCTCTTGCACTACCATTACTTTCAGATATAGTATAAAAAAGTCCTTACTTCTCTGGCAAAATGTGTTCTGGTTCGCCATCTGATGCTGGGTTTGAAATCACATAATATTCCCTAGCTTATCCCTGCATTAATTTTAAAATTATCTCAAATACTTATCTTATAGCAATAAGATAAATCAAGCATCTTTAAAAGTTACTTGGTTTTGTGAAATAATCACATTTTTTGAGGAAATTCAAATAATTCTTGATTAACAACTGAGTTTTAATGGTTTTTGCATTAATAGGAGATCGAAACTAAATCAGAAACTTAGAGTGACGATAAGAAATTGATTTCTAATCATTTTTTGTAAAAAAGCCTAGTATTTGTTGTAAAATTTTCAGTTATTAAAAAAAGAACACTAGTTACTTGGTTTTGTTGTGAAATAAATTCTTGATTCAGTGCATTTTAAGTTACTTGGTTTTATAACTTTTTTAGTTTAAGGTACTTAGAAACAAGATAGGAAGAAACGGATCGATGTCCCTGATAGATTTTTTTAACGGGATTCTGAAAATTCGTAGAACGACGATACCAAGTAACTGACACTTACTTGATTCTGTGATGTCACGGGAGATGTGCGTATCCCAATCTTTCTGGAACTTATCCACTACTTTCGTCATGTGCTCTTCCAAGGTTCGATTGAAACGTTCCACCATGCCATCTGACTGAGGATGCAATGCAGTTGTTCGAGTTTTCCGAATACCCAATATCTTGCACATTTCTTGGAATACGACTGATTCGAAATTCCTGCCTTGGTCAGAATGTAACTCCATCGGTACACCAAACCTCGCTATCCAATTGTTAGTGAACACCTCTGCAATGGTTTCTGCCTCTTGATTTGGAATCGGGTAACCTCGCCTGACATTTGCTACCTCAAAACTCTGCGTCCAGCTTCAGAGGTATGCTACAATGAACGCCTTGACGCTTCTCTTTTATACATATGTTTTCGTTATTTTTTTCTTTGCATTTGTAGTGTTTTAGTTAATTTATTAATTTAATATAGAAAAAACTAATTAATTATTATTTCCTCCAACTTTTTATTCTTTAATTAAAGCAAAGTCATCAAGATCAGATTGTCAAAGCAAGCAAAGCAAGCAAAATTTGAGAGTTTGCCAAATTTTAACCTTGCTTCAACTTTGAGGTCTCCAATTTGCCATGCTTCGTTTAAATACGTATACTGAACTTTTCTGTCAAAGTCCGGTTTTACACTTGTCAAGTATTGCTTTCAACTCTGCTGGCGTTCTCTTTTGTCTTTTCTATTCGTGTCTACACTTGTCAATTTTCCTTGAACGCAATTATGAAACAAAATATGGGGGTACAAGGAGGAGTGAAGAGATAGCAAGAAAAACTTGAAACGAGTTGACGGTACGCTTTCACGTGTACTCTTCCCCTCGATTCTCACTCCCTTCGCCTATGTCGCGGCAGAATTGAATTCAAGACTTGAATAATGTAAAAGGGGTGAATTTACACAATCTCTATGATGATGGGGTTGTTGGTGCTTTTGCTTCGTTTAAATCCGAGTTCTTTGAGCATCTCAGTACAAACAAAAAGAAAAATGCAAGTAAAGGTAGAGCTAAGAACATTAATCAAATTGAACCTGCCGACCAGCCTAAATCTGTCAAGGCCATTGTGTATCAATAATAAAATAATAAATATTTATGCACAATGGTCGCCCCTTTCTTCTGCTGCCCGATTCGGGTATCGATAGGAAAACCTTCTGGGCTGGAGCTTGCTTTCCATTCCCATAAAATGAACCAGTCAGCGGAGCCTTTGGGCTTTAATTTGCTACAATATGATCAGTTCTGCGTAGAGCTCGTACAGCTCATCGTTAAATTTCCTTCGATACTCTCCGTTAGCATCACAGATCTTTCGGAGAACTTTTCTCTCAAATACTCCAAGGGCCATCTCATCTTCTCTTGGCACTGCCCATTATTCCAAGTAACTATCAACTTGCTTGGTTTTGTCGTTACACAAAAATTTTTTTTTTATGAAAGCCAAAAATCGTATCAAACTAAAATCAAAGTTACTTGGAAGTTGCTTGGTTTTGTTCTTACGCAAAATTTTTTCTTGTATGAAAGGAAAAAACCGTGTTTTTTAAAAACTCTGTAACTGTTTATCGTGGTCAATATATCCATAACTACGTCAAAAAAATTTCCTGCACATGTGCATAAAAAACTTTGGGGTCTTATCTTTTCATAATTAAAAAAGTTGTATACAAAAATTGATATTTGAATAAGATATGGGCTGCTACGCAAATCCTTAATTTCCCAACATTTATGCACAATGGTCGCCCCTTTCTTCTGCTGCCCGATTCGGGTATCGATAGGAAAACCTTCTGGGCTGGAGCTTGCTTTCCATTCCCATAAAATGAACCAGTCAGCGGAGCCTTTGGGCTTTAATTTGCTACAATATGATCAGTTCTGCGTAGAGCTCGTACAGCTCATCGTTAAATTTCCTTCGATACTCTCCGTTAGCATCACAGATCTTTCGGAGAACTTTTCTCTCAAATACTCCAAGGGCCATCTCATCTTCTCTTGGCACTGCCCATTATTCCAAGTAACTATCAACTTGCTTGGTTTTGTCGTTACACAAAAATTTTTTTTTTATGAAAGCCAAAAATCGTATCAAACTAAAATCAAAGTTACTTGGAAGTTGCTTGGTTTTGTTCTTACGCAAAATTTTTTCTTGTATGAAAGGAAAAAACCGTGTTTTTTAAAAACTCTGTAACTGTTTATCGTGGTCAATATATCCATAACTACGTCAAAAAAATTTCCTGCACATGTGCATAAAAAACTTTGGGGTCTTATCTTTTCATAATTAAAAAAGTTGTATACAAAAATTGATATTTGACGAAGATATGGGCTGCTACGCAAATCCTTAATTTCCCAACATTTTGAAAAAACTAGTTACTTGGTTTTGTTGTGCCACGGGAGACATCTCCTTGTTACTGATGGCATATCGCTCGGCAATACATGAAACAACGGGTCAGACTCCGGCAAAAGTAATTTTTGGGAATGATCTGCGGTTGCCACAATGGTCAAGGCACAATGGTCAAGGCAGCCGATGCCGGTACAGAGATATGCAATAGTCCGAATCGCTCTAATAATGATCCAAATGTCGAGTTGAGTAACAACAATGCGAATAGTATTGAAGTAATTGGTGACAAAGTCTCGGTTGCAAAAAGTGTTGTTAGCACAACTAACAGTGGATTTGCCGCTAGCATGAATACTCCAATCGATAGCATAGCTAGCTCTGCTGCAGCTAACAGTGTTACCACGACAATTTCTTTAACTGCGGTTTCCTCTGTGGCCGCAGTCGAGCCGCCTAACAACATAACTTATGCTAGTCTCTTGTCCGCCCCATCTGTTATGCATACCACGGTTAATCAAGTTGCTGCTGGTACCTCTGCGCCTTTTGCACAACATATTCATACCAACCCTGTGCGGCAAAATAATGATAACGCTAATGTAAATGCGTTAAGAGGCATGAGGGGCGTTTATGGCCGCAATGTAAATGCTGAGCTCGAAGTTGTTGTGAAGAAGAAATGGCTGCATATTTCCTCGTTCAAACCAACAGTCTCTGAATTGAATGTCATCGATTACGTTTCAAAGTATGCCGGTGTTGACCGTAACCACTTATCCTGCCGTAAGCTGATAAAAAGTGGGGTTGCGCTGGATAGTATTGAGAGTGTGAACTTCAAGCTTGGAGTAACAACGGCCTTTTATGACAAAATTCTGAATCCGAATGTGTGGCCGGCTGATATCATTGTTCGGCCCTTTCGTTTCTTTCAAGGAAAAATCAGTGACATCTAGCGCAAATGTATTTCATCGTAATAATCGTACCAATCGTAATAATGTATCCGACTCTTCTCTCAAAATATACTTTCAAAATATAGGAGGTATGCGCACAAAATCTAAAGAAATTCTTTTAGCGACGTCCCGCATGGACTATGATGTTTATGTCCTCGTGGAAACCTGGCTAAATAGTGACTTTTTGGATGAAGAGTTTTTAATCCTTGTCTTTTTCATACCTTTCGGAAAGACAGGGATTCTGTGAAGACTGGTCACCGGAGAGGAGGTGGAGTTCTTATCGCATTTTGGAATTTTATTCGGTCCAAGCGTGGTTCTACCAACATACCTATTTGCATGAATTACAATGACAATTGCTCACAGTCTCTAAATGACACTGTAGAACTTTTTGCAGAATTTTTCAAATCTAATTTCGAAGATGCAGTTACTTTTCAAACTAGTCCTCACTCGAGCTCATACCTATTTGAACGCATTGATTTTGGTTCACTTTCACTATCTGTGGATGATGTTAGTAAAGCTATGCGCTCGTTAAAGCCTTCGCTAAAATGTGACCCTGATGGACTTTGTGCATTTGTTCTGAAGCACTGTAGCTCATCTTTATGCATTCCTCTATGCTACATATTTAATTTATCTCTTTCTTCGGGCTTATTTATTGATAGGTGGAAAACAGCGTCAATCACGCCGATCTTTAAGTCTGGAAATAAAAATGATGTCTCAAATTACAGACCCATTGCTAAGCTTTCAGTTTGCTCTAAGCTTTTTGAAATAATTATTCATGAAAAACTTTTCTTTGTTGTTAAGAGCATTATAGAGCCGCGTCAGCATGGGTTTGTTTCAGGTCGCTCTACAGTCACTAACCTGACATCTTTTTTCTGCTTATCAGCCTTCAAAGTCGGTTCCCAGGTGGACACCATATATACTGACTTCTCTAAGGCATTCGACAAAGTGTCCCATCAGATTTTGCTGATGAAACTAGAGTTATATGGTTTTCACTCGGTGTTCCTATGTTGGTTGAAGTCCTATCTGTCTAATAGATCCCTTTGTGTTGAAATTGAAAACTGTAAGTCGCACACCTTTGTGGCAAATTCTGGGGTTCCCCAGGGTAGTATCCTTGGGCCGCTGTTGTTCGTTCTATTCATCAATGACATTGGCGCTTGCTTTCAGTCTTCCAACTTTCTTCTTTATGCTGATGACTTGAAGATCTTTCGCAGGATTGACAGTCCATCAGATGTTTTACTTTTGCAATGTGACTTGGTTAACCTTGTTGACTGGTGTAATACTAATAAGCTCTTTCTAAACGTTAAAAAATGTTTTCACATGTCTTTCTCGAAGACCAGCAATAATCTTGTTTCACATTACTATTTAGCAGGCAGTCTCTTGAGCACAGTCAACGAATTTGTGGATCTAGGTGTCGTCTTTGACACTCATTTTTCTTTCGTTAATCATATCTGCTATGTCCTCCCGAAGGCTTATAGAAATCTTGCATTCTTACGCCGATATGCTAAGGACTTTAATGACCCCTATACTAGGAAGGCTTTATATATATCGTTGGTTCGCTCAAAGCTTGAGTATGCGTCCATTGTGTGGAACCCAATCTACAGCTGTCATGCGGCTAGAATTGAAAGGGTTCAAAGGAAATTTATTCGGTTTGGGCTTGGCTCACTCAATTTTGATAATCCGTTGCCCTCTTATGAGTCTCGGTGTACATTAATTAATCTACAATCCCTTCAGTCCAGGAGAACTTTGCACCTGCTTATGTTCGTGTATGATCTCGTTGTTGGTTCGGTAAATTGCCCAGACCTTCTCGAGAAAATCACGTTCAATGTTCCTATTAGGTCCCTTCGGTTTTCCCCTCCTTTTTATCTGAGTTCTATCAGGGTAAACTACGCCCTCTTCGATCCAATATTCCGCTCTCTAGCGGAATTCAATAAACTTTCGAGTAGGCTAAATATCGATTTCTCTCTATCCAGGGACGTTTTTAAGTCTCAATTACTTATGTACCTAGATATTTATTAAAACTCTAATATTATATGCATATATGTGTTATTTTTTTATTAATTATATTTAAAATTTAGCCTTATAAATTTCTGTATCTAGTCTGTAAGATTTATAATCATAGACTGAATAAACCTGAATTGAAAAGTCAAAGTTTGAGGTAAAGTCAAAATAAAGCTTTATGTAACTGACCCTTAAGGGTCGAATACATAAAGCTTTGTTAACCTCGCCTGACATTTGCTACCTCAAAACTTTGCGTCCAACTTCAGAGGTATGCTACAATGAACGCCTGGACGCTTCTCTTTTATACATTTGTTTTCGTTATTTTTTTCTTTGCATTCGTAGTATTTTATTTAATTAATTAATTTAATATAGAAAAAATTAATTAATTATTATTTCCTTGTTTGTCTACCAGCTGGGAGAAGAGGTCAAAGAATGCTATCCATTTTAAGTATTCCCCATTAAATTTGGGGATTGTTATTTTTGGAAGCTGAATCGTTTTATTTGTGACCGTTTCCCCAATTTTATCTGCCGTATTTTCCTTGAGCTTGAAATTGCTATAAACCGATGCTTCGACAGTCGTGTATGACTCCATGTCATACCCATCTCTTACAGGATCTATGCTGTCTTCCCCTATCGAGAAGTGGAGCTCTTGTATTTGCTCCCAAAGTTTTTCTTTTAGCTTCATGTTTGCCGCTGTAGGGTCCATTTCGAGGAGCCGTTTTAGTGATGCTATCATCACGTTTTGTCTTCTTATGGCTGAAGACAATTCTGGTTTCCGAGAGGGAGCGTAGGTACTTCCGGGAAGACCTTTCGTTTGCTCGTCCGGTGTTTGGGTTTTGAGAGGTTCCGTCATGCCGGACTCCATTATTTCCTTGTACTTTGATGTCAACTCGGATATTTTTTTGTAGTATCCGGTGGTGAAATATTGGTGGCTGGGATCCATATCTGCGAGGCAACGGATTTTATGGTCCGTTACCTCAAATTCGGCCCACACTATGTCTAAGCGTTCGAGACGCTCTTTGTAATATTCAGGCGTTTTCCTCGCTGCTGAATCTTTTTTGAAGTTACGGATTATTGTCTCTATCAGCTCTCCAGTTGTACTTTGGGAGGCTGTCAATGTCTCCATTGTCTCTTCATTGGTTGGAGCCATATCGAAATTTATTCTGATGCTGGCTAACTGAATTGGCAAGATTGAGGGTGAGTCAGAAGTTGCTGACGTTGTCGCTCGAGTCGTTGCGTGTTCGAGATTACAGACTGGCGGAGTTGCCGAGTTGTTCAGGTCCTGTAACTTGCGGGGTCACAGGGGGTCAGAGGGTTTTGTGTTCAGATCACGTCGGGGTCACCAAAATGTTTGGAGCGGCTGATTTGCCGTCCTGAGTTAAGGATCGAGTGGAATGGCTTAGGTGCCAAACCACGTACAATTAATAGGACTCGAGGTGGTCGCACCAGGAGTTTGGGTTAGTCAAGGCAGTGGCACCAAGACTTGAGAGTAATAACGTCAGGCACTTGAACCTGGTTATTTAAGGCGATGGGAGAAATGGCGATGGAAGCAATTGCGCTATATTATTAAAGAACAAGTAGCCTTAGGTTTGCTGGTCATGCATTTCTCAATTCTTTATTTTAAATTCTTCGCTTATATACAATTTTGGTCTTAAAGTTACGCTGACTAGTGCATTGCTCTTGACATCTGCAATGCTAGGTCACTAGCATTGTGTAAAACATAAAGTGTGATATGTAGCTTTGACAGAAATGTCAAAACACACTTCAACGTCAATCAAAACACATATCCATGTCAAAAATCTGGGTTGCTATTGTGGTTTCTGCAAACCAGGGTTTTGTGCAGGACCGTAAAACAATGAGACAGGGTTCTTGTTTGCAAAAAAGTGTTGCTGTGTTGCACAACTTTTTCATTCCAATTTGTAAGGAAATTTTTAAGCGAATCTTTAGGCTTACACTTTTATTATATTTTGCAAAAAAGAAATACAAAACTTAAAACGATTAAATTTTATTTATTTTACAGGAAAAATTTTAATGTTCGAACTTCGAAATAAGAAACCAGAAAAAGAGAACACAATTTTTTTAGATAGATTGTTTTTAATTTATTAAGCCAGGTGCCAACATCAGAACTGTAGAATTTCGCCAGCATAACGCAATTGGCCTGTCGTGAAATGTTGTTAGCAGTTTTCATTTTTTTGTTGCCTTTTGCAGTACGTTTTTAAATCTTAACTAATTCTAAGAAGTAGCAAATAAATTCTGAAAATAGTGCTACAAGTTCAAAAGGTAAAATAAACTTTAAAAATTACAACTCTGTTATGAAAGCCAACCTCATTAGGTCAAAAAGTGTCAAATTTCATCAACTTTATGGAGATTCGATTGCTTATTTGGTAATTGTCTACTTTAGCTGTCAGCTGCTAATAAATTAGCTAAAATTATGGGAGGGGCTCAAAAGACGGAGTTTGGTCTCAGGATCACGAATCCGGAAGCGCTTTTTTCATATTTTGCTTCTCTGAGGAGATATTTACAATCCAAGTTTCAAGTTTTCATGTGGTTGTTGTATTTACATCAGACTGCGCCTAAAAAGTCCAAAAAAGTGCGTATCGTGGCACGGTTCAGGCAACACCCCGGACTTGGGATGGTGTACCCCAGGTTAGTTTTTTATAAGCGCCGCCGAAGGCTTTTCACTGAAACCAAAAATTAAAAAAAAATCACTACCGGATTCGTGATCCTGAGGGCAAACCCCGTCTTTCGAGCCCCTTTATTTAGCTAATTTATTATCAATTGACAGCTAAAGTAGACAATTACCGCTTATTTCGATAAAGTCGATAGAAATTATCAAAATTTGACCTAATGAAAAGCAGACTTAAGAAGTTTTCAACCATTATTTTTCACCTTATTTTATAAATTTAGAGAACTATTACCCCTTTATTTACTACTAATTTTTTTACGCAATCGAATGCAACTCGGCGCTAAATGATACTATTTTCCAAAAAAGCAACTCTGATCATCAGGTGTTAAACTCACTTTGAAAATTTGACGTCTATGCAGAAGATTCCACACTTGTACTGATACACAATGGTCACTAGTCAGCAGTCTACCGTTCTAGGTCGTCAGTAAGTGAAATTGCTGACCACCGTATTAGGTCGCCAGCTGTCGCAACCATTGTGCATAAATACCAAGTGAATTCACTTGACGATAAACGTCAAAATTCCAAAATGAGTTTAACACCTGTTTGAGATTGTGGTTAATAACAAGTGTGATATCATAGACATAGTCGTGAAAACTTCAAAGTGAGTTTAGTCACCTGTTTTTAATTTCCTTTTTTGTCTCACTTCTTTCCATCTTCCCATCTCTTTCTACCATTAGGTAAAAGATAGGAGACCGCCATGTTGATGTGTGCAGGATGTTAAACAACACGCCATTGCTTTTCTGTTATTCGGTGCTGGCGACATTTTAATATGTACAGGATGTAAACAAACCGACATTTTAATGTGTGTTGTCAAAAGAAGAGTTCACACTTGTTATTGATACACAATGGTCGCAACTGCTGACACTAGCGGTTGCAATGCTGACGCCAGCGACGGCACACTTACTGACGGCCGCGAGCAAAATATGACGCAATCGCTACTCAGCACTTTTGCTTGTTCTTGAATTTCATGCAAACAAATATACCCGTGTCTGCATATTTGGACAGAAATGAACAGACTCGATATTTTAGTGTTATATAACGTGTGAACACAAATTTATGTGAAATAATATGAATGTTAACAGCCACAGGCATCCATGTGCTCACATTATTGTTTGTCAAAATTTGACCTAGCCCCCAGGGCGCAATGGGCTGGATTTTGCAAAAAGTGGCCAAAAGTCGGTTTAGGCATTGAGACAAATGAAGTACATTTTTGAAATCTAGAAACATCAAAGTAGGACTGAGTAAAATTTTTTTG
The DNA here is from genome assembly GCA_964058755.1 of Campiglossa producta. NCBI lineage: Eukaryota > Metazoa > Arthropoda > Insecta > Diptera > Tephritidae > Campiglossa > Campiglossa producta. Next base: position 123,092,964 of record CAXKVI010000002.1, on the reverse strand, counting down.
ATTTTGCTTAAGTATTTCGTTAGATAAAGGACAACTACTCAGGTATATCAATAATTTTTTCGCATGGTCGATACAGCTAGCAAATAGCGAAATACAAATATGTGTGTAAAAATAAATCAACATTTTATGTTCAAGAATTTAGTGGACATCGTACTGATTTAATTTGCACCGATTCCGGCTTAAAATAAGGCAGATATAAAAAAACTCCCCTTTATTTATAGAAATTTTTAAAATTTTTCCAATAAGGAGGCCACGCCGAGTGCCGATCCCACCCGATCCCCGCTAGATATTTAAATATTTGTTTTCAAGTATTCTCTGGGATATTTACTTTCTTCTGTTAATGCGCAAATATGCGCTTTTTTGTATGTGCTGAGATAACGGTCCACAAAGGTCAATAATTGAAATTTACTGTTCTAAATTCATTACAGCCTTTATTTTTCATCCGATTTGAACAATTTTTTTTTTAAACGAAAACGAACTTTAACCAGATTTTTTAATTTTGGTTTGTATACATTTTTTTTTAGTGGGCAAAGTGTGGGGAAATTGCAAATTTTGAAAACGCGATATTATCCTCCTCCAGTTGGCATACTTTAAACGGAAAAATCTTCCTCAATTAAATGAAAAAAATATCATTTGAAAATTTTGAAAAAGTAAAAAAAAAAATTTAAAATGGTCCCCTATACGAGGATGTGAACGAAAATAAATTATTAAAAATCAACCGTAATAGTTAGCTTTTTAAAATTTGCACTTTCTTATACTAAAATTGTAAAACTGCATACACAAATTAAAAAAAAGTATTTTCAAAAATTTCTATATATAAAAAGTGGGCGTGGTTATTGACCGATTTTCGGCAACAACATTATTAGGTATATACAGAGCATGGTGCAAAATCTGGGTTCGATATATATACTTTTTCTCGACTTATTTATTTTTGAACGCTTTTTCCAGATTTCAGCCCATTGTGCGTCGTTATCCTGCGCTTTTCATCCAACTTCCCGGCAGTTTAGAGCACGAATATATGTTTCCAAATCTCCAATACCGTTGATAAAAATGTCAGGGTGATTCGCTTACCCTAGAGGTTGACTTACAAAAGGCGATTACCTCTTCGTTTTTATACCTTTCATGAACATGAAATGGTATTCTAATTTTGGGCAGATGTCTGTAAGTTTGAGAAGAAAAACAGAATCACCCACCAAAAAGTATACCGATATAATCAGGACGATGAGCTGAGTTGATTGAATCATGTCCGTCCGTCCGTCTGTCTTTCTGTTTTAAGGCAAATTAGTCCCTCAATTTTTGAGATATCTGGCTGAAATTTGCTGTGCAGCCGCCATTTCATGTGGGATCAATCATTTGTCGTAACCAGCAAGATCGAACCGATATTACGTATAGCTCCCATACATTTGACTGTTATGCTAAACGGCTTTTGGACTCCTGTAATTAAGCAGGTAGGAACTTGGAATTGTGTTACTGTTGCTATTTTTGCACGTGGAAAATCAATGAGATCGGATAACTTTTTCACAGAGACCGTGTGCCAAACGGTTTAAAAAAGCAAATTTTGACAGAGCAATGTTAAATTCTGACAGTTATCGTGGTGAATATGAATGTCAGAATTTGCCCTAGCCCTGCAGGGCGACGTGGAACTTATCGGCGATATTCTTCAATCATTCAATAAATGTTCTGGTTTTTAAAGTTAACAGTAAACTACGTTTATCGGTGTTACGTTGGCACTTGGTAGTAGTTTTTCAATGTGATCACGGGCGATGCACTGTCTGTTATTGAATGATTTTTTCAACGTTAGCTGGCGATATACATACTATTGTGACGAATTCGATGATTCCTTGATTATTTTCCCTGAGTTCTGCTTAATAAGTAGTACGCTTTATTCAGTACTAAAAACCGTAGTACAATATCGCGGGTTAATTCACTGTTCAGTACTTCACTGTACAACACTTCAAAATAAACTGATTGATGCGCGTTGTCTTTGCGCGGTTTATATACCCTAGCAGACAGCAGCTTCACAACCTAGAAATGTCTACACACTTCTGGTTTATTCGTGCAACAGTGTCCTCGAAACGTTTATCTATCGTCATCTCTTCTTTGTGCCACATTCGCAGACATGCGAGCTGCCTCTCCCTCTCTCGCTCTCACGTCATGTATCTAAACAGCTGTAGTTGTGGTAGTGACGCTAGTGATGGAAATACGCTAGAGTTGGGAGATGAGCGATTCTTGAGAACATTCGCCACACTGCCCTCCACCTAAGTCTGATCGTCCCGATCAGACACATTTCCCGATCCAAACGTTGCTAGCCTCTCCAGGTGAACCACCTTCATTTTGTTTCGTGGTCTTCCAACAGTTTCTATGCGGTAGACAACATCATTTATCCGCTTTATTACTTTATATGGGCCTTCCCAGTTACATTGCAGTTTTGGGGACAAACCTTTCTTTCGTTGTGGGTTGTATAACAGCACTAAATCTCCTTCTTTAAAACCTTCCGAGTTGATGGCTTTGTCGTAACTGGCTTTCATCTTATCACTCATGATCTTCGTCCGTTGTCTTACAAGGTCGTGTATTTCTCTTATTTCTTCTTCCAAGATGCTAGTGGATTTCCTGGCATTTATTCCTTCATCAGCATTTATCCCAAACTTCAAGTCAGCTGGCAACCGCAGATCATTCCCAAAAATTACTTTTGCCGGAGTCTGACCCGTTGTTTCATGTATTGCCGAGCGATATGCCATCAGTAACAAGGAGATGTCTCCCGTGGCACAACAAACCCAAGTAACTAGTTTTTTCAAAATGTTGGGAAATTAAGGATTTGCGTAGCAGACCATATCTTCGTCAAATATCAATTTTTGTATACAACTTTTTTAATTATGAAAAGATAAGACCCCAAAGATTTTTATGCCCATGTGCAGGAAATTTTTTTGACGTAGTTATGGATATATTGACCACGATAAACAGTTACAGAGTTTTTAAAAAACACGGTTTTTTCCTTTCATACAAGAAAAAATTTTGCGTAAGAACAAAACCAAGCAACTTCCAAGTAACTTTGATTTTAGTTTGATACGATTTTTGGTTCATAAAAAAAAAATTTTTGTGTAACGACAAAACCAAGCAAGTTGATAGTTACTTGGGTTTGTTGTGCACTTTCATATAAAAACGAGATTGCATGCCGGTAGCAAATCCTTTTTATTTTATGGGTCTCACACTAAATTTTCCTTGTTTATCTCATCGATAGTCGAAATCCAAAGGAGAAACACTCTTGCCAACAAGTGTTACTTCGGAGTAAGTAGGCAATTGAGAAGTAAAGTCCTCTCTCGACAGACGAAGATCACGCTATATACATAAGTCTCTTATCATATGAGTCCTCATGTACGGCTCGGAATAATGGGCAGTGCCAAGAAAAGATGAGATGGCCCTTGCAGTATTTGAGAGAAAAGTTCTCCGAGAGATCTGTGATGCTAACGGCGAGGATCGAAGGAAATTTAACGATGAGCTGTACGAGCTCTACGCAGAACTGACCATATTGTAGCAAATTAAAGCCCTAAGGCTCCGCTGACTGGTTCATTTTATAGGAATGAAAAGCAAGCTCCAGCCCAGAAGGTTTTCCTATCGATGCCCGAATCGGGCAGCAGAAGAAAGGGGCGACCTCGACTGAAATGGAAAAAGGAAAGATTGGCGTGGTTTGATACGAAGCGACCAAAATTGCCTTGGCTTGATATATATATTCTAGATTCTCACCATCAGGCAAACCAAGATTACACCTCCCGGTAGTGGGCTGCCCTTGAGGAAAAAGAAGCTCTTGGCCTGCGTCTGACTCAAGACTATATATAGTATAAAAAAGTCCTTACTTCTCTGGCAAAATGTGTTCTGGTTCGCCATCTGATGCTGGGTTTGAAATCACATAATATTCCCTAGCTTATCCCTGCATTAATTTTAAAATTATCTCAAATACTTATCTTATAGCAATAAGATAAATCAATCATCTTTAAAAGTTACTTGGTTTTGTGAAATAATCACATACATTTTTTGAGGAAATTCAAATAATTCTTGATTAACAACTGAGTTTTAATGGTTTTTGCATTAATAGGAGATCGAAACTAAATCAGAAACTTAGAGTGACGATAAGAAATTGATTTCTAATCATTTTTTGTAAAAAAGCCTAGTATTTGTTGTAAAATTTTCAGTTATTAAAAAAAGAACACTAGTTACTTGGTTTTGTTGTGAAATAAATTCTTGATTCAGTGCATTTTAAGTTACTTGGTTTTATAACTTTTTTAGTTTAAGGTACTTAGAAACAAGATAGGAAGAAACGGATCGATGTCCCTGATAGATTTTTTTAACGGGATTCCGAAAATTTGTAGAACGACGATACCAAGTAACTGACACTTACTTGATTCTGTGATGTCACGGGAGATGTGCGTATCCCAATCTTTCTGGAACTTATCCACTACTTTCGTCATGTGCTCTTCCAAGGTTCGATTGAAACGTTCCACCATGCCATCTGACTGAGGATGCAATGCAGTTGTTCGAGTTTTCCGAATACCCAATATCTTGCACATTTCTTGGAATACGACTGATTCGAAATTCCTGCCTTGGTCAGAATGTAACTCCATCGGTACACCAAACCTCGCTATCCAATTGTTAGTGAACACCTCTGCAATGGTTTCTGCCTCTTGATTTGGAATCGGGTAAACTTCTGGCCATTTGCTGAAATAGTCCATAACAACTAATACGTACTTGTTCCCGAGTTTGCTAGTAGGAAATGGTCCAGCTAAATCCATGGCAATCCTCTCAAACGGTGCACCTGTGTTGTACTGCTTCATCTGTCCATGGCTTCTCGAATTCGGACCCTTTGCTTTGATGCACACCTCACAGTTGGCAATCCACTCCGCGATCGACTGCCGGCAACCAACCCAATAAAATCTCTGCTTGACTTTCTCCAACGTTTTCGTGACTCCGAGATGACCTCCACTTGGACCATTATGTAGCTCATTCAAAACATCAGAGATTTTCTTCCTTGGGACAACTACCAGCTTCCGAGCACATTGACCATTTCGCTTTCCCATACTCTATGTAAGCAACCGGATACCAATTTCAGACTGTTCCACTGTGCTCAATATGACTTGGCAACAGGACTCTCTGCTGACATCTCCTCTCTTGTTGGTCGTTCGTTTTGCTCGATTCCTTGCATCACACGTACCAGATCTGGGTCCTCTAGCTGATGCTTCCTTAGTTGATCCATGTTCCATTCGTCCGTAGATGTTATTGTCATTAGCCGCACATCTATAACATCTTCCTTGGCCTCAGCTTTCGAACAATGCTTGCATTCTAGGTTACATGGTCGCCGGGACATTGCATCAGCATTGCCGTGGTTGTTGCCTTTGCGATGCTCTATGGAAAAGTCATAACTTTGCAGTCGCTCTATCCACCGTGCCAATTGACCTTCCGGATTACGGAACTGCAAGAGCCATTTCAAGGCTGCATGGTCTGTCCTGACGTGGAATCGCTGTCCATAGAGATACTTGTGGAAATGCTTGCTGCACTCCACCAATGCCAGTAGTTCTCTCCGTGTTACACAATAGTTCCATTCGGGCTTCCCAATTGTGCGGCTATAGTACGCCACTACCTTTTCCTGCCCATCGACAATCTGTGACAAAACTCCTCCACTCGCGTAACCGCTCGCGTCTGTATCCAAAATAAATGTTGAGCTTGGGATTGGATACGCTAACATTGGGACAGTGCACAGCCGTTCCTTCAAGGTTTAGAAAGCCACTTCATGTTCCTTCTTCCAATCATTCTGGTCGTTCTACTTCCACACGATGAGCTTTGTACGCTGGTTTGGACAAAAGTGATGCTGTTTCTTGAGTTAGAGCATGTGATACCGTCTCCGCAAATGATCTCTTTGGATTTGCATAGGTGGCCCGCTTCGTCTCCACGTCACGTATTCCATTTATGAAACTTTGGATTTTCACCCTCTCGATGTATTCCACTGGTGCATCTGCGTTTGCTAGATGAGTCAACCTCTCGATGTCCGATGCAAACTCCTGTAATGTTTCGTTAGCCTTCTGGAAGTGATTCTGTAGCTCTATTTGATGTATCTGCCTTCTATGCTCGCTGCCGTAACGTCTTTCAACGGCTCCCATCAACGCTTCATAGTTGTTTCTTTCAGCGTGCGGAATAGTCTGTAAGATTTCGGCTGCAGATCCTTTCAATGCCACAAATAAAGCAGCGACTTTGTCCTCAGCGCCCCAGTTGTTCACAGCTGCTGTCTTCTCAAATTGTAGCTTAAATACCTGGAAAGGAACAGAACCGTCAGAGGATGGGGTTTTTACCTTGGGCGTGCTTGTGGAAACACTTGGACGATTCAGCTGCAACTCCTGGATACGAGATTTTAACGCATCCACCTCGGCCTCGATCTTATCTTGTCGTCCCCTGAAAACTTCTAGCTGCGATGAGACTCTTTGCTCTTGTGCCTCTAGTTTTAACGTTATGCGTGTTTCCTGTTCCATCAACTCTTCCATGATCTGTGACGTCATGTACGTCTTCGTTTCTTCGAACTGAGATGACATGCTTGATGTTATGTTATTTGACATCTGAGCTAAGGCGGCCAATAAAGAGTTTGTGTCCACATTTGCCACTGAATCCGAGGTATCCTTTTTCTCTTCCACTTTCGCTACCTCATCCACGAGCTGAAAAGCATGGTCGTCAAGGTTGATTCCCTCTGCTTCCATAGCCTCTCGCAACCGTGATTGTAGCTCTGCTTTATTGCCTGCTGTTGTCAGTCCACGCCGTTCCAGCTCATTTTTGAGTTGCTGGATCTTCAATTCACTCAACTTTGCCATGTCCTTGGTATCCTTTAAAAGTATTTGCTATCCTCAGAATATCCTTGTTATTCTTGCTATTCTTTCAATGTTCTTGTTATCCTTACAATGTCCTTGTTTATTTAACAATACCGCTTCTGACACCAATTGTGACGAATTCGATGATTCCTTGATTATTTTCCCTGAGTTCGATCACTGTACGTTAAATAAAACACTCCGATTCTGCTTAATAAGTAGTACGCTTTATTCAGTACTAAAAACCGTAGTACAATATCGCGGGTTAATTCACTGTTCAGTACTTCACTGTACAACACTTCAAAATAAACTGATTGATGTGCGTTGTCTTTGCGCAGTTTATATACCCTAGCAGACAGCAGCTTCACAACCTAGAAATGTCTACACATTTCTGGTTTATTCGTGCTACAGTGTTCTGGAAACGTTTATCTATCGTCATCTCTTCTTTGTGCCACATTCGCAAACATGCGAGCTTCCTCTCCCTCTCTCGCTCTCACGTCATGTATCTAAACAGCTGTAGTTGTGGTAGTGACGCAAGTGATGGAAATACGCTAGAGTTGGGAGATGAGCGCTTCTTGAGAACATTCGCCACACTATTAAGGGCCGCTTGCATAAAAGCCGATAACGACTAATCGGAGTTTAATTGACGTATTTTGTATGGTTAGCTGTCAAGTTAATGACCGATTAGTCGTTATCATCTTTTATGCAAGTGGCCCTAAAAGTGTTAAATTACATTCACATACAGTGCAAACCCTTTGATCAACAAATTAAAAGACTTTTATAATTTTATTTTTTAAATAATATTTTTTTGGTATATTTTTCACAATTCTTTACTGTTATTTGTGTCTGCTTACTTTTCTTTTTTATTCGTTTTAATAGTATCCATTTAATATTAAATTTTTATTTCAATTAATACTTATACATTTAACAGCAATTTAACACAAAGCTAAGCAATTCATTTTCACTTCTTTACCATTTTTCTTTGCTCCTTTAACGGGTATTTAGTCCATGATTGAAACGAAATGCATAACTCAATTACAATACATTTAAATGTTTAATAACTGCTCTTCAAATTTATTTAGATTAGTATTTATTTAAAATATATCGTATCTTAATCAATAATGTTTTAATTATTTTCATGTTCAACTTGCCTTCTTACAATTCTTCAGACTATTATCTAGCGCGTATGCAATAATCTTTATTTATTTACTATATCTCAAATGCACGCGCAGTTTTTAAAAATTAACAGTACATTTATTCATGCTATATATTATGTTATTTTCTTTATGTTTACTTATTACCAGTACTTGCGCTATGGCAAAGAGAATATATCAACAAGAGCCGTCACTCGTTATAAATGCAAGGAAAAAGATGGATGCCGTTTTCTTTCAGGGTTTCGGTAATTTTGTTTTCCTCAGTTTTGTAAATTCGACAGCTGGTAAATTTTTGTTTCGACTCTTGTGTTATTTCAGTTCTCGTCTATTTTCTTTTAAACATTTTGTTTCGATTAGACAATAACATATTTATATCGAAATTACCGAAACCCTGAAAGAAAACGGCATCCATCTTGTTCGTTGCATTTATAACGAGTGACGGCTCTTGTTGATATATTCTCTTTGGTTGTGGTTTCATTTTGAATATTCAATTACACTAGCACAAAAAGTATGCATTCTGGCGCAATAGATTCTTGTTCTTGTTGCTTAGAAACTATGAAATACATATGTATATATGTACGAGTATTTGCTAACACTACAAACTTACACATACATATTTATTGTTTATATATGAATATTAATTTTTGGTTGCCCTTATGCCCCGCCTACAACATAACCTCACCAGATAGCATCTTATGTTGTTACTATTTTTATTATACATACAATTAGTTTAAATAATATTGTTTTTCAATGCTAAATTAGTTTATTAAAATTTGTGTTTTTATTTTTTGTATCAAGTTTACATTAACTTTTTTAAATTAATTTACTTCCCGAATTTTCATTCAAAAGTTTTGAAATTAATCGAATCGTATATATTTGATTTACAAACGTGTATTTTAAAAAATTTATAAAAAAATGTATTTCAAAAAAAGTAAATAATAAAAACATTTTAAAAATATGTCACTGTTACTGTACATTAAACAATTCTGTAACAATACGCTCTATTGTTTCACAATTGTAACTACATATCTACTTGTTTAGTCTTGTTCATTCGTGATGCTAATAAGGATTACATGTTCTTTATTCAACTTATTTCAATAGTACCTACCGATTTAATTTAATTATTTTCATTCATTCGAATTTTTATACGGCGAGCTCAGAGCGAAAATTACAAATATTTACGGTAAATTTTTATAACGCTCGAAAGGTCCAGGGGTACACATACCCTGCAAACCAGCAGCTGATAAATCCTGGGGAATCGCTGGGTAACGCTAACCGAAAAAGCGGATAACTCGTGTCCAAAATTATCGAATTACATATTTCGAATTGTATGTTCTTCTACCCAGAGTCATTTTTGGTATCGCACAGTACTAGTTTTTGAGTTTGTTTGCAATATGGCTAGCCTGGTTGGCAGGGAATTTGTTAAAACTTAATGCACGAATAGACCTCACGTTTTTTTTTTATTTTGGCTAGTCATGTTATATTCGATGACGAATGAGGACCTGTACTAAGTGTTAACAAAGTAAATTGATAAAATATCTCTCTAATAGAAGTCACCGTATATTCATTTTTCATCCGTCAAAATTTGGTACCAGTCCCAATCCAGTCATTTGTCAAAATTCCGTTTAATTTTTCTATTAACATTGCCGTTGATTTCTAACTGTTAAATTTAGTTTACCTTGGTATTAATTTTTGCCTAAATTCTTCTAAAAACATGACAATATTGTGTGTATTTTTTAGTACATGCAATACCTAATTTTTTTAATTATATGAAATCTAGGCTAGTTTCATTTTCTTCAGCAGTAATTGTTAAAATATTATCAAACATTTTAACTTTAAGTAAGTATTAATTGTAAAATAAAGCAGTAATTGTTAAAATATTATCAAACATTTTAACTTTAAGTAAGTATTAATTGTAAAATAAATGCCTCAACAAATACTACATATAGATAGAAGTCATAAAAAAATCATTAACCCTTTCGCGATATTGTTGCCATATGGCAACATCCAACTTTAGAGGGGCCTAGCTACTCCTGTGTATAAAATATCACCTTCTTTCTTACGTTTTGTTGAAGATTGATGTTTAAAGAGTAGACAAAAATCAAATAAGTTATCATCGTCCATTAAATATCGATAATATACAATTTTTCATAAAAGGCCTTTGCAATACATAATTTTACTATGAAATTTGTCTTTTACTTATATACATTTTTTAGTAAATTATGACAATAATTTCACTAAAAGTTGTATAAAATAAGTAAAAGAATCTTCAATCTACGCTTTGGCATAAAAATATTTTTTTACGAACAGTTTACTGATTTTTATAACTTTACGTGTTGCCACATGGCAACAATTTTGCTGTAAGGTGTAAATTTGCTCTAGATTGCAGAAGAAATTTATTTGCGATTGAGACCTGAATAGTTTGGATTTATTATTGTTAGCGCATTATAATTTGAAAATAAATCAAGGAAAATAAGCTACAAAATCAAAGAAAAGATTTTGGAGAATTTCGGGGAGTCTGACTTGTCAGGTTTGGAGGATTCTGAACGGGAGAAATATTAGGAGCATTTGACAACAATGAATAGAATTCCAATGCTTTAGAGAAAAGACTTACAGAGATACACAGTTTAAGAGTCTCAGTTTGTATGGAAGGTGTCACGCCCCTTTTACAATACCTCCCACTTTTACACAATTCTACCGAAACTCAAACTAATTTTCTCATACAAAATACCAATGCTTTGGAGCAAACACCTGCAGAGACATACACTTTATAATTTTCGGTTTCTATGAGATATGCCGCGCCCTTTTACAATAACGCCCACTTTCACATAACCGCAAATCAAACTAATTTTTTTCATACCAAATTGCAATGCTTTTTTGAGAAAACACCTATAGAGATGTGCACTTTATAAGCCCAAATTTTTATTTGTATGGGACGTGCTAGTCCTCCTTTTCCAATGACGCCCACTTTTACATAATTCTACCACAACTCAGTATGCTTTCATAGAAAACTCCAATATTTTACTGCAAATAGATGCGAAGATGTACAGACCATTAAGTTTTTTGTATGAGAGGTGCCACGCCTCCATTTATATAAACGCCCACCACATAATTCTACCGCAACTTGAAACTTCACTTTCATACAAAATTTCAACGCTCTAGACCAAGCAGTGTGAGATAAACATTTTAAAAATTTCAGTTTGTATTGGAAGTGCCACGCCCTTTTAAAAATATTTTTACTATGCCAGTTAACTTTCTGCTAGGGGAAGAAATAAGTTGACAAAGTTTTATTTCAATCCTATGGACGGTTTGGTAGGTAGAGGGGTAGATACATACATTCATTTTTATATATATAAAAGATATACATACATATATAATAGATAAATAATAGATATATAAAAGATAAAGTTAAAATTTCGATGTAAAACCGTTTTAAAATAAACTTATATTCGTAATTTCAAAACTTAAAATTCCCTAGTTTTTCTTTACCGTATTATTTGTTGCCATATGGCAACATGTAAAAAAAAAAAAAAAAAAAAAAAACTAATGGCGGCGATATACCAACAGGTTATCATAACCTCTAACGAGATTTTTAGCCGAGCTTCTCTTTCCAACTTGTGGTGTGTTGCTTTTGAGTTTTCCTACAAGTTGGCGGGACCTACAGTTTTTTGCCGACTCCGAACGGCACTTGCAAAGCAAATGAATTTTTTTTGCTGAGAAGCTTCTCATGGCAGAAATACACCCAGAGAGTTTGCCAAACTACTGCCGAGGGCGACCCCGTTTAGAAAAATTCTTTTTCTAAATAATTTTTGATGTTACTTTTGCCGGGCATCGAAACGCCACGACTTGGTGTAGAAGGCCGAACACTTAACCGCTACACCACGGCGGCCGCCATGTAAAAAAACAGACTTATAAAAAAAAATTTTATAAAAATTTTATTTTTTATTGTTACTGGGGCTTAAACAAATAGTTGGACAAAAATTTGGATTTTTTGGCCAGCGTAGTAAAAAGATGTAGCGAAAGGGTTAAAACCGGTTTTATATAGAATCAACATTGAATGACAATTCGTCATCATTAAATCATGTTCAAAATTAAAATAAAAAATAGAATAAAAAAATATTTTTAATTTAAAATGTTTTTAAAATGAACTCAAAACTGGAAAATAATTTCCCCTCTGCCTACATAGATTCTTCACCACGTAAAGCTTATCTGGAACATTTGTGAGGGGGAATTCTTATAGGTATTAAATAGTACTTGGAGTTTGAAAGGTAAAAAAACATTGGCGCACGCTAAAGATGGTTCGCATTAATTTCTAACAATCTTTTTACCGATATGAGCTTTTCTAAAAAAAAAACATCTTTTCACAATATAGAAAGCGCCAAATGTTTTTATACATTTCAAACCCCAAGTACTATTTAATACCTATAAGAATTCCCACTCACAAATGTTCCAGATAAGCTTTACGTGGTGAAGAATCTATGTAGGCAGAGGGGAAATTATTTTCCAGTTTTGAGTTCATTTTAAAAACATTTTAAATTAAAAATATTTTTTTATTCTATTTTTTATTTTATAGTTTTTAGTTGTGAGTCTGTGAAAATTTCTAAGATTGTAATTGGATATTCTGTGTCATATTAGTGGTACTCATGTAACCATATAACTTAACGAAAGCGTAAATATATATGCATTTAACAGCTCAGTTAGATGAACGATATAGATAAATTTATGTGAATACTTTTTATTATGAAATTCTTATTAATTTAATTTTTGACCCATTTTTTAGCTATTCTATTTTTGTCTAGTGTGCATTGACTGCTTTGAAAAACTGCATGTCGAACAGCGTAATCGAATTGGGTAATTTTTCGAGGTGTTTACACACTAAACTCCTCGCGGAAGTGTACCGAATTTGTGTAAACTTCGTTCCATAAAAATTTGACAGTTCATTTACGCCTTCGGCAATTTTCTACGTTTACACGCATTACGCGGTGTGCCTATGGTTACATGAATAAAATTATTCTTTTTTAAGCCTTATAAAGCACATTATCTTTCCTTTGTGCAACAGTGGCTGCGCCTAAATGTATGCAGATGAAATATTCGAAATTTCGATGCTGTTCAGATAGCAATAAGGAAGATAGGCCGATAAATGGGACTTTTGCAATTAAAGCAATATTTTGGATTGTGTGAAACCTGAACGATGGTGAAAATTTCAAAACCCCAGCTCAATGGGAAGTTAGTTCAAAATCCAAAGCAAAATCTCTGGAAATGAAACTTTTCAAATATCACTATCCGTGCGCCACCTATCGGAATTATTTTTTTCTTATACTGCGTGGGGCCAGAAAACTAAGCGACGATGAAAATTTCAAGATTCTACCTCAACGGGAAGTTCGTTGAAAAACAAATTAATCGACACCGAAAACAGAACTTCGCATTTCTTAAATAGAACGACTCACGCGCCACCTAGCGGGTCCAATTTTCTTTTGAACATTTAGAAATTGATTAAGTAATACACACGCTAAATATCAGCTAAATCGGTCCATAATTAGGATTTTTAGCTTTTATTACCCCGATCTCAGCTCCACCTAGCGGAATTTTTTTAAGGAAAATATTTCTTTTCAGAGTAGTAATACTTGTTCCGAATTTCAGCCAAATCGGACCATAAATGCGATTTTTGAAAATATAGCGACCCACGCGGCACCTATCGGATTTTTTTTCATAATATTGCATTGTCATCGCGACCTGAACTGTAGTGAAAATTTCAAGACCCTAGCACAACAGGAAGTTGGTTCAAAATCGAATGCAAAAATCCTGGCACAAGAACGACGAAAGCGACCTAATAAAAACATTTTAATAAAGCAGTATTTTCTAAATCATACGGCTAGTGCTCTTAACTCCGACGTACGTATCCCAACAGCCACACACTAGCCGCATTCTTCAGGTGGTGAACCGGAGAAAGATAAAAAATTGTACATGTCCAGCCAGATAAATCCACACAGCAGTCTGGTTCGCGCTGTGTTGAATTGGTTTTTGGGGTAGCTGGGTTAATGAGCCAAATTTTTCAGTAACAGATGTCGCTGGCGAGCAATAATGTTGCATGGTTCACGGCAGTGTTCAAATTGAGTCGTTTTTTTTTTTTGGGTTTCAAAATTGTATTGGTCTTTTTTGCGATATTAGGGCCGCACATCGGGTCCATTGTTGAATTCTGATCTCGAATTCGGATTCAGCAGTCAATTTCCCTCAATATGTATTTAGTTGTATTCAATGATGATTTTTTGCATTTTTGGCAAATTTTCAAACCAAAATCGGGAAATCAAAAAAACATACCAATGTTTGAGGCTAGAATACTGGAAAACGGCTAGTCTGAGAAAATTTCAGTCTAGGCAGCCTTTGTAGGGAATTCAATTTCCTCCAAACTTATATTCGGGTAAATGGTGTTTTACAACAATGGTTTGTCGTTTTTATACCAAATATGAGGTAAAGTATTTAATATCTAAACTAGCGATGATAGACCTCTACAATTTAATTTAAAAATCTGAAAAAATTACAGTAATTTTTTTCCACCTTTCTTTAAAAGAAAAACAATATAATTTTTTTTTTGGCCCAGTCTCGTGAAGCATATATCTTTTTTAATAATAAAAAAAAACCAATGCAGCCTTAAAATTGATTTAATGAATTTTGGTATTAAACGAATTTGGGTATTCTTATTTTAATATAATATATATACCCCGGATCTACGTGAAAGCGCACCGACATCTGTTGGTGAAGTCTTATAAAGACCCGAAGAAATGAGCGTAAACCGGAGCGATATCTTCCAGAAGAATGCGGCTACTAACTAAAAGTCGCGTCAGATTGTAGCAGTTGAGTACGTTTACGGCAACTGCCCTTCTTCAATTAGCAAGTTTTAATCCATCTCTTTTTGAAATACAAATTTCTATCTCTCGCTCTCTTTACCTTAGCCTACATCATTTATTATTAATAATTAGTTTAATGTTTTAATTTAATTGTCATTACATTTAAAATTGACATCCAACTGATATTTAGCTTCTGTTTCAAGCACAAGTCTTCACATAACTGCTATTCATACATGTATTTTTTTTTTGAAGGGAATTGACACTGAAATGCTTACACATAAATATTAAATATTGACAGCTGTCAACTTCTATATAATATTGAAGCGTGAAATTGACAAATTATTGACAGCTGTCAAAACGATAGCGAGAAGTGAGAAAATATTTTTTAGGGATATATGCCCTACAATTGGTTAATTTTTTATTTGTAGTTCTTTGAAAATGTGAAAAAAACTTTAAGCTTTTGTTTTTTAATTTCAACATACATATGGACATATTTTTTTCTTAAAACGAAGTTAGCTAATTTTGTAAACTTGTTCGCGACATCACACAATACTTTATAACCATCTCTATATTATTGTTATTTTGTATTAGTTTATTGTTTTTGTTAAAATTAATGAAAAAGTCTAAAGCTTCTAAGAACGTACTTGTGAAATTTTTAGGTTAGAAATACCAAACTTTTTATTATATTTGTTTATTTAGTATGCATTTAATTATTATAATTTTTTTTTTAAATATTGAAACGGCGGGAAGTACTAATGTTTAAGCTTTTTATGCAAAAAATTTGAGTTGATTCAATTTGTTTATTTTAAAGTTTTGTAAATGTATGTATGTATTTGCGCTTTTGTTGCAATCGTTTGTTGTAGTTGTAGCCATTTTAATACATTTTTATTTATAACTAATTTATTTTCCATTTTTTTCAAGCTACGTTACTTTTTTGGTCAAGTTTTCGAATACGACTTTTTTCTAAAAGTTTTTAGTTCTTATAGTATTTTTAAGTGAAACATTTTTAGTTTTAGTATTTTTTAGTTGTTTATATTTTTGTAGAAAAATGTTCCTTGTTTTGCTTGGAGAACGTGTATTTATTTAGCTTTTATTTCTGTTTATAATTGTTTGCCTTTTCTGGTTTGAATTGTCTCTTTTCTTTCAATCTTTCTTATAAAAGTATGTTTGTTTTTGTTTGTTTTTTTTGTAAAAATAAAAAATGAATTTGTATTGTCATTTGTGTCTCATATTTCCCTTTACTCTTACTTTAACGGTGTTCATGTTACTGCCCTGCTAGACACTTCTATGACATTCAGTTAGCTTCGTAATGTTGCCTTTGAAAACGTGATAGAGATTCGTGATGTATGTAAATATCAGCTGTTTTATATTTACATCACGATTTCCCATCACGTTCTCAAAGGCAACATTCCAAAGTTGACTGAATGTCATAGCACTGTATAGCAGGGTGGTTTATTTTATGTGAGTATTTAGAACTATCAAAGAACGCATGCGTCAAGGCATAGCTTTACTTTGACTGTTAATTTTTGTGATGGTCTATTGTGTGATGTGTTGATGCGATGAATACGACTGATATGAAACTGAGACAAAATTAGTTGATGATGTTTTTGTAAAGCTCTGAAGTTATGTGATGTGGTGAAGTAAGTGGGCTATTCAGTTGGTATCGGATGGTAGCGACATCAATTTCGAAATTGCTTTGCTTTAATTGTGATGCAAAACGTAGAACCGAAATATATAACTCAATCGTCCGTTCATGTCTCATCACATCTTGTCAGGGCATATCATGTGATTGATGTGATGCAAAATGAATATGGTTGTCGCATACTATGTTCAATGTTATCAGATACCACACTCCTGTAAATTTCATACTCAAATCAGTAAAATGAATTGATTAAAATATGTGCAGATCCATATTCCATTCAATTGTACATAAGAGAATTAGCTATATTTGAAAAAGATCATAAAATGATTAGAAAACGACTCCCAAATGATTTTAGCAAGGGTCCAAAAAGAGTCAAAACTGATCATGAAATAATTAGAAAACGACTCACAAATGGTTGTAAATACGACTGAAAAATTAGCAGAAAACGACTCGCAAATGATTGCTGCGATAGTCGAAAAAAAATTAAAACTGATAATAAAAGGCTTATCAAGAAGAGTCGCGGGCAGGGTACATTTTTCTACCGACAAAAGAGTATTTTATGATCAGAAAGTGAGCTCATTTATGATTGTTTTAATCGAGTAGAAGACTCGAAAAAGACTTGAATATGATCAAAAATTTCATAAAATGCTGGGTGGGATGCTTTTTTACTCCTGTGACATTCGCAGAAAGTGATTTTAGATCATGTGATAGAAATATGACATGATTTTAAAGAGAGATGAGATATGATATGATGACTAAACGCTATTTTCCTAAATAAATAAATATGACAACTTTTTTTCTGACATTCGCATCTCGTGATATGACATCATGCCGAAATGTTATCCCACCCAAAAGTTAAGGGCTGGTCCGATTACTTCCAAATCGGTCGAGTTATAGAAATAAGGGATATTTTAAATTCCAAGTTAGACGTCTACACCATTTAAAGTTGGATTTTAGAAAGCGTCGATTGGATTTTAGAAAAGTTAATTGGATTTTAGAAAGCGTCAATTGGATTTTAGAAAACATAATTTGAATTTTTTGACAATTCTAAAATCCAATTGACAATTCTAAAATCCGACTAACGCTTTCTAAATTCCAACTTGAAATGGTATAGTAGCGCAACAGTGAGAGTTTCAGTCAATTCCATTCAGCAGCTTTCAAGTCATACGTCCACAAACATACAGACAGACAGAGAAATTTAAAATTTTATTATATTATATGTATGTATTTAGAGATGAGACTTCCGTTTCATTAAAGAGTGCGCCAATTCGCTGCAAATTATTGCTGGAGATTTTTCGTCCAGCAGAAACTAGCAAGCAGGAACAGCTGATCGGTGACATAGCAAAACAACAACAAAAGATGTATTGTTAGCCAATCAGAAACGTAACTGTTGTTTTGTCTGCAAGTTTGTACTGATTCCTGTTCGACGAAAAATTAGCAGAAATGAGATTTTGACAGCTTTTTACAAGACTCTCTTCTGCTGACAGTTCTTTGCTGGATTTTTCAAGAAACATACCTACTACCTCGTGATAACTGGCATATTTTCCTAATAGATAATGAAGAATGCAATTCATGAAACATTTTGAACATGGTTATGATATACGTGACTTTTTCATGATGATATATTCGTCATATCACCTGACTTTTTCATGATGATATATTCGTCATATGACTTTTCAAGTGATGAGATATGCTGTATTTGATAACTATATACATAAAACGTAACAATCGGATGTATTAGATGTTTGAGCGAGATAGAAAATGTTATACAATGCGAAGTTGTATCACATCATATGAGAGCATTTAATGGGAATCATGCACCATTTGTATGAGCAAAAATGCAGGTGATGTCTTGTAGGTTTCAAAACTGAAAAAGACTATCACAATAAAAATAACAATAAAAAAAAATAAATGATAAATGATAAAGAAAATAAAAAAGAAACAACACAGTTTCTTAAATAAAAAACATGTTAAAATTAAAGCTAAAAAAGGAAAGAAAAGTTAAACAGAACGTAAAAAAACATTATTGACAGAACAAAACAAGATTCATAACTCCAAAAAAATTCTCTAAAAATCAAATTTAAATGACCTTGCGTCACGTCGCTTATATGACCTTTTATGAGTTTTAAGCTGTTCTTATTCTTATAATGCTTTATTTGTTGTATTGTCAACTATTTACATCCCTTGTTTGTTGTTTTTTTTATTTATGTTGTTAAATTTAGTGTTTTATTTGACTATATTTTATATAACCAAAATTTGCTCTCTATTGTTAGGGAATCTATTTATTTTTTTTTTAAATGTTCTATGCAATATATTGTTTTAATGGAAATCAATGAAATTAGTTTAATTGCATAAATATTGATGATTAGTTTAATTGCATAAATATGGATGATATTTTTAAAAACTTTTCATTTTGGAAGTGGCTTTGTTTTAATAAATCATTGTTCTCAACATTGGGGAATAATACTATTGGCTTCAATTTCATTGGAATGTTAACCTCTTAACCCCGTAGAGACAAGAATTAGAGAACTTGGTTTTTAGAATTGTTTATAACCTGCATATTTCAAGCTAAATGTTTAAAACAAAAAGCTCTTTTAAAGCTTGCCTCCCACAAATTTAAAGATTTGATAAGCTTGTGAGATTTTTTTTTGGGTGTACTTAATCTAACGTTCAAACAAAGCTGGTAACTGAAACATAGATTTTTTTTCTTAAGATTTTTCCATTACAAATGTTCTTCGCTTTCACTCTTGGGAAAAGCGCATTGATCTTATAAAATTCGAGCACCATGCGCTTTTTTGGAGTGAAACCGTTCCATTTGTAAAAGTCAAACATAACATCAAAACAAGCTTCAAGCTAAAGCTCATTAGTTATCTATGCATTGCTAGTGTAAGCAATAGCCGGAAAGCAAAAAATAATATTCATGTAGGAATAAGTTAATTTGTTGAATGGCTTCGGAAGTATCCACTTGCCAAAATGAAAAGACACTGAAAAAAAAAAACATGTCATGACGAAAAAAAAGAGTTACGGAAACATGTTGTCCACGAAAGCTATAAAGCTCAAGCTGATTAATTTATGCATTCACAATTGAGCTCAAACAATAGCTGGTCATTAACAATTGAATTTCTTGACGGAAAATGCTTCTTGATGATAAAGATTCAATCCGTTAGCTTCAACTCTGAGAAAAAAGCTTCTTTATCTTTAAAGAACCGAACACCTTTTGCGATTTTATGGAAGAAGAGTTTTCGGTAGAGGCTTGAAAAGTTTATGATTTAACTGTTACGAACGGTCGCAGCAATATTTTGCTCAGAAAGTCTTTAAAGATCAAGCTATGTATGCAAAGAAGAGTTCACTTCTAAAAGCGAAAAAACCCTCAAAAGCCTGCAAGCTTTTATTCAAATGCAACGTTTGGGTTTTATTGGTTTGATTTCCTTAGGGCTTTAAAATAGTTTTAATTATAGTTCATCAGCTTTGTTCTTATTATTGACTGACAGGGTATTAACGGCGATACACCAGCCGCTAAAGGTTTAAGTTTAAGTACAAAAAAAAAATTGGAAAATCTTATTTGAAAAAGGCAGCGAAGGCGAAGTTTCATATTCGTTGAAAAGAAAAAAAAAACCAAATTGATTTGTTATGTTTTAAATGCACAATTCTCTCTACATTAATATTTTTAACATACGATTTTTTAATTATTATTTAAAATTAACGGCTACTGTTTCTTATTAATCTTAATTCAAATAATTTTTCAACTATTCATTTGATTTTTGTCTTTTTGTAAAAAAGGAGCATACCTTAAATTAAAACTAACTGCTTAGCTTGCTAGATATTTATGTCTATATTTTTTTCTGTGTATTCGATTAGATTAAAAATCTTTTTTTTATTTAATTGTTATATTTTTTTTTTGTTTTACACATTCTGCTAATATAACTAATATTGTTAGACGTTTTTCTTGAATTTTTAACCTTCATTTTTTAGCTTAGCATTTTGCCATTAAAAATAATTTTAATCAATTACAATTAGATTTAATTAGTTTAATTTATTTATATGCTATATACAAGTTGCGTTGTTTATCCGACAAAAAATACATATCTGCTCTCTTTTCGGAGTTACATAATGCGATTCTTGTGCTCAACGCATAAGAGATTCGGGTACTAGAAATCTCTTAACGATCACCCTGCGCGTAGATGCCCACTAAATCTGTTGATATTTTGTGTACAGTCCTGCAAATGATGAAAAAAATAAGAAAAAATGATTAGTTAAATAATAAAAGAAATTTGGCTTAATTTTTAAAATAATGAGCTTTTATTGCACAATATTATTAAATACAAATTTGACGAGACTTAATAGAAAAAAATCAGGAGCTGAAAATACGCCATACCCTTTTGCATTTTTCAAAAAATATTTTATATATTTTATAATATTATATTTTTATTTTATGTGGCTTCGAACTTTCCATTTACAAAATATTACATTTACTGTAAATAATGAGCTTTTATTGCAAAATATTTATGACACAAAATTTTACGATACTCATCTAATATATATTTTTTTGTTTTATGTGGCTTCGAACTTTTCATTTACAAAATATTGCATTTATTGCACAATATTATAGCATTAAAAGTTCGACGAGAATCAAAAAAAGCTTAAAACCATTTCACAATGATATTAACAAAATCGCCAAAACAAAATTTCACGTAAGATACTCACTTCATTCAATGCCATGCAAAATCCTTGTTTTTTTTTAATTTAAAAATAAATTCTCCTGAAGTCTAATTGATCATTCACTCATGTTGTTGCTACATGTAAATCGTCCTCACACCTTATCCTCTACCTAAACGAACCATTCATCCTTCTGAGCAGCATTAACAGCTGCAGCAGCGGCTGCTGCGGCCGCTGCATTTTGATTAGCCACAGAAATGTTCGTTTGATTGAGACCTGCCGTTGCTGCGGCCGCGGCAGAGTTAGTATGTGAAAGATCTTGACCTAATTGACGGAATTTGCTAAGCACCAAATGGGACGGACTTTGGTGGCCATCTTCGATAATATGCGTATTGTGCGGTGGTACCCGTATGGTCCCGCAGGGTGATGCCAGTTTCCCGACGTCGGTGGCAGTTGTGTATGTTCACGCGACAATGTGCCGCCATGATGATAGTGTAAATGCTTTGATGAGCCATTTGTTTCGGCAGTGTGATGCACTGTAAGGTAAGAGTTGGTTAATTACTTGTTTGTTTCTATATTTTTGCCAGGTGGACGGTTGGGAACTTACTTTGTATTGTTGTATTTTGGTTGTGATGCGCTTCATCCTGACGTCGACAAACGCATATCGAAATACCAACAATAATGGCGCTCAACACTAGAACAATGCCGACAACGATCAACACAAACCAAGTCATGTCAACACCAAAAACGGTTGCTGCTGTTTCGCCTAAAAGTATGCGGAAGAAATTTATATAATTGATTTTACTGGGTAAAAAGGAAATCAAAACCATAAAAACAAGCTTATCACAAAACAACCTATGTAAATTAGTTTGATAGTACGAGTTTTAAATGGGTACTGGTTCCCAGAGGTAAACTCTTCCCGACAAACGAGGATCAAGTTTTATAAATCCCTCCCCATACCCATATTGATAAAAGTCTTGGAATCATGGACGCTGCCAAAAGCTACACCGTTGAGCATGCAAGATAAAAGTTCATCGAAAGACTTATAAATATACTTAGGGTGATAGAGTAGAGGTCCCTTATAGTACCCAATGAGACCTTATACGTCCTCTGCCCAAGAGGAAGAAGTAAATATTTTGGTTTGCGTTCTTGTAGTTTAGTAAGACTGCCAGGCTAAACCGCTTCGTTGACATACTTTACTGCAATCTGCTTTGCATTGATTTCTCCCTGAAAGCTCGATTAGTGTATGATTTTCCTCTTTACCACAGCATTCAGCCGACAATGGATACTTTTAAGTTCAGTAAGATGTTGAGATTTCATCTGGGCTTCATCCAGTTGTGATCCGTTCATATACCAAACCTTTCAAGTTAGTAAGCAGACACCCGCTTTCCTAGAGTGAGTAATCTATAATGGATATATCAGCAAGATTCGGAGCTTAGGTGCTCTTGCATCCCGTTGTTGCAGTATCTCTTCTGACATCAACATCGTCCGCTCTACTTCGACTAATTAACCGGGAGTACACATAAAACTCACTGGCGTGCCTATCGGGAGTTCACATAGAGCTCATTTCCTGCTCTTCTCATCCGCTCAGACTTACGCGAAGGTGGACGTGTATTCAGCAAGTTCATAGACACCGCCTTCGTCCGTTATATTCCGTGGCTGCAGCCTTGGCTAATGAACGTGCCCACGTGCGTACTGAAGATCCCACAGACCCCCAAATCAGAGGTCCCAATGCGGAAATCAGAGGGCTGGTAGACAATAGCACGGCACGCTGTTGGAGCGGCCCCGCAAACTCTCTGCTGGCGTTGGAAAAGTTATGGTTCACTGTTAAGTTCCTATCAAACTCAATACATACAGCCTAAAGTAAAAAAAACTCACCTTTTGTGGCAGGGTTGTAGCGGATGACAAGGAATGCACGAGACTTTTTTGCCAGTGTGTTCAGCATAACGCGCTTAATGGGGCCAAACATCGTGCTATCAGCGAGCGCATTTACTGGGTGAAAAATTAGGTCGCCTCCCAGTTGGTGCACCCTAGGTAACGCTAAATGACCTACATAGCCTACACGGCTAGTTTCTTGTATTGCCGGTTCTACGAGAACGGTACCAGTACTTGTGCTGTACCCATCGTGCCGAAACGCCCCGGGCCGTTTTCTTATATCGACCCGGCCAAGAGCAATACACTCGAGGTGACCCTGTCTGACATTTAGGCAGGGCTAGTCCTCGCTACAACAACAACAACTGAAAACCAGCCATGCCCTAATTTTCATAGCCATCACAGAGGTTGTGGAAGCCATTCTAAAGGCCAAGAACTCTGAATAAATAGGAGTAGACGAAATATTCATTTTGCACTTTAAGTACATCCGCGCAGAGAGAGTTAAGGTAAGGGACGGTATTTATCGCGCTTGACCTATCTCAAGCCTTTGAAACAGCCAATTATGCGCAGTTTGCTTTTGACTTGGATGATTCGTTCCCTATATGATATAAAGGTAAAAGTAAGAACATTTGCTGCAGAGGAACGCGATCTCCCGAGGGATACTAGAGTAACTCTGGCAACGTCCGTGTATTATTATTTAAAAGGGAAGGGTGGTACTCCCAGTTTACTTAATTTAGCGATTCCAGTTTCTTAGGTGGCTATAGGCATCAGTCTAAGGAGACCTAGATGATATGTCGTTACCGATCATGATGTGTTTACGGTAGTGGGGATTTAATTGACCCTAACTTGTTCGTTATAGGCGTAGTTGGGATAAGTAGATTTTAATTTGAGTAGCATACTTACAGGGGTAGAAAGTATACTAGAACAAAGTGGACCTGTTCTAGAGTACGCGCTTAGGCAAAAAGGTGTAAACTAGCCTCTTCCTAGGGCATGCTCAAACGAAAGGGATCAGGTCAACCCATATAAGGAGATCAAAATTGAAAGAAACATTGATTGTCACATGAGATAACTAGATCAAATCTCCCGTCGAGAAAGATTCTAGGTAACTACACTAGAAATCGACTCAAGAATGATTCGAGAAATAATGCACATTTTATTCACATTCGAATCCCATTAGAGAATGACATTAGAACTCGATTGGAGAACTATGATTTTTTCGATTTGAGAATCATGTCCCATTTTCTTTGAGAACACTATGTTTCACAAGTGTTTCTCGAGTCGTTCTTTGACGTTGAAGATGAGAGAATAGGGTTAGAAAATTAATCTACCTCTAATCGATATCTTACTTTATGAAGATATTTTAGTAATTTCAAAGACAACGTATTTTAATGGAACACCCCTTCTAAATCAAAATTAGCTATCCCAGCGTTCACTTAAGGCCCGGACTTTGTCTGTGGTTTAAACCTGCACTGAAAAATCGGGCCTAAGTGGCCATATAAACCTCACCAGCAATAGCTGATTCAGCGAATTGCCTAATGAAAACAGTTTATTATATTAAATTATTTTTTATTCTTGCATCAAATTATACTCCACTTCACACTCCACACCAACACATACATACAAACACTTTATTTTCTTACTTACTTTGGCACACCGATTCATCAGAATTGTCACCACAATGATTAATGCCATCGCACAGTAAATCCGGACTTATGCAAAATTCACGCGCTGCGCAAGTGAAATCATTGCAGGTGTGCTCTAGAATATTTGCATAATAGAAAAAAATAGAAAGAGCAAAGAAAACATTAGACGTAAAAGAATAATGGTGAAACAGTTAATAAATGAAATGAAAAATTTGCATAAAGTTTAATTTACAAAAACAATAGAAAAAAGCTATAAAAAAGGTAGTGGTATTCATGTAACCATATAACTTTACCAAATGTGTAAATTTACGCATTTACAAGCTCAGTTAAATGAGCGCCCTAAATGAATTTATGTGTACTTGATGTCAAACAAATACTTTTTATTTCGAAATTCCTATCAAAAAAAGTTATTTTTGGCCCAATTTCCAGCATATTCTTATTCAATGTCAACAGCGTCCATGAACTGCATAAATTTATGCAGTTTTTTCACACCGAAATCGTCGCAGAAGGTTAGCAAATTTGTGTAAATTTCTTTTAATAAAAATTTTAACAATTCATTTACGCATTTGGTAAATTTATACGGTTATGAGCTTTACGCGCTGCTTCTACGATTACATGAGTACCCTTAATAAATCTACAGTTGTGACTATAACTTTAAACTCAATTATTTTGTAGGTGTCTGTGTTCATTGGGAATTTAATATATTTAGACACTCTTAACTAAAGGTGTGAATAATGAAAAAGTTGAGCAATTTTACTTACTTGGATCCTTCACCGATGTTATAATCAATTTGAAACCATTCGCATCCGTGCCCCAATTGTCGGTAACATATTTTAATGTGACAAAGTTTGTGCGCGTCAATATCGAGCTGACCGTTTGTTTGGTGTTGCGGCAGGATATATCGATCTGTAAGGAGATAAGAAAAATATTTTGTTAAAAAATGTATCTTTCGATTAGGGTATCTAGAATGCTAATCTATATACATATATATAAGAGATTTGGGGGGTTTGTTTGCTATTTTCACGCGCAGGTTTAGAAGAAAACAAGTGAGGAAGTCTAAATCCGGGTAAACAAACCATTAAATATCCACCGATTTCTACCAGTTACATCAGGAATATTCCCTAAAATGCCATGAAACCTGCTAAGCTTCATTATTCTACTATGTATAAATAATCAGTTGTAAAATTATGACCAGTAAAATTTTCTAAAACACCACCGACATAAAAATCACGGTGTCACGCCCGCTTTTAAAGCTTAACAGAAAATCACGGGTCCCGTACGATATGTCGAAAAAAAAATTTCGAATTTCCAAGGCCGAATTTAAAAAAAATTTAAAATACCGAAGAGATTTTTGACCGAAAAAAAAATTTCGAAAAAACGCAAATGACCGAAAAAGGTCGAAATTTGGATGTTTAATGTAAAACTTAGGAAATTTGGGTTTAACAACGTGTTTTATGACAGTATACAATTATTTATCACTTCCTTACCTCTTACCAAGAACTTTTCAACCATTTTTCAATACAAAGCCTATTCAAATTTTCCCCTTGTTAGAGGTAACAACAGAAATATTCTCAGACATTTTCGGGCTACAAACTGCACATGTAAAAATTAAGATTGAGAATGACTTATGATTTGTACTTATTAAAAGCATAACACTAATCATTTGGTAATGATCATTTCAAGAAAGTTACCGTTATCTTATTGAGCTAAACTATGCTGGAGTCACCAATGGCAAAAATAAATCGATGGGTCTTTGATGCAACGTCTATGTACATTTGTTTCGCTATATATGTACATCGATGCTTCGACTTGGTTAGAAGTTTTCTAATATGTGTATATTTTTCTTATTACGTGCATATTTTTGAACAAGGAAAAGATGTTGGTCCAATTTACTTTTGTTTTTGGACAAGTGAGAAACCGAAATAACGTTTAAACGTTCAAAACTTCACAATTTTTATAGAAACATCGATACATCAAATATTTACGTGACTATAAAAGTCGCCAAAAATCAAAATTTTTCTGACATCTTTAAACCGGAGATTCGTTTCTGAGAGGTTGTTGTTAATTATATTGAGAAGAGCTTAAGAGTTTGTGTTTGTAACTTTACCGTCACGTTTTATATTTGTTTGCAAGAGCTATTGCAAAACACTAGAAAAATAAGAGAATTCATTAGTATAAAATAAAATAAAAAAGATAAAAGAAGTGAATTGTAGAATCTGTCTGATAAACAAAAAAAAGAAAAAAATAATAATGGCGGCGGTATACCAAAATTTTATCATAACCTCTAGCGAGATTTTTGCCGAGCTTCTCTTTCCAACTTGTGGTGTGTTGCTTTGAGTTTATCCTGAATTTGGCGGGACCTACAATTTTTTTGTCGACTCCGAACGACACTTGCAAAGCAAATGACTTTTTTCTGAGAAGCTTCTCATAGCAGAAATACACCCGGAGAGTTTGCCAAACTACTTCCGAGAGGCGACCCCGTTTAAAAAAATTATTTTTCTAAACAATTTTTAATGCTACTTTTGCCGGGTATTGATCCGCCAAGACTTAGGATGCCGAACACTTAATCGCTACACCACGGTGGCTGATAAACCAAAACTTGAATAACATTTATCTGAACTTTTCTTACTTGAATAACTAAATATTACTAATATTACTATGACCTATAAAAGGTGCACCATAACTGCAAAATTTCAATTTATAAAAAATTAGTTTTGCTAGAAACCTTATTGTTACGCCAAAAAGTAAAATACTTTTAAAATTCTAATGTCCTTTTCTCGTGAATACGTTTTTTCAGTATTCTTGCAAAAAGTCCTGTTGTCCTTACAAAAATTCAAAGGTGGAGATCTGTTACACGGTCTTTTAAATATGAGCAAAACATTAAAATAATGTAGATAATTTTCGAAATCATAATGGACTTTTTTGCCAATTTTGTATAGGCTGCTAGCTAAAACTTTAACTAAAAAAAAAATCGGCACGGGTTGTCGTTTTCCTAGAACAATAAAACTTCGCACAAATATTATTTAGGCTAAAACGCAACGATATAAAGGTAATGCATTAGAGCGAATCACGGTGGAAGGAGGGAATAAATATAGTTTTAAAAAACTGAAACTTACGCTTTTAGAGAGTATTGAACTAAAAAGTTGAAAATAATTTTAAAAACCCTACACAGTAGTATTGCGTGGTCCGCTTTGTTCCATAATCTTCGTTTTTTATTTAAATTATTTTTACGTTTTTAGTGCAATATTCTTTAAAAGCGCGTGTTTTCGCTTTATAAACTATAGGGGGACTCATCAAATCTTATAAACACCTTATAAAGCGTGTAAACGTATAAATTTATCAAGTGTGTAAATGAACTGTCAAAATTGGTATGAAACGCAGTTTACACAAATTTGATAAACTTCCGCGTCGATTTTGGTGTGTAAAAGAGTGCGTAAATTTATCCAAGGCAATGACGACGTTCGACATGTAAATTTTTTAATGCATTCAATGCACACTGGACAAAAATAGAAGAATATGCTGAAAATAGGGTCGAAAATTACTTTTTTAATGAGAATTTCGAAAAAAATGTTTTTGTTTGACATCAAGTACACATAAATTTATCTAGGGCGTTCATCTAACTGAGCTAATAAATGTATAAACTTACGCATTTCGTAAACTTATAAGGTTTGATGAATCCCCCTTATATTTGTTTTTTACTTTTTAGTTAAATGTGTTATGAATTAATGGATAAATATATCGAAATATTCCAAAGTCCAATAGAAACCTGTCGAACTTCCCTTTTGTTTGATACCCAGATTGTAGGCATTATGACCGATAACTTAGTTATCGATAAATATATCGAAGTCTAACTGCAACCTCCTATCGTTTGACAACACCCATATTGAAGGCACTTTTCAAGGTTTTTGTGACAGTCATATGCCACTATCGGGTAGACTGAAGTAGAGTTACATACAAACAAGCAAACATACATATGAATGTATGTGCAAGTAAAGCTAATGAAAGCGTAGTAAAGAAACTAGCATTATGTGGGAAAAGCGTCGAGCGCTCGATATATGAAAATTATGGCACAAAGCGGACCACGCTTCTTCCACAATACCACTGTGTAGGGTTTTTAAAATTATTTTCAACTTTTTAGTTCAATACTCTCTAAAAGCGTGAGTTTAAGTTTTTTTAAACTATATTTTGTTTTTACTTTTTAGACAAATTTCCTATGAAATTATCGATAAATATATCGAAAAATACAGCAGTCCAAACGATCCCTCTGGCCTTCACCTTTCGTTTGATACCCATATTGTAGGGAATTTTTTAGGTTTTTGGGCAATCATATTTTGACCGATAACTCAGTTTCGATAAATTTATCGAAATATATCGAAGTTCAAATGAAACCTGGGACCTTTCCCTTTCGTTTGATACCCCTATTGTAGGGAAATTTTAAGGTTTTCGGGCAACCACATTTTGACCGATAACTCAGTTACGATAAATTTATCGAAATATATCGAAGTCCAAATGAACCCTGTGGCCTTTCCCTTTCGTTTGATACCCCTATTGTAGGGAAATTTTATGTTTTTCGGGCAACCACATTTTGACCGATAACTCAGTTATCGATAAATTTATCGAAATATGTCGATGTCCAAGTGAAACCTGGGGCCTTCAGCTTTCGTTTTATACCCATGTTGTAGGGAATTTTTTAGGTTTTTGGGCAATCATATTTCGACCGATAACTCAGGTATCGATAAATTTATCGAAATATATCGAAGTCCAAATGAAACCTGGGGCCTTCACCTTTCGTTTGATACCCATATTGTAGGGAAATTTTAAGGTTTTGGGGCAACCACATTTTGACCGACAACTCAGTTATCGATAAACTTATCGAAATATATCGATGTCCAAATGAAACCTGGGGCCTTCCCCTTTCGTTTCATACCCATATTGTAGGGACATTTTACGGTTTTGGGCCACTGGGGCTAAGACCGCACGAGAGTCACATACATACAAGCAAGCAAGCAACCAAACAAACAAACAAACAAGCAAACATACAAGTGAACCTAATAAAAGCGTGGTAAAAAAAATTTAAAATGTCCCCGCCAGTTAGAACACTTACCTTACGAGGTTTTCAAATTTTTTTTTTAATTTTTGTGTCACCCTGTAAAAACAGCGAAATTTGTTTTATTCTATAATTTCTATATTTTACGTTCGATTTTCAAAAGTGATACAGTTTTAGAAAGGTATTCACCAAGGCAATTTTTCATCCATAGAAACTTTTAGCCCAACATGCCAAGTTCAGCTTTTATTCTATTTTTTACTAAAACCAACAAACTGTATTTGAAAAAAAAAAAATTTTTTTCCTGAAATCTAAGAAAAACAAGTAAGGAAGTCTAAGTTCGGGTGAAACCGAACATTACATACCCAGCTGTGCACATAAAGTGGGCGTGATCGTTCACCGATTTTTCTTATTTTCTGTGGTAGTACTCTACATAAACATAACATGCCTGGTACCTAGTTTCGTAAATCTATCTCACACCGTTCTGAAGTTGTTAGCAGTCGAATTTAAAAATTGCTTGACTCATAAGTGGGGGGTGCCACGCCCACTTTCCAAAATTTTGAAAAAATTATGTAAAGAATATGAAAGTTGATGTATGTACCAAATTATACTATTATAGCGAAATCAGTTAATTAGATATGGACTTTTCAATATTTCCACCTCCTTTCAATATAACTTTTATGAAAAAGTAGGCGTGGTCGCGAAGCGATTTCGTTTATTTTCTATAGCTGAATTTACCACAACAATAGTATGTCCTCTACGAAATTTCGTTATACTAGTATAAACTGTTCTGAAGTTATTAAGAGTCAAAATTTTAAAATTTCTTCAAATATACGTGGGCGGTACCACGCCCCCTTTTCAAAATTTTTTATAAAATCGGCCTTAGAACATCTAAATCAATACATATTGCAAATTTTATCATTGTAGCTGCTTCTAATATTGAATTAACCCATTTTATACGTTTTTCGAAATTTTCGATATCGAAAAAGGGGCGTGGTTATGGTCCGATTTTACCCATTTTCAATAGCAATCTATTCTGAACCCAAATAAGTACGCATGCCAAATTTGGTGAAGATATCTCATTATTTGCTCAAGTTATCGTGTTAACGGACAGACGGACGGACATGGCTCAATCAAATTTTTTTTCGATCCTGATCATATTGATATATGGAAGTCTATATCTATCTTGATTCCTTTATACCTGTACAACCAACCGTTATCCTAACAAAGTTATAATACCCTGTGTACAAGTACAGCTGGGTATAAAAAGAATATTTACCTGCAAATAATGAGGAAATAAATGTAATGCTAATGTCTTATATGGACGAAATATGACACGGGTCAAAACCTTTCAACAATATACGGGTACCTATTGCTCTTTTAAATCAAAGACCAAATAGAAAAGTTATAAGCAAAAAACATTTCGCTGTTTTTACAGGGTGCCGAATTTTTTTTTCCATTTTTGAAATCACCAACAAGTAAACATTCGAACCAGTTGTGAACATTTTAAACTTTTTGAAATTTGAAACCTTAATTTTTTTTTAATACATTTTTGGGACGCTCTAATACATACTAGTGGGTGTAACAAAACTAAGAAACCCACCACAAAAAGATGTTCCTGTCAGTCTAAAATTTCGCTTTAAATGTATAAATTGATTTCTTTGCTGTAACAATTTGTTACTTTTCGGCTTTCACATTTCTTCCGGCAAAGCTTTGAGGACTTCCTGTGTCATTATATTTTCTCTTGTAGTTTTTCGGTCGATTTTACATTTAAAATTATGTCAATGGGATTTGGACAATGATATGAGTTGCTCCTTTTTGCATTCACAGATTCATTTACTCGTTCTACATGCAACCATATCATTTCATTTCTTCCATCACTACAGTGCTTACTTACTAGGAAATAATAACAAAAGAAATTGAATGGAATTGTGAAAGTATATGACCAGATAAAACCTTGAACTAAAAAAAAAAACGTTAAGCACATGGAACTTGGCCAACACCAAATGAAAGTAACAATAAAAATTCATAAAACTAGCAAAAACATGCAGTATAACAGTTTCAGAGCGAAAATGTACTAAATTTGTAGGAGATGCTTTGGATGCAAATTCAAACGGTGCTCGCTTACTTGAATCTTAATAACTGTTTAGTATTATTTTTAGAGCGTTATTAAAATTTGTTGAAATAAATCATTGTCAAAATATTATTGAAAAATATTAAAACCAGGGTGCGGTGAACGCACAAAATACGATCTCTCAAACAACTTATCACTGCATAAAATTCAGTGGTTGGTATTTCCCGCGAGTGAGTAAGCTACATTTTTAACGAATGCATGTGCAATCTCTCGCAAGCAACAGGAATGGTCCAAGCGTAGTTAACTCTATTTTTAGCCATCGATCGTTCGTTGCGAGCGTGCATAGCAAAACCCAAACAATAGCTGTTATTGAAAAGAGCACTTACGCTATTTCTCGCGATTGTTTGCGATTTCTGGCGATCGCGATTGCCAGCGATCGATCGCGGGCTTTTGTTTGAAAATCAGTTCCATTTGATAAAATAAAAACTTTTTTTGAGAATGTAGATGAAATATCTTTAAGTTTTTCCTGACAACTTAAAGTAAAAAATAATAGTTCCCAGTTTTATAACAAAATTTAAGATATACTTAAAAAATTTCTTAAGTGCTATTTTATGTATGCATATGGATATACATATGTATGTACACGTCAGTATGTAAGCTTCTTTAGCACATTGGTTTGGCAGATTTATATGAAAACACCAGATCAGCATATTTAAATCTAAAGTATCAATGACAGACCTGTAGAAATTAATATAAAGATCTTTGACTTTCAATATTATGTTTTCGCCGTTCTGCAAAATAAAACTAATATTATTTTCAAGGAAATCAAGTTTCTTTTCATTTGGCCCAATCTAATGCATATGTACATCATAGATATTAATATTTTTCAGAAAATTTTATGGAATACAATTTTTCGCAAACATCTATTTAACAACTTTACGCTACGTAAAAAGACTTATCGCTTATTTAACTAAACAGGTAAAGAAAAAAAATATTAAAAAATTCTATTCCATCAACATATGCACGAACTTAAGTGCATCTGAAAATTATTGGTATAACAATTGCGAGCCATGAATGCTGTTTAGAATCACAACTTGGAATGCTTTACCAAACCTCATCAAACAAATGAAACGTTACGTCCCGTCAACTAAAGGAAATTTAATATTGACTGTGTGGCAGCACTGTCGCACACATATATGTATATGTATTTTCTCTCAATTTTCTGTCATATCATTTTTTGCAATTACAATTTTAAAGAGTTCATCATTCTTAATAAACGGTTCAATCAGTTCAGTTAACGTTACTAAATTCCGTGGTCCAGTTATTTTATACATTTTGGTGCCTCCTGTGAGGACAAGTATTTTTTTTGTATTAAGTACAAAATGGCAGAATTGATATTGCGTTCATCTGCCGTCAAATCTTTAAGGCGCATACATGCGCGCGTAAGTAGAGACACAGTCAACGATTTGGATGTATTTCAGCTGGAACAGGAGCTGAAAATGCTCGACTCACATTTTTTGCGATTTACGGAGAATCACGACCACCTGATTGGATTAGCTGAAGCCGCGGAAGTTGCCGCACATGAAGCCCTGTGGGAAGATATCGAGCAGGTGTATGCAGAAGCGTGCAGCAAACGTAATCGCCTCATTGCCGCATGCAAAGAAAAATCATTGCCCACATCGAATGCGCTTACACGCAACAGCCCTACTGCAAGCTTAGAAGGTTGCTCGTTGGATTTAAAACTTGATCCATTAGCTATTCCACCATTCGATGGTGACATGTGCAAGTGGTTGGCGTTCAAAGATGCATTCGAAACATTAGTGCATAGGGCTTCCTTTCCAGAAGCATTCAAGTTGGGCAAACTTCGGCAATCTGTTAGTGCCAGCGCAGTGCCACTAATTGGAGGAATCTATTCAGGCGGCTACGAGGAGGTTTGGAAGGCTCTAAAGGAGCGCTACGACAATAAAAAGCAACTTGCGGAGATACACGTGTCACGTTTCCTTAACCTCAAAATTGCTACAGAGGAGTCTGCTAAGGCATTGCTTGCTATTGTTGATACGGTGCACGAGACGCTTCGTGCCCTACGCGTAATGGAAATCCCTGTTCAACATTGGGATGCTTTGGCGGTGCCAATTGTGGTATCGAAATTACCAGCGCAAACGAAACGAGATTGGAGCATGAAGTGTTCCACGCATGAAATACCAACTCTAGACGATTTGCTGAAATTTTTGGAGAGACGCGCTCATAGTATTGTCCCAGAATTATCCAGTGGGCAATCTGCGCGACAACAACGACAAGTGAAATCTCACATGACGTCCACTGAGGTTGGACAATGTGCACATTGCCAAGGTGCTCATCGAATCACAAGGTGCCCGGCTATCACAGCAATGGGGATCGATGCTCGCTTTGAAGCAGTCAAAGCTTTAAGGCTATGCTACAATTGTCTACGTAGTGGCCATTCTTCACGTCAGTGCCCCTCTGGTGGGTGTAGAAGCTGTGGCCGTAAACACAACACGCTCTTATGTCGTGACAAACCCAACAAAGTGGCTTTGCCTGCAGTGCCAGATGAGGCTAATGATCAACCGAAGCCAAAATCAACATCATGACTAACCGTACCTGCGAAAGCCTGCGTTGCGCAATCCCAAGCAATCACTCTTTTGGCAACAGCGCGTGCATATGCATTTGGGGAGAGCTTGATTCAACGCGTGGCTCGTATTTTGTGTGATCCGGGATCGCAGGTAAGCTTCATAACGGATCGCTTAGCAAACTCTTTACAGATATATCGTCGTAAATGTAATGTAAATGTGGAAGGCGTCGGGGCTACAGTAAACACCCGAGCAAATGGCAGCGCAACGCTCACACTTAAGTCGACAGTGAAAGATTTCAGTATACAACTTGAAGCGCTGGTGTTACCGTCCATCACGTCTGAGATTCCCGAAGTGAAGGTCAACGTAAGCCAGTGGTCACATTTGAAAGGACTCGATCTGGCTGATATTTGGTTTGGTACGCCAGGAGCAATCGACGTTCTCATCGGTGCAGATGTATGGGGACAAATCGTACAGGGTGAAGTCATCGGTGCACGACCAGACGAACCTTGCGCCCAGCGTACACACTTCGGTTGGGTGGTAGTTGGCCCAGCAACAGTATCTACAGTTTCCAATGTTTCATCGCTCTCGTTTAACACCGTCGTTGGCGAAGATGACGTTCGCCTCGAAGAACTGGTGCACAGATTTTGGAAGATTGAAGAAGTTCCAATGGTAGATGAATCCGACGAAGATGAGTGTGGTAAGATATTTGATATCACACATTCCCGTACACAAGACGGACGTTATGTGGTACACCAGCCCTTGCGGCGCGACGCTCCACAGCTTGGAGAATCTTTCTCATTGGCCATGCGTCAGTTCGAGCGGCTGGAACGACGCTTAGTTTCAGACCCTACACTGAGAGAAAATTATGTGAAATTCATGAGAGAGTATGCTACTTTGGGCCATATGGAGAAGGTAAAATCACCGTACGACCATACTGGCTGCTATTATATCCCACATCATGCGGTCGCCGCGAAATTTCGAGTAGTATTTAATGCTTCGGCGCCGACCACTACTGGTATATCGCTCAACGACATTCAGCTGGTGGGTCCAACAATCCAGGACTCACTCATCAACATCCTGTTGCGTTTTCGGCGTTATCGAGTGGCAATTACTGGGGACATTGAGAAGATGTTTCGCCAGATCCTGGTGGCGCCGGAGCATCGAGACTATCAGAGAATCATATGGCGAGAGTCTCCTTCCGATGAATTGGGTATATATCGCTTGAAAACAGTCACATATGGCATGGCGTGCAGTCCATACAACGCTGTTCGTGCTTTACAACAATGCGCACATGATAACCACTCGACCGTTCCTGATGCTAAGAAATCGACTATCGCGCGTGAAGAGATACTCCATTCATTCTACGTTGATGATTTTTTAACAAGTTGCGACAATGTCTCCCAAGCCGTTGACCTAGCGTTGAGCGTGGACACTATTCTATCCAGCGGTGGATTTAAGCTAAGGAAGTGGAACTCCAATGATAGTAAGGTTTTGTTGTATTTATCTAATAATCCATCTCTTTCTAGTTACACGTTCACGGCGTCTGTGGCAACGGTATTGGGATTGAGGTGGAACTCGGTATCCGATCAGTTATTCTACCATGTCGATCTTAATCAGGCAAGTCAGATACCTACAAAGCGACATGTGCTCAGCGAGGTGGCACGTCTTTTCGATCCTGTCGGACTGATAGCACCAGTGATCATAACAGGAAAGCTATTTATTCAGAGAATGTGGTCTGCGGGTCTATCTTGGGACTCGCCTTTACCCGAAGAACTTCGTGACGAATGGCTCAAGTATCGTTCTACTTTGGAGGCCCTTCGCGAAATCCGCATCGATCGCTGGTTGGGCATGACTGCGAATAATCAACCCATATTGCACGGGTTTTGTGACGCCAGCTCACAAGCATATGCTGCGGTTATATACATCCAAACAAACGACGTGGATGGGGTGCGCCTATCACTACTAACTGCAAGAACAAAGGTAGCACCATTGAAAGGCGCGACTATACCCCGCCTTGAACTTTCGGCTGCGCTTCTTCTGGCTGATACTTTGCATAATGTGCGAGGTGCTTTGCGTTTGGATGCATCTCCGTACTTTTTATGGTCCGATTCGGCGATCGTACTGTGCTGGCTGAAGAAGCACCCAACAACACTAAAACCCTTCGTATCCAATAGAGTTCGTAGGATTCAAGAGTTAACATCTCCAGATCGCTGGTACCACGTCCGCTCAGCACAGAACCCTGCCGATTGCGCGAGTAGGGGCATCACTCCAAGGGAATTGCTGAATCATCCGCTTTGGTGGCGTGGGCCAGGTTTCATAGAACTTCAGTCAGCCGAGCAAGAGATTCCACTTAACCAAGATGAATCAGAAGTACATCGCAGCGAAATGCGTATTGTTTCAGGTGTTGCTAGTCTTCCTACTGCCTATCCACTAGCAACTCGACGCTTAGATGGTCAGGTCATACCATTGGACGAACGATTTAGCTCCATACAGCGATTATTGGGTACGGTGGCCATCATGCTGCGTTGGTTGGGTAGACGTCGACACCTACGTCAACCTGTCATAACTGCCAGAGAAAGAGACGACGCATTGGATGCTTTGATTCGCATTGAGCAACAGAGACACTTCAAAGTCGAAATGAATCAGTTGAAGACTGCTTCAGGTTTGTCATCTTCCAATAAATTAATCTCATTAAATCCATTTATAGATGAGCATCAGATGTTACGTGTCGGAGGTCGGCTCGCTAAGGCAGATATAGAGCATAATCAGCGTTTTCCAATCATACTTCCGAAATCTACTCCATTAGTTCAGCTTTTAGTACGACAAGTCCACGAGACCACGCTCCATGGTGGAACACAGCTGATGCTGCATACTCTACGACGCAGGTATTGGATATTGAATGCTAGACAGGCCGTCAAAAGTTATATACACAGATGTGTCGTGTGTCGCCGTCATCGAGGGCAAGTGTTCCAACAGCAAATGGCTTCGTTACCCGGGCAGAGAGTTAAGCCTGGAAGACCATTCGTTTCATCTGGTGTAGATTACTGTGGACCGTTCACTCTGCGTATCGGTGCGAAACGCTCACGCACTCTCGTTAAAACGTATTTGGCGATATTTGTATGCATGGCTACTAAGGCCGTTCATATAGAAGTGGTTGACGACCTGTCCGCACAAGCCTTCATCGACGCTTTCACCCGCTTCATCAGCCGTCGTGGTCCGTGTTGTGATTTATACAGCGACAACGGCACTGCCTTCGTAGGCGCTAATCGACTTCTCCAAGAAGATTTTTCGGCATGGAAAGGCGCCTATACTCAACACGCGTTAGCGAGCACCGGGACGAATTGGCATTTCATCACACCGAGCGCTCCCCATCAAGGTGGCCTTTGGGAGGCCGCGGTCAAGAGCGCTAAACATCACTTGGTCCGCTGTGTTGGTTCGCAAACTTTGTGGTATGGTCAATTACAGACTTTAGCCGCACGCATTGAGGCATGCCTGAACTCTCGTCCGATAACTCCGCTCTACGACGATCCGCACGAGAAGTTTGCATTGACACCCGGCGATTTTCTTATCGGCGCTCCGCTTCTGGCTGTTCCGGAGCCAGATATACGCCATATCCCAACCAACCGCTTGAAACAATGGCAATGGGCCAGACAAATGCATCAAGAGTTCTGGCGGCGATGGAGTGAAGAGTACCTGACCACACTTCAACGGCGCAATA
Organism: Campiglossa producta; assembly: GCA_964058755.1. Classification (NCBI taxonomy): domain Eukaryota; kingdom Metazoa; phylum Arthropoda; class Insecta; order Diptera; family Tephritidae; genus Campiglossa; species Campiglossa producta. The sequence goes on along the minus strand of CAXKVI010000002.1, from coordinate 123,054,889 downwards.
AGTGGCAAAAGCGCAACCCAGATATAAAGATCGGTGATATCGTGGTGGTTAAAAGCGAGAACCTACCGCCAACTCAGTGGCGCATGGGTCGTGTGACAGAAGTCCATCCTGGCGACGACGGTGCTATACGCAATGTCACCCTGAAGACCGCCAGTGGAACTATGAAGCGAGCTGTCCAGAAACTGTGCCGCCTCTTCGACCAAGAAGATTTCGAGTCAGCTGACTCGACCGGGCAGGATGTTTAGAATCACAACTTGGAATGCTTTACCAAACCTCATCAAACAAATGAAACGTTACGTCCCGTCAACTAAAGGAAATTTAATATTGACTGTGTGGCAGCACTGTCGCACACATATATGTATATGTATTTTCTCTCAATTTTCTGTCATATCATTTTTTGCAATTACAATTTTAAAGAGTTCATCATTCTTAATAAACCGTTCAATCAGTTCAGTTAACGTTACTAAATTCCGTGGTCCAGTTATTTTATACAAATGCAACTAGCTAAAAATTACCAGTCCCTGTGATCCCTTATACATGTGAGATGCAGCAAAAACATTTCTTAAAAACACATGTCTACATCCTTGTGTACATGACCATAGGTTATTTCTAAACAATGGTATTCATCATTGAGTTGACCTTGGGCTTTTAGACAGTTTTTGTTTTTTATTATTTTATTTCATTATTTTTTCGTGAGGAAATATGAACTGAACCACTGGTTAGCAGAACAATAAAAAGGCATTCGCATTTTTCTTCCTATGCCGGAACCCTTAAATAGCATAACAAAGAAAATAACTTTGTATATCGTATATAACACTTACATTTCTTAAAATGTCAATTTCTTTGAGACAGACATATGGGTCATTCCATATGAAATTTAGCACTAAAATTTAAAAATGCCCACTATATTTTTTTCTGCTGAGAATGGAAAATAAGTCGACACCTTTTTATTTCACCCATAGTGGTACATTTTTTGAGTTATGAATTTTTGAATTTTAGGCATTTTGAAAATTGCATTTTTTCATTATTTTCTAGTTCGTGAACCAATTGACGGAATTGGATCAAATTTTAGGACTGGCCTAATGATTGTTAGATCTATCTATAAGTAATAGTGAACTTGACAGTTCTCTCTTATCTGTAGGAGTTTTCCCGTCAAACGAAAAAAAGTATTAACCCGTTCTGTTTAAGATTTTTAATTTTCTTCAATAGTGTGAAGAAATATCAAATTGTTTCATATAAATACAATACCGCTTGCCTCCGTTCAAATAGAGTTTAGAGTTCAGATTAGCTAGACTCTAGCACATTTTAGCTAAGATGGATGGTCTAATTTTTTTTCAACGGGATCTTAGACTGAAAACGCAAATGTAAGCGATTAATAACCCCTGCGGGTTAGGGGTTTAGAATGGAATGGAATGTCTGCCGCAAGGGGCGACTAAAATCCATTTCGACCACGGTCACGGGGTTGATGAAACAAGGTGGTTCGGCACCTGTGAGATCATAGACTCAATAGCGTACAGCTCTGTCACGTCCCTCTTACAACAGCAACATTGAAGCCGATTAATTTCTCGAAACCGAAAACTTTTTTTGTAAATTGATTACGTCATTTCGCGGACACATCTTTTCCTTGATAAGACGGTACCCTGGTTTTGACTTCAGTATAAAAAATCTCTAATCTGCGATACTCTGGCGACAAACTTCTTGTGGTGCCATCGGCAGAAATCAACAAATATTCAAAATATTTAATAATGCAAAGGTCCGAAAAGAGGTAGATTCCAAAGTGGCCAAAGTTATTCCGTTACTGCTTGGGTTAGCATATTTCGCAATATTGATAACTTTTTGGCCTGAGCAAATGCTATCTAATTTTTCAGTAAAACCATTGTATGGGACATAAAAACTGTGCTTGGTTGACAAAGGGTTAATATGCTTGTTTAAATTTTTTTGAAGGAAAAACTCCTACAAAAACAACATTTTTCAGTTGTCAATTCTACCTTGTTGAATTTGCCTTTTTTTTTTAATTTTTTACAACATTTTTATAAACAATTTGTAATTGAGGAAAAAGAGTATCTCTGAATTTGGTTTTTTTTTATTTAATCATAAATTGGTCTTTTAATAATTTGAATCTTTATCAAATGTCCCAAATTGTGATTTTTCAATGTTTGATGTTTTTCCCATATTTGTATTAATAAAATCTTCACTTTGTTTACTTGCAAACTCTAGCAATGAAATAATTGTTTTAAAGCTTTCGGCAGAATCAGTCCGTCAATACGTCACGTACGTGACGTACGTCGTGTCAAAACGTACGTGCCGTACAGGGATGGCACATAGCGATTGACGTACGTCATGTTGAAGTACACAGATATGTCAACAAAGTAATTGGCGCAAAACGAAAATTATTAAAAAAAACATAACAAAACCAAAATTTCGGTTAAAAACATGGAAAATATTCAAGTAATACTTGTTATAGTCACAATTTTCACAATCCCGTTGTCAAATTGGCGGTAAAATTGATTTTGACATTTGTCACGCAGCTGACGTTCCGTCAAAGTAGAAAATTGGCGAAGGATACCGGATCCGTTGACTGATACTTTGTCAAGGTAGCGTTTTACATGCAAAATACACACATCCTACTCGGCTGTCAGTTTCTTCCTTTTCCGGCACGTACGTGACGGACTGATTCTGCCGAAAGCTTAACTCGTTTGCCTTAGCGTTTCTGGCGATATATTAAGAGCGCAAAATGAGAAAGGGTGAGAAAACCATATGATTGAGAATTCGCGATCGAATTTTTCCCCACCCTGATTAAAACTGGACTGGAGCGATTTTTAAAATGACTCTAAAACACAATTTAATTTGTTTTTGCTTCAAAGTTTATTTATGTCGTTGAGTAAACGCAAAATTGCAAACACAGCAAAAAATATATACGCTCACAATGGTAGGAAAATACCAAATAAACACATAAACTTTTCAAAATAAATTTCCAAAAAAATATCAAATAGGTGGCCACTTTGCAAACCGCAAATCCAAGTAGCAAATCTTAGAATGAAGTATGCTATTCACAAACAGATTTCATAAATAAATATAAGGCAGTAAGGCGGCTACCCTAGGTGCCCACTCATTTCTAAGATATCATGTTTGGTATGCTGCTGACAGTACGTTTGACATGATACCCATATTGACATACCTTGTTTAACATTAAAAAAATAGATAAACAGTCTTAGAATCAAGCATTCTATCTATATGCCAAATTTTCGTCAAAATTGGTCAAGCGCTCCAAAACGACCCCAAAATAACCCTAAAATGATCCCAAAATAACCACAAAATGTCCTAAAAATGCTCCCAAAATTATACCAAAAGGACCCTAAAATTCCCAAAACTGGTCCCAAAATGATTCCAAAATGATCCAAAAATGGTCCCGAAATGATCCCAAAAAGACCAGAAAATTATACCAAAACTACCCTTAAATGATTCGAAAACGATTCCAAAATGACGCCAAAATGATACTAAAATTATTATTTAGCCGAGCTTCTCTTTCCAACTTGTGGTGTGTTGCTTTTGAGTTTTTCCTACACGGTTAAAAATTTGAACCTAAATTTTAAACATTTTTGGACTACATATATGACCAAACCAAATTTGGATTCAAATTCAATCTAGACCAGTTTTCATGAAATTTGGCTAAATGAATCGTGTTTCAATTATAAACAAGAAATGTTTTAACAACTTCAAATTAAAATAAATTTTTTGTCCGTTGGTGGGAATTCGAACCACGCCCGTCTGCTCTACCACTGAGCTACATCGTACACATAAATGTTGTTGGCAAAATTCAATCTTGAATAAGCTTTCAAAAATAAATTTGAATTTTCAAACGCAAAAGTTCAAATTTTAGACCGAAAATGTTTAATTTTCAAACCAAAAAATTTAAGTTTAAACCGAAAAGTTTTAAGAATAAAATAACACTAAAAAAATGTGGCAGCTGGCACGACTCGAACGAAAACGCTCAGGAGTCACAGCCGACTGTTCTACCGCTGAGCTATGATGCACATGAAGTTTTTGTGGGCAAAATTCAATTACATTCAAACAAGCCAAAAATAAAAAAATTAGACTGCTTTTTCATTTCGATTTTAAATCGAAACTAGAGATGGGCGGCGTGCGTGTTTTTTACCGTAACACGAAACACGCACGCGTGTGTCCATGTGCGCGTGTTCGAAAATGCGATTTCGTGTCGTGATCGTGCGTGATCGTGTTGAGCCCGAAAACGATAAAAAAACACGCACGAAAAAACACGATCTCCTATTTTCATTGGAAAAACGTTTTCAGCCTTCCACCATGCATTTGATTGGGTTGTTTTTAAACCCGCCTTTTAAAGAATTAAATATTTTATCAGATGAAAAAAAAATGAATGTATGTATTAGAGACCTAACCTAACCTAACAAAGGCATGAATTTGAGGAATTTTTGGACAAAAACACTGCGAAAAGAATGAAACTTGATAAAAACGAAATAGATCTTGAGATTGAAAAATATTTTGCAAGCCCCTTACGTTGTGATTTGGGCGTTTTAGAATTTTGGATTGTTGCAAACTGTTGCTAGAAAAATATTAAACATTCCAGCAAGCTCTGCTACCAGTGAACGGGTATTTTCAACATCGGGTAAAATCCTTAATGAAAGGCGAACGAGGTTGTTAAGCTCAAATTTAGATAAGCTCTTATTTTTGTATAAAAATATGTAAACACACTTGATTGAATGCAAACAGTTTGCAACAACTGCAAGTCACTTGCTTGCTTCCAAAATTCTAAAACGCCCAAATCGCAACGTGAAGTGCTTGCAAAATATTATTAATTTTTTTTTTTTAATAATTTTTCTTATTTTACCATTATATGTATCTACAAATACATAAGAAAATATGTGTTAACATATGTATATCGACGGCTGAGTGGAAGATCACTCCGTTTCAAAAACGTCCTACATAGGTTGTTTTTAAATCGAATTCTTAGAAACAAAATATTTTGAAGTAGGGCGATCTGCCACTCATTCGTCGATACATACCTTATAACAAAGTACAAAGTACATGCCATCTTTACAAATATATACAAAAACAAAATAAAATCCATGAAATACAGTTTTATATTTTTTTCGTGCGTGTCGTGTCGTGTCGTGTTTTGGTATTTTTTCCCCGTGCGTGTTAGTGCCAACTTTTGAAAATCAGTTTCGTGACCGTGTCGTGTCGTGTTGCAAAAATCATGGACGCGCCCATCTCTAATCGAAACCAAAAGAAATTGAAAATCTTTGTAGGTATTTGGACGGTTTGAAATATTGTACAAAAAAGTTTGAAAAATTGATTAAACTTTATACAGGTTTAAAATTTAGGTTCATTTTTTTAGCCGTGTACAAGTTGGCGGGACCTACAGTTTTTTGCCGACTCCGAACGGCACTTGCAAAGCAAATGACTTTTTTGCTGAGAAGCTTCTCATGGCAGAAATACACCCGGAGAGTTTGCCAAACTACTGCCGAGGGGCGACCCCGTTTAGAAAAATTCTTTTTCTAAATAACTTTTGATGTTACTTTTGCCGGGCATCGAACCGCCACGACTTGGTGTAGAAGGCCGAACACTTAACCGCTACACCACGACGGTAAAATGGTAACCCTGGGTACCCTGGTACCCTACTTGAAAATATTTCGTTGGTGTGTCGCCGAAAATACCTTTTATTTGATACCCATATTGGAATATCTTGCTCCATAAGTTAAAATATTGAGATAGGTGGCAAACCTGGAAACCGCCCAAGTGGAAACACACAAGTGGATAGTCTTACAAATCACACACTATCGCTATTTCAAATTTCATCGAAATCTGTCAAGCGGATCCCCAAAATAACACTTTCCTATCTGCTTAATTTCAGGTTTTAGCCCAAAATACGTTTGCCGGAAAATCGATTGTATGGGAGCTATACGTAATATTGGCCCGTTTTTTCTGGTTCGGAAAAATGATTTATCCCACATGAAATGGTGGCTGCACACCAAATTTCAGCCGGATATTTCAAAAATCAAGGGACTAGTTTGCGTCCAAACAGAGGGACACGCGGACGTACGGACGGACAGGCGGGCATGGCTTAATGAACTCAGCTCTTCGTCCTAATATTATTGGTATACTTCTGCTTCTCATAAAAATAAACATCAGATCATAGTTCTAATACCATTTTATGGCCATGAAAGGTACAAAAAACCGTTGATTGGCTTGAAATTCATACCAGTTAGAAATAAAATACCGGAATGTAGGTGTGAATCTTAGTGACGCACAGAACTGAGTAACCAGACTGGATAACCATTCGTGTTATGAGGCTAATAGTACATTTACACTGCACCAAATGCGTCACTTTTGGCCAAGTTTTTTCGAGACCGTTCATCCGCAGATTGAATTTGATCACCAAATTAGGTCAATTTAATTTAAATTCATCTAATTTGGCAAACAAATTCATTCTACGGATAAACATTCTCGAAATAACTTCGCCAAATGCGACGCATTTGGTGCAGTGTAAATGTATCATAATAGTATTTTAAACAGTGTATGCATATATTCTTTCTACCCACATCCGCTAGAAACCATTCGCGTCAGACTCGATTTTTTTATACTTGAAATCGTGCATCACTAATGAATAGTCATGGCGCCAAACATCGGGGACACAGAAAACTGCTAGACAATATGCACTACTATCCTTTTGACACACATATAAAAAGCAAATCCTGTACGTGTGCGTTTATGTGTATGTAGGTATTTGTGTAGGATCACATCTCGTCTTTTGTGCCTGTTGAACTTAGTTGTGCTATGGACATTGGTGGCTGACGTGATGGGTATGTTTAAACAGCTTAAAATTCTAATTATAAAATAGAGACAAGCTGGCATACAAACATACATACACAGCAACAACAATTACTACATTGCATGCTTGCCCAGCCAGCAAAATCATCGTAAACGAGCTCGTAAACTGACGTTTTCTCGAAGAAAACTCTGATAAAATATCGTTTATGATATCCGTTTACGATTCGCCTACGAATCCGGTTTCGCTCTGAAATGTTTTTTGCCTACGATTGTCGTAAAAGTATCGAAAAAGCACTCGTATATGAATCTTTTTACGTCCGTTTTTTTATCGTAAATGTACTCGTAAATAATTAATTTTCGATAGAAAAACCGACTTTCTAGACCGCCTTACCGACTGATTTCATTGCGAAAAATAATGCAAAGAAACAAACCTAAATTTTAGGTCTAAAGTTTTTTATTAAATAATAAAATTGTATATTTTTTTGCCAGCGTGTACGTACTGATATTGGTTTACATGTTAAGCATCACAACTTATAAATAGTGGGTCATACAACCCAGAGGGCATCCCGAGATCCCAGAATAGCAGCTACTTTCTCTGTCCCTTTTTCTTTTTCCGCAAATCCACCTTCCAGCACGCTAGTAATAATTTAAAAGATATATTTTATCTTATTTGTGTTTTTAATTAGATATTTTACAAACATACTTACTTTTAAAATATCAGTTTGAAAATTTTCGTTCAAAATTTTTTGTTTGAAATTTTTTATTTTAATTTTTTTGTTTGACGTGACAGAAAAGCTTCTTTTGTTATTGTTTTTTTTATTCGAGAATAGCTCGTAAATCGCAATGTTCGTAAAATGTACGGTACCTTGCTGGCTGGGTGTA
>CAXKVI010000002.1:123009700-123042200 GCA_964058755.1 Campiglossa producta | reverse complement strand
ATTCCTCACTTAAAAGTGGGCAGTGCCACGTCTACTTAAAAAAAAAATATGGAAAAATCATAATAGAATGACCAGGCAGTTCACCTATAAAATTATATCATTTTAGCCATTTCAGCTACCGAGATATGACAATTTATGGGATTTTCGAAATTTTAGATATCGAAAAAGGAGGCGTGGTTATCATCCGATTTCGTTCATTTTCTATAGCAATCTACCTTGGCCAGAAAGTAACCTGTATACAAAATTTCATGCAAATTTCTCAATTTTTACTCAAGTTATCGTGTACACGGACAGACGGTCGGACATGCCTTTATAAACTTCTCTTTTCAACCCAAGAACTTTCCTATATGGAACTCCATATCTATCTCGATTACTTTGTGCCGTTATGTTGTACCGTTATGTGGACCAAATTATAATAGCCTTGTACTAGTACTAGTACGCTGGGTAAAAAAGTCGACTAAAGAGAATGCAGCTTCCTTGCGGTATTTCAGGATATAAAGACTTATGAAACAAAAGCAAAGCAAGAATGCAAAAGTTAAAGATTACCGCAATGCATTACACATGCTTTGCTACTTTCGCTATTTCGTAAAATCAAATAAGAAACTATCTACATAGGTGCATGTATGGGCAATTCCATGAAATCTTTAGCTTATTTATTAAATAACATAGGCAACACACCTACATATAACCTTGTGCTACCAAAGTATGTGCAACACCATTCTTGACATCTACATCAGCTCACCCATTATATGGCCATAATAAGAATCAACGTTAACAGCTACAAGAACAACAACAACAACAACACCTACTTAGCATAATAATACAATACCAGTAGTATAGACACATTGGCATACATGCGGTGGTTAAGGGGAGGTAAGACAACAACAACAACAACAACAACAACAAACAATAAAGAGTAGCTGACTGCTATAACATCGTCTTCATGGTATTTTGATTATTTCTTGCTATCAACGATGCAGCATCATCGGAAAACAAAAAGCACTAACAAAAAGCATAAATGTGAACAATATCATTATCGCCTTCATCATAATCGGCAAAGGGTTATCCTAAACACAGCCAATAAACACTACACCGGTAAATTTATAACTAGACTGTGCTCGAACTAATCCAAAAAACACGTCACCTTGTACTAATTATACTGCAGTGTTGAGATTTGGAGAACACCTAACACACATAAATTTAAATATCGACTGATGAGCAGAAGATCACCATATTGAAAATATTTTTCAAAAACGTCCCGCCTCACACTTTTTTTCAATAAGGCTCTATTTCAGAATTTGTTTAAAAGAAGCCATATTTCAGCTAAACATATCGCCGGCTCCAAAGTATACAGATGTATTTACTTTTTAAAATTTTTGGGAAAACCGCATTTCAAACATTTTTTTTTTCATAGAACTCCATTGTAAAAATGAATTTTGAATGCCTTTTCAAAAACATTTTAAATTTTTAAATACTTCTGTATACTTTGGAACCGGCGATATTTTGAATTTACTATGTATGTGGTAAGTATTCTCTCTAAATTTTTTCACAAAAAACACAACAAGCCGAATTTTAAAATATTGTTATTGGAAAAGTTCTTAAAAAAAGCGACCTTATTAATTGTAACATAAACACCTATTTATATATTATGGACCATTCTAAAACTACTAGACAAAAAAATTGTAGTCCGGTCAAAAAAAGTTATTGGGGGTCAAAGGTAAATATTTTAGTTGTTTTTACTTTTCTCGAAAACGAATAAATTACAGGAAAGGAAAGGTAAGTAAATGAAATGAAAGAAAATAAAAAGGAAAGGAATGGAAAGAATGGGAAGAAAAAAGAAAGGAAAGGAAAGGAAAAGGAAAGGAAAGGAAAGGAAAGGAAAGGAAAGGAAAGGAAAGGAAAGGAAAGGAAAGGAAAGGAAAGGAAAGGAAAGGAAAGGAAAGGAAAGGAAAGGAAAGGAAAGGAAAGGAAAGGAAAGGAAAGGAAAGGAAAGGAAAGGAAAGGAAGGGAAAGGAAAGGAAAGGAAAGGAAAGGAAAGGAAAGGAAAGGAAAGGAAAGGAAAGGAAAGGAAAGGAAAGGAAAGGAAAAGAAAGAAAAGGAAAGGAAAGAAAGGAAAGGAAAGGAAAGGAAAGGAAAGGAAAGGAAAGGAAAGGAAAGGAAAGGAAAGGAAAGGAAAGGAAAGGAAAGGAAAGGAAAGGAAGGGAAAATAAAGAAAAGGAAAGGAAAGAAAGGAAAGAAAAGGAAAGGAAAGAAAGGAAAGGAAAGGAAAGGAAAGGAAAGGAAAGGAAAGGAAAGGAAAGGAAAGGAAAGGAAAGAAAGGAAAGGAAAAGGAAAGGAAAGGAAAGGAAAGGAAAGGAAAGGAGAGGAAAGGAAAGGAAAGGAAAGGAAAGGAAAGGAAAGGAAAGGAAAGGAAAGGAAAGGAAAGGAAAGGAAAGGAAAGGAAAAAGGAAAGGAAAGGAAAGGAAAGGAAAGGAAAGGAAAGGAAAGGAAAGGAAAGGAAAGGAAAGGAAAGGAAAGGAAAGGAAAGGAAAGCATACAAATGAAGGTTGGGAATGGGTAGGAAAGGAAAGCACAAGAATGGAAAGGAAAGCAGATGAAAAGGAAGGATAAAAAAGGAAAGGAAAGAAAGGGGAAAAAAGAAAGGAAAGGAAAGGAAAGGAAAAGGAAAGGAAAGGAAAGGAAAAGGAAAGGAAAGGAAAAAAGGAAAGGAAAGGAAAGGAATGGAAAGCATAAAAAAGGAAAGGATGGGAATGGGTAGGAAAGGAAAGCACAAGAATGGAAAGGAAAGCAGATGAAAAGAAAGGATAGAAAAGGAAAGGAAAGAAAGGGGAAAAAAGAAAGGAAAGGAGAGGAGAAGAAAGAAAAAGAAAGAAAAAGAAAGGAAAATAAAAAAAAGAAAGGAAAAAAAGAAAAAAAGGAAAGTAAAGGAAAAAAGCGAAACTGAAAAATTGAGTAGGTTAAGGAAAGGACAATTAAAAAAAGTAAATTAAAAAATTATATGAACTAAAAAATAAAAGGTGTTCATGAGAGTTTGCACGTATTATAGTTTTTTTGATAACTCACTCCGTTTCGGGGATATCAACCAAAAATGGACCAGGAGAAAATCAAAACTCGCGTGCTTTAGGCTGCTAAGCGCTCAATTAGCTATTAAAAACAAGACGCTTTGATGGGAGAGTTGAGTGTCTACCTTGGATACTTCTCCAAGATCTTCAATTGCCAAAAGGTATTTCCAAAGGATTTTAGCCGTATCCAGTATCTTTGGTAGTTATTTAAACTTTTCTTAATTGAATCACTAAATGTTACTCATACGCCATCTAAGACCTATAAAAAATGCACTATAACTGCAATTTTTCAGAATATAAACCATTATTTTTGCTAGACAACATCTTGCTACACATCCCTATAAAATACTTTTGTAGTTCCAATGTACTTTTCCAATCGTTGGATCCTGTTGTCCTTATAAAAATTCAAAGTAATAAGTAAAGGTTAAATATTAAAAGTTTGTCATGTTCGTAGCCTTAGTAGACCTGGTATAAGCTGCTAGTTAAAACTGTGTTAGAAGTCGCATAACGCCCCTGTGACTACTCCTACATGCACCCCGTAGTATTGGTATATTTTGCAGGTGATTAACCGCAAAGTTGACGTTCCATCATAAATATTGCCTTCAGGCAGCCATGTGCATGTGTGTCTGTATGCAAGGCAGAATACTCACTACAGCACATACCTATGTACATATAAGTATTTTTGTGCCAACAAATTGCAACAGATTCCTTTAGCTTGCATTTCGTATACTATGCCATTCGTTTACTTACACCTCTTTCCGGTTTTACGTTGTTGTTGCAGCTTCATTCTTAGAAGGTCTCTTGACTAGCTTCTTTTTACCAGCATCCACTCTTTGTATGCTTTGTTTGCATTTTGTTGCTGTTTCAGCAAAAATAGTATAGGAAACAGGATAATAGTAAACCATGGCAGTTATTGCACTACGATGCCAATGACGAATGGCTGCAACCACGCCTTGGAATGTAGAGCAGTGCATTGCTCGCATGTGAACTTACATACATCATTATAAATACATAGAAATGCACAAATACATATGTAAGTGTGGCCGCTGATAACCTCATCGTGATTTGTAATGTTCTTTTAACTTCAAAGGGCGCCAACGTATCGTACAATTTGTTGTTCCTTTTGCGCAATTTATTGGGTGGAGCTCAATTTTGGTGTACTTGACGTGTTTAAGTAGCAATGTTTATTTCGAGGGAGGCTGTTACAATTTGATTAGTAGGTACTTAATTTTTTGTATTCAATTGCTGCAGGTTTGATGGGGTCGCCATACTTTTAAGATCGAAGATATATGCACGCTGTTCAAAAGAGATCCAACTGAAATTCGGTATCCAAAGATTTCAGAAAAATGGAGGATACCGGAAAAGGAGGCGTGGCACATCCAATTCAAGTCGGATTTTTCTAAGTAGATATCTCTGGAAGTGTTAATGTTAGACGACGGAAATGGTGGATAGGAAAAAGGGTTTTAAACGGTTTAGGCGGCGATGTAATTTTTTTATTTAGAGTGAAATTATTACGGAAATAAAAGCTTTTGTGTTGACACTACTAAATATTTTGTAGATCCACTACTTTCTCGGAAAAGGACTGACCGATTTGGATGGAATTTGCTTCATTCTAAAGTTTTATACTTGAGTATTGCCAGTTCTTGCGGCTTAAAGGGTTGCCACCTATATATGTTTTGTAATATTGTTCAAGATATGCCAATATGGGTATCAGAGGAAAGGATTTACCGCCGTATACCAAGGAAGATATTTTCAGGAAGGGTTTCCATATAGGGTTGCCACCCAACGGGAACGGCTCAATTGATTTGAAACCACTTTTGGCATATAAATAGTGCGTTTCATTAAAAAACTTTCTAATCGGGTGTTGCCACTTCAGGTTGTTTACACGGGTGCCACCTATCTAATATTTTTGAAATATTGGGCAAGATATGCCTATATGGGTATCAAATCAAAGATATTTTCGGTGGAATAGCTACGTTGAATTTTTCAAATAGGTTTGACACTTAGAGTTGCCACCTAGCTGCAATTTATTTTTTCCTTCGTGTATCAATCACTATATCCGATTTTACCGATTTGGATACAATTTTTTAAATTTATAGAAAGCTTCATTCGAAGATTTTCTACTTGGATGTTCACACTTGGTACGATTGACGAGGTTGCCACCTATCTTTATTTATTTTAAATATTGAGCAAGATGTGCAGTATTAGTATAAAACAAGATGTTTTCCGCCGTATACCAACGAAGATGTTTTCAGGCAGAGTTGCCACCTAACTGCATTTTAGTTGTTCTCTCGTCTATCGACCACTATTTCCGCAACATATTGACATTGGAGCAGTTTTCAGGGTTGCAAACTACCTGCATTTTTTGAATAATGCAAAATATATAGAGCATTATCTGAATAAATTTAAAACAGAAAATCGTGGTCAATACATCGGGAACAGTATAGCAAAAATTCAATAAAAAATGTACTTAGTTTTTTTTTTTTGCAACTGATAAAACCTTTCTGTAGGGTAGATATTAGGGTGGGTAACTTTTTATCGATGAAATCGACATTGTGGAAAATGTACCAGGGATCACTTCAAGAAACTTTGTCGAAAAACTATAGGTCTAAAATTGGGTTTGACCCCTCGAATTTTTTGGCAAAAGTTCATAACGCTGTGTGGCAGTGAACATTTCTTTTTACGGGGCATTCCCAAAGTTAAGCATAATAAAACTGCATACCCAGAATTTCAAATACATGGTCAGAATGTGAAATTGGGGGAGGGCGAAGGCCCTTTTTCATTATAAAACTTTGATCCGGGATATCATAACTGCTTTTAGAACAATAGCTTCTTAACCAAAGGTTATCAGATTGATCCGTATAATATTTACCGGCCTGACAATTATTCGAATTTTTCCCTTCCCTACAAATCAACCCACTATAGTAGATATACACTTAATCACATACATACACAAATCTGCGCTTAACAAAAACAAGTATTTTACACAGTGCGGGTTCACTATTCTAATGTTGGATAAAATAATGAGAAGGTTGTAAGGAAATACGTTTTGCTAGCCTTCGCATACCGCCATATATACCCTCTCTTATCTTCCTTTATTTTGTTCGCATCCGTGCTTTTTCTTGCTAGCTCAAACTCAGCCCTTGCTCTTGCACATAACCTCATTTACATATTTATACTGTGTATGCGCTAGCGCGTTGCTGGCCTTGTGCCCTTCCTGACCAGCTTAGTCACAGCTGCTGCGCGCTGGCATGCTCTGCATTTAAATGTTGCTTTTTCACTAACTTACTTTTATTTACTTTTAAGATTTAGTGTGGTTTTTTTCAATTTCGTTTGTGAGAGAGAGCTTTCGTTTATTTAAACGCGAAATATACGCTACTTTTGTGTGAGTTGAATGCGAAAAAGTGCGAACACAAAGGAAATCAGCTTGTAGTATTAGCGTTTTTTCTTTCGCATAAATTTTCGATTTTAATAGAATAACACAGTGCAGAAAAATTAGGAACACTAAGCTTTTGGAATTTTTTATATCTGTATGCTTTATAGTTTTATAATAACGAAGCTTTAAGTTTGAAAGCAAAATAAAATATTTTTAAATTAAAGTAAATGGCTTTATTACGAGGAAGAATATATGAACTAGGCAGACCAGTTTTCGATCAAGGTATATATGGACCCTTAAAATTAAAAAAAAAAAAAAAAAAATACACTGTGGAACAAAATTGAAGTTTTTGAAAATCCCACTGGATTTCTCAACGCTTTTTGAAGCTTTTGGGTGTGCTGAATCAAAATCTGAAGTCGAATTTTTCGGCACCCTAGGTTTTCTCTCCAAAGGATGGCTTGTAAAACCATCGATAATTATATATTTTTTTTTATTTTAAATAATTTAACAATTTTTCTGGTGTCAAAAAACCATAATTTAATTTTGGTTTCAATATCTAGCGTCATACTGATGTGTCATAGTGCAACAAACTGTGGTATAGTAAGTTATTAAAAAAAAAATATTTAAAACAAGTAAGGAAAGCTGTCTTTTTAACATCGACATTACACATTCTAAAATAGCAACATTTACGAAATTTCACGTTCCTACCGATATAATTACAGGAGTTATCTACCAAAATCCGTTTATCGGAACAATCGATTGTATGGGGGCTATGTGAAACATTTATCCCATTTCAATGATTTTCAACATCAATATTTTACATATAAAAATAGCGATGCTTCCAAAATTTCACGTTCCTATGTGTTTAATTACAGGACTTATAGCCCAAAATCCGCTTATCGGAATAATCATTTGTATGGGAGCTATGTGAAATATTTATCCCATCTCTATGATTTTCAGCATCGATATTTCACATATAAAAATAGCAACACTTATAAAATTTCACGTTCCTTCGTGTTTAATTACAGGAGTTATAGCCCAAAATCCGTTTATCGGAATAATCGATTGTATGGGAGCTATGTGGAATATTTATCAATGATTTTCAACATCGATATTTCGCATATAAAAATAGGGATACTTCCAAAATTTCACGTTCCTACCTATATAATTACAGGAGTTATCTACCAAAATCCGTTTATCGGAACAATAGATTGTATGGGGGCTATGTGAAATATTTATCCAATCTCGATGATTTTCAACATCGATATTTCACATATAAAAATAGCAATACGTCCAAAATTTCACGTTCCTACGTGTTTAATTACAGGAGTTATAGCCCAAAATCCGTTTATCGGAATAATCGATTGTATGGGAGCTATGTGAAATATTTATCCCATCTCTATGAGTTTCAACATCGATATTTTACATATAAAAATAGCAACACTTACAAAATTTCACGATCCTACGTGTTTAATTACATGAGTTATAGCCCAAAATCCGTTTATCGGAATAATCGATTGTATGGGAGCTATGTGAAATATTTATCCCATCTCTATGATTTTCAGCATCGATATTTCACATATAAAAATAGCAACACTTATAAAATTTCACGTTCCTTCGTGTTTAATTACAGGAGTTATAGCCCAAAATCCGTTTATCGGAATAATCGGTTGTATGGGAGCTATATGTTATATTGGTCCGATCTTGCTGTTTCCGACAAATGATTCCTATATTGGAAAATGGTGGCCGCATACCAAATTTCGGCCAAATATCTCAAAAACTGAGGGACTAGTTTGCGTTCAAACAGACAGACAGACAGACGGACAGACAGACAGACGGACAGACGGACATGGCTAAATCAACTCATCTCGTCATCCTGATCATTTCGGTATACTTATTGATGGGTCTATCTCTTCTTCTTCTCATATTTACAAACATCGGACCAAAGTTATAATACCATTTCATGTTCATGAAAGGTATAAAAATTATATAAGTAAGCCCATTGCCCACTAGCGAAGAAAGATTCTGCTTCCAACAATGCTATTTAGGCAGGGACTTTGTTGACCGAGATCAAAGCCCGCTCGGAAGCAAAACATTTCTAGTAAAATTCATTACGAATTAGTCCGTAGATCGCTTTCGCCAGCGTGAATTAGTACTAGAAGTATAGCGTGTAATGTTGTTTGTAGCTTTTCTATGAGTTTTCTTCAAAAACAAAAACATAATAATTCAACATGAAATTTCAATAGGAATTATTATCCCGGTCTATAGCTCACAAAAATTCTTACTTATATGTAAAAATGCAAGGCCACTAAAACAAAATCCAAAAAAATTATAAATAACATTTTTCTTACTACTACCGATCTCTGAACAAACTGGTGAGAAAACCTAGGATGACTTGAAAAATTTGACTTCAGATTAGGATTGAGCACACCCAAAAGCTTTAGAAATCGATGAGAAAGTCTCTGGGATTTTTTGTCTGTTGTACAGTGTTATTAAAGGCTATTCCTAGAAAAATAATAAATATAGTTTAAAAAACTAAAACTCACGCTTTTAAAGAGTATTGAACTAAAAAGTTGAAAATAATTAAAAAACGAGTACTAATTATTGTGGTAAAAGCGTGGTCCGCTTGTGCCATAATTTTCGTAAATCGATCGCCCGACGCTTTTTTCACAATACAACTAGTTTTTTATTTAAATTATTTTTTACTTTTTAGTGCAATATTCTTTAAAAGTGGGTGTTTTAGTTTTATAAACTATATTTAATTTTTACTTTTATATATCGAAATAAACCGCGGTCCAAACGAAACCTCTGGACCACCCCTTTCATTTGATACACACTTTATAGGCAAATTTTTATTACAATTTGGCAACTCAGTTATCGATATACATATATATCGAAATATACCGCAGTTAAACGAAACCTACATACCTACCCTTTCGTATGATACCCATATTGTGGATCAATTGCAAGGTTTTTGGGCAACAATATTATGAGCGATAAATTAATAGAAATATATCAAAGTCCAAACGAAACTCCCCTTTGGGTTGATACCCATATTGTAGGCAATTTTCAATGTTTTTTGGCAACCACATTATGAGCTATAACTCAGTTATCGAAAATATATCGATGTCCAAATGAAACCTGTGACCTTCCTTGTCTACAAATTTCAAGGTTATTGGGCACCACGTTTTGACCTATAATTCAACTATCTATAAATATATCGAAGTCCAAATGAAACTTGTGGCCTTCTCTTATCGTTTGATACTATGTTGTAGGCATATTTCAAGGTTTTTGGGACAGTCATAGGCCACTAACGCTTAGACTGAAGTAGAGTTACATACAAGTGCAGCTAATAAAGCGTTTTTACCACGCTTTCATTAGGTTCACTTGTATGTTTGCTTGTTTGTTTGTTTGTTTGCTTGCTTGTATGTATGTAACTCTCGTTCGGTCTAAGCCCCAGTGGCCCAAAAACCGTAAAATGTTCCTACAATATGGGTATCAAACGAAAGGGGAAGGCCCCAGGTTTCATTTGGACATCGATATATTTCGATAAATTTATCGATAACTGAGTTATCGGTCAAAATGTGGTTGCCCGAAAACCTTAAAATTTCCCTACAATATGGGTATCAAACGAAAGGTGAAGGCCCCAGGTTTCATTTGGGCATCGACATATTTCGATAAATTTATCGATAACTGAGTTATCGGTCAAAATATGATTGCCCAAAAACCTAAAAAATTCCCTACAATATGGGTATCAAACGAAAGGTGAAGGCCCAGGTTTAATTTGGACATCGACATATTTCGATAAATTTATCGATAACTGAGTTATCGGTAAAAATATGATTGCCCAAAAACCTAAAAAATTCCCTACAATAAGGGTATCAAACGAAAGGTGAATGCCCCAGGTTTCACTCGGACATCGATATATTTCGATAAATTTATCGATAACTGAGTTATCGGTCAAAATGTGGTTGCCCGAAAACCTTAAAATTCCCTACAATATGGGTATCAAACGAAAGGGGAAGGCCCCAGGTTTCATTTGGACTTCGTATATATTTCGATAAATTATCGATAACTGAGTTATCGGTCAAAATGTGGCTGCCCCAAAACCTTAAAATTTCCCTACAATATGGGTGTCAAACGAAAGGGGAAGGCCACAGGTTTCATATGGACTTCGAGATATTTCGATAAATTTATCGATAACTGAGTTATTGTCAAAATGTGAGGCAAATACCTTAAAATTTCCTAACAATATGGGTATCAAACGAAGTGGAAGTCCAGAGGTTTCGTTTGGACTGCTGAATTTTTACCACGCTTTTATTAGGTTCACTTGTATGTTTGCTTGTTTGTTTGTTTGTGTGTTTTGCTTGCTTGTATGTATGTAACTCTCGTTCGGTCTAAGCCCCAGTGGCCCAAAAACCGTAAAATGTCCCTACAATATGGGTATCAAACCAAAGGGGAAGGCCCCAGGTTTCATTTGGACTTCGATATATTTCGATAAATTGATCGATAACTGACTTATCGGTCAAAATATGATTGCCCAAAAACCTAAAAAATTCCCTACAATATGGGTATCAAACGAAAGGTGAATGCCCCAGGTTTCACTCGGATATCGATATATTTCGATAAATTTATCGATAACTGAGTTATCGCTCAAAATGTGGTTGCCCGAAAACCTTAAAATTTTCCTACAATATGGGTATCAAACGAAAGGGGAAGGCCCCAGGTTTCATTTGGACTTCGATATATTTCGATAAATTGATCGATAACTGACTTATCGGTCAAAATATGATTGCCCAAAAACCTAAAAAATTCCCTACAATATGGGTATCAAACGAAAGGTGAATGCCCCAGGTTTCACTCGGATATCGATATATTTCGATAAATTTATCGATAACTGAGTTATCGCTCAAAATGTGGTGTGGTTGCCCGAAAACCTTAAAATTTCCCTACAATATGGGTGTCAAACGAAAGGGGAAGGCCACAGGTTTCATTTGGACTTCGATATATTTCGATAAATTTATCGATAACTGAGTTATTGTCAAAATGTGAGGCCAAATACCTTAAAATTTCCTAACAATATGGGTATCAAACGAAAGTGGAAGTCCAGAGGTTTCGTTTGGACTGCTGAATTTTTACCACGCTTTCATTAGGTTCACTTGTATGTTTGCTTGTTTGTTTGTTTGTTTGCTTGCTTGTATGTATGTAACTCTCGTTCGGTCTAAGCCCCAGTGGCCCAAAAACCGTAAAATGTCCCTACAATATGGGTATCAAACGAAAGGGGAAGGCCCCAGGTTTCATTTGGACTTCGATATATTTCGATAAATTGATCGATAACTGACTTATCGGTCAAAATATGATTGTCCAAGAACCTAAAAAATTCCCCACAATATGAGTATCAAACGACAGGTGAAGGCCCCAGGTTTCATTTGGACATCGACATATTTCGATCAATTTATCGATAACTGAGTTATCGGTCAAAATATGATTGCCCAAAAACTTTAAAATTTCCCTACAATATGGGTATCAAACGAAAAGTGAAGGCCCCAGGTTTCATTCGGACTTCGATATATTTCGTTAAATTTATAACTCAGCTATCGATAAACTTATCGAAATATATCGAAGTCCAAATGAAACCTGGGGCCTTCGCCTTTCCTTTGATACTCATATTGTGGGGAATTTTTTAGGTTCTTGGACAATCATATTTTGACCGATAACTCAGTTATCGATAAATTTATCGAAATATATCGAAGTCCAAATGAAACCTAGGGCCTTCCCCTTTCGTTTGATACCCATATTGTAGGAAAATTTTAAGGTTTTCGGGCAACCACATTTTGACCGATAACTCAGTTATCGATAAATTTATCGAAATATATCGATGTCCAAATAAACCTGGGGCCTTCCCCTTTCGTTTGATACCCATATTGTAGGAAAATTTTAAGGTTTTCGGGCAACCACATTTTGACCGATAACTTAGTTATCAATAAATTTTTCGAAATATGTCGATGTCCAAATGAAACCTGGGGTCTTCACCTTTCGTTTCATACCCATATTGTAGGGAATTTTTTAGGTTTTTGGGCAACCACATTTTGACCGATAACTCAGTTATCGATAAATTTATCGAAATATATCGAAGTCCAAATGAAACCTGGGGCCTTCCCCTTTCGTTTGATACCTATATTGTAGGGAAATTTTAAGGTTTTCGGGCAAACACATTTTGACCGATAACTCAGTTATCGATAAATTTATCGAAATACATCGAAGTCCAAATGAAACCTGGGGCCTTCCCCTTTCGTTTGATACCTATATTGTTGGGAAATTTTAAGGTTTTCGGGCAACCACATTTTGACCGATAACTCAGTTATCGATAAATTTATCGAAATATATCGATGTCCAAATAAACCTGGGGCCTTCCCCTTTCGTTTGATACCCATATTTTAGGGACAATTTACGGTTTTTGGGCCACTGGGGCTTAGACCGAACGATAGTCACATACACACAAGCAAGCAAATAAACAAACATACAAGTGAACCTAATAAAAGCGTGGTAACAAAAAGAGTTGCCACCTGTTAAAAAATTGCATTTTTCCTGTATAGTTTGCTTGACGTTTAACGTTGAAATGTCAAATAAAATTTGTTAGTCTATTAATTTAAAAACTTTTTATAAAGAGTTGCCCACTGTTTACAAATAATTTTTTTCATATTAGATGGTTTGAAAATTATTAATTTATTAGCATTAAAAAATGTTGCCACCTCTTTACAAATAATTTTTTCCTATTAGATAGTTTCAAAATGAGCAATTTATTATAATTAAAAAAATGTTGCCACCTGTTAAAAATACTTCAGTTTAATCTTTATATGTAATACACGAAGGAACTTTTTTTGCAGAGCATCAGATTTTCACCATTAGCAAATGTAAGAGTTCAACTTGTAGACGTGCAGCATGATATATTCTTTTTCGAAAGGGTTGCCGTCTGTTGAAAATTTGATTTTTCATGCATAGCTTTCTTAATTATTTTTTAAGTTTAGTTTAATTTGTTTAGTTTTTACAGATGGGGTGCTAAGAGAAAGGCTCAGTCTTATTTTTTGGAAAAGTGTCGCCACCTGATTAGTGGGTTATTTATTATAGTCTTTATAATAAATTGAATTTTAATTATTGTCTGTTGTCTTCCCTAATGATTATGGCGTTTGATGCCAAAGGGACTTACTAGTTTTTTTATTAACTGTCTAAAAATTAAGAGAAAACAACATCAATGTCAGCTCTACTTCCTACTACGTTCCTTATATTACTAAGTACAACAAAATTCACAGAATAGCGTGGGAAAATAAATAAAAATGCATTAAAAAACTTTAAGTCATAAAGGGCAAGCTATGACAGGGTTGCCAGCTGCACACCCACCTCGATAGCCACTGCATAATCAGTAGTTTGTATACATATGCATTTCAGTAATTATGTATATACTTAAAAGTGCTTGAACTTAACATTGTTGATAAGTGTTAAGTGGGTAAATGCATTTACAAAAGAATCAACCAGCGACCGACGTCTGAATGGGTTGAAGAACTACTGCGTATTAAAATAATAAAACTATGTAGGTAAATAACAGAATAAATAACTATGTATAAAAGGGTTATAAAATGAAAATGAGTTTTACTTACAGAAATTTATGAGCAAAATTTAAATCCAACTGATGCCCTGAGGCTCTTTCTCTTGATAGCTACTGAAGGTTATTACTGCTTCTTTGAGTTTTGCAAATATTAACAAAATAATTAAGGAAAATAAAGTAGATTTTGTTCAATGAGGTTAAAAGACGCTAGGAGTAATCGAGATTTATGAACCTCTAGGAGTGGAGGAGGTGATGGCGATTACCAAAGAAGGCTTTGGATGACCTACATATATATATGAGCTCTACATCGAGTTAGTAAACGAATTGAAACCCAGCGGAGGAGTTGACTGCTTCATGTTGGGCGATTGAAGGAGGATGTTCCAGCACAAAAAGAACTCTTACCGGCACAAAGTGATAGAAGTAGTGTGTCTAAAATGGAGCTAGGACACCCAACCCCATTTTCGTATTCATAATCCTACTGATAATCACATAATCCCATGCTTATTAAGTGAGAAGGTGAGTAGCTAAAATCTAATATTTAAGTTAATAAGTATTTAACTTTTTGTGCAAAACAACAAGATATGTCACAATAAATGCTTGAAAGAGATATTTCCGCATATAAAAATTTGTATATAATGAGTGATCGATATTTCTGGGGTTTAGCGATAGCTGCTGCCAATTGGAAACACCATGGTCAGCTGTCATCTTATATTCAATTATTTTTCGAATTTTCCAAAAATTAAAAAAAGTTAAAAAAGAAAAAAAAATTTTTAATAATAAAAAATTTAACAAAAAATTTAATTAAATTAAAAACAAATACAAAAACAAAAAAAAAAAAGAAAAAAATGAAAAATTAAATAAATTAAAATAAAATAAAATAAAAATATTAATATAAATTATAATATAAAAAATACAAATAAAAATTAAGTAAAATAAAATGAAATAAAATAAAATAAAATAAAATAAAAAAATAAAATAAAATAAAATAAAATAAAATAAAATAAAATAAAATAAAATAAAATAAAATAAAAAAATAAAATAAAATAAAATAAAATGAATTAAATTAAAATAAAATAAAACAAAATAAAATAAAATAAAATAAAGTAAAATTAAATAAAATAAAATAAAATAAAATAAAATAAAATAAAATAAAATAAAATAAAATAAAATAAAATAAAATAAAATAAAATAAAATAAAATAAAATAAAATAAAATAAAATAAAATAAAATAAAATAAAATAAAATAAAATAAAATAAAATAAAATAAAATATAATAAAATAAAATAAAATAAAATAAAATAAATTGTTGTTGGGTTTTAGTTTTTAAGCTTGCCGCTTTTACAGTTGAATCTTAACTAGTGGGCTTACTCTAGCTTATAAAAATTCCCTACAGGGTATATGCACGTATGCACATTTTGGCTTCGCTTGCAACGAAATCACTTCCTACAAACTTTGTATATTAATTTTATACTGTTGCGGTTGCTGCTGATGTTGTGTTCTTTAAAAGCAGCTTTGTTGTGCTACACTAACACTAATCACAAAAGTACCAAATAATAGTCATACGAGAATGCATACACCTCTATACACATTTGTTCTAATAAGTATAAACATGTGTACTAAATATCAAGTTATGCATATCGTTAGTGTCGCCTAAGTCCCACAGGAAGAAAACATAAGACCACACTCAACTTACACAGAGAGACTAGCAGACTATTCACGTTTACCTTTCAATGCTGCGCCTGACTTTATTGTTAGCTTTTTGCATTATTACAGGTTTCTACATATATGTATCTATGCACATATGGATATAGTTACATACATGCGCTCTTTTTCATCTGCCGCTTGAAAATTTTGCCTGGCCTCCACTGTATTTTGGACCGAGTAGCTTTTCGTACCACAAGCGCTCTGCTGTGGGATGGTGACAAACCGCAACACTAAGCTGCTTGTCTGCGTGCGGTTCGTTGGCTTATATGGCTGTGGACAGAAAATCATATGCATACATCTCATATAAGTTTGTGTGCGTGTGTGTGCCTGAGCTTGCTCATTCATATATACGCAAATTGTTTCACACGAGTATTTTGTTATTATTATTATGGTTTTAATAGCTTCTATAGATAGCTTTCTGTTATGCTGCAATGCTCGTTTGCTGACTTACAAATGAGGTATAAACAAATGTCAATAAATAGGCCACGAAGAGAAGTTACTTCTCGGAATTGATGTTATTGAGTGCTGACATCTACTTATAAAGCTATTTATAGAAACCGTATAAAAGGCGCACAAATGTTTTTAAGTAAATTTAAGTCTAATGTGTTTTGCTCTGTTTTGTGACGTTAATGTGCAAAATAAATAATAAGGGTATTCGTGTAATTTCTTATTTGCATCGTATTTATGCTATACCTCTTACATTTACGACATCGTATATCATGTTTCAAAATTTGTATGAAAAATGTTTTGCACATTCATCGTAAATTTAAGCATGAAATTTGGCTCGTAAACGACGTGCTAAATATACGAAGTCAAAAATGAATGATTGACATCTAGGGTTGCCACCTTTTCAAACCCCCAGACCCCAGGATTGAAATTTTAAAAAAAATTTTTTTTTTTTTTATTTACTTAGAAAACAATCCAGTTCGACTGAATAAAAAACAAAAAAGCATAGGTACGTATGTAAATTTCACATTTTTGCAGGTGCATACATTTCAAAGGCAAGTTATGTCTATAAATGATACATATAATTAATTTTAAATATTATATTTTTCCTTGTTTCACGATACATACATAAGTATAGGTAAAATAAACTTATTTTTTAAAACTGTACTTTTCGTTAGTCAAAGCTTTTTGCAAAAGAGGCTTTTGTTGTGGTTGCTTTAAGAACTCTAAAAACTCGGAACAAGTCATATTAAAATTTGTTCTTGTACAAAGCTCGGCTTTGACTAGATCTACTCTCATTTTGTTTCTATCGCCCCTCCAAACAGATTCCATTATTGAGAATATACGTTCCACGAAGGCGTTGCTAACAGGAATACTTAATGTTTTGGAAACAACTTTAAATAACTCAGTCATTGCTGAGTTTTTAAAAACTGAGACCCATGCATTACTAACAGATGTACAATCTTTTCGTATATGGGATAAAACGTTATTAACAGCATGTATTTCATCATAAGCCTCATCAATGTTATTATCTACATTTAATAACTGTGAAACTTGTATAACACTATCTAACGTCAGCTCTCTAGTCAAAATGTTCAAATTTCCAAGAACTGCCATTGGATTATCATCAAAGTTATAATACTTATTAATATAACACAAGGCTCTTTTATACACATTCAGGGCATTATCTTTAAATTCTTTTTGTTTCCTTTCAGGAAAATTTTTAATTTTTGATTTTACCGTTGCTCCGAAAAACTTATCATTAATTCTATTCTCTAGTTTGCTCTTAAAAGAAAGCATAATGTCATGTAATTCTGTAGCAGTTATGCTAGCCTTTTCCAAAATGAGAATAGCTTCGCACATTATATTAAGATAATGTGAAATGAAATATAAATATAAATCAGGTATATCAAACGAATCTAAATTGGATGC
This sequence comes from Campiglossa producta, assembly GCA_964058755.1. Classification (NCBI taxonomy): domain Eukaryota; kingdom Metazoa; phylum Arthropoda; class Insecta; order Diptera; family Tephritidae; genus Campiglossa; species Campiglossa producta. Next base: position 123,024,577 of record CAXKVI010000002.1, on the reverse strand, counting down.
ATCATGTCCCTGTGGTTTTATTATACTGTATATAAAAGGATCGCACTCTTCTTCTTGTTGCAAAAAATATTGTTTTATTGCAGGCCAACAAAGTATGACTCTATCTACAGCGGCTTTTAGGCTCAACCATCTGGTTGGAACGTTTCTTAACATCTGTGCAAACTCCAAATCGAAAAATTCAAAAAGCGTCTTCAACTCCCTGACGTTGACAGTACTCGTGCTAAATTCCGAATAAATTTTGTTAACAAGTGTTTCGATATCAAGAGGTAATTGTTTGCAACTAAATTTAGCAGCATTATGAATAACATGTGCATTGCAATTAGCTTTTACAATAAATTCGTTCTCTAGTAATAGTTTTTGGTATACAGAGTTCTTCACTCCGTAATTAACAGCTGCCTTGTCTGCTGAATAGGCTGATATGTGCTCCATATTCAGGTCCAACTCAAACAGGCATTTTTGTATTTTGTTAAATATTGCTTGTGAGGATTCATATTCATCAGTATAAAAATCAATCTGTTGTTTTGTATGCCTTGATCAGCAAGAAAGTAGCTTATAGCAATAGGGAAAAGTTTTTTGCATCCACGAAGCATCTGATGAAATTGAAAAATAAACTGGGGTTTGAGAGTTCTTTATATCATTCAGCACCAATTGGATGGCTTTAGGAAAAAGTACGTTTTCTACAAGAGTAGTCGCCTTTGTTCGTCCGCAGTGAACAGATGTAGACAGTGCACTGTCGCGAAAAATCTTACAATTTATTTTAATACCGCAGTCTGTGCTATTGTAACTATGTTGATGCATTACAGCATGATAAACCATCGACAACTCCGCTATTGCAGATTGCAATTCTTCGGTAGAATCTTTTTTCGGTATAAATGCTGTAATCAATGACGAATACTTATAAGCGTTCATACCTGCAATATGCTTTGCAGAATTCATATGAGTTTTAATTGCTTTTGTCGCTCCATGTTTAATAAGAAAAGTAATGTTGCATACTTGACATCTTCCCACAAAATCCGATTCTTTTCGAAGCCAGCTTTTATATTCTGGATGCGATAACCACTTCTCATTAAAAGAACACATGTACGGCTTTTTGAAAGCACCCTCCATAATTATTGCAATGTACTAGATAAAAACGTAATTTAATTTTATGTTTTCTCAAATTTTACAAAAACTTACATAGTTTTATACTAGTATATGTAGAGAACGAAAAACACCGCGCGAACAAACAACGATTGTAAATAATTTGCATAGCACAGCAGATAGAGATGTGATAACACTATCGAGAACAAAAAACACACACAGCACAAAAAGTACCTATTGCACGGTCATGCGTGAGTGAGTACCTGCTAGACGGTCAATATTTATGCGTGAGTGTGTTTGAAAACCATAAAACAAAATCTCTAATCACTAAATGAAATGAAGAAAAGAAAAAATGTATGAACTCGATGGTTAACCACTGAAAATTTTCCAACCCCCCGAATTTTTGAGGTGAACCCCAGACCCCAGCACTGGATCACAAACCCCTGAATTTAGGGGCCAAAAACCCCTATCTGGCAACCCTATTGACATCTCATTAATTAAATTGAAATTTCAAATAAAATAATTTACAAAATTTTGAAAATTTCACGAAAAATTTTTAAATTGTGTTGGAACTTGGAAGTGTGTGACAGATCTAGCTTTCTTAGGTGAAAACGTTGACTACATGTCCCGCATAATAAGCTGGGCCGATGTTCTTGGTGTAGATTGTAGAAAGAATTTTGCTTTAGAATTTTTCAAAATTTTAAATTTTTTTAATTTTTTAATAGCAACTTGAAATTAAAAAAAAAAATAAAACAAAATAAAACAAGTAAGGAAAGCTGTCTTCGGCTGTGCCGAAGGCTAAATACCTTTCCTGAATAAGCGTCACGATTTTCACTGTTTGATCCCAGTACAGCCTGTGTGAATTTAACTTCCGCTCATACCGAAATTATCGGAACTATCGATTATATGGGGGCGATGTGTTATATTGGTCCAATCTCATTGATTTTTAACACCGACATTCCACATTCTAAAATAGCAATAGTTACGAAATTTCACGTTCCTACCTATATAACTACAGGAGTTATCTACCAAAATCCGTTTATTGGAACAATCGATTGTATGGGGGCTATGTGAAATATTTATCCCATCTCGATGATTTTCAACATCGATATTTCAGATATAAAAATAGCAATACGTCCAAAATTTCACGTTCCTACGTGTTTAATTACAGGAGTTAAAGCCCAAAATCCGTTTATAGGAATAATCGATTGTATGGGAGCTATGTGAAATATTTATCCCAGCTCGATGATTTTCAACATCGATACTTCACATATAAAAATAGCGATACGTCCAAAATTTCACGTTCCTACGTGTTTAATTACAGGAGTTATAGCCCAAAATCCGTTTATCGGAATAATCGATTGTATGGAAGCTATGTGAAATATTTATCCCAGCTCGATGATTTTCAACATCAATATTTCACATATAAAAATAACAACACTTAAAAAATTTCACGTTCCTACGTGTTTAATTACAGGAGTTATAGCCCGAAATCCGTTTATCGGAACAATCGATTGTATGGGAGCTATGTGAAATATTTATCCCATCTCGATGATTTTCAACATCGATATTTCACATATAAAACTAGCAATACTTACAAAATTTCACGTTCCTAGGTGTTTAATTACAGGAGTTATAGCCCAAAATCCGTTTATCGGAACAATCGATTGTATGGGAGCTATGTGAAATATTTATCCCAGCTCGATGATTTTCAACATCAATCAGGAGTTATAGCCCAAAATCCGTTTATCGGAACAATCGATTGTATGGGAGCTATATGTAATATCGGTCCGATCTTGCTCGTTCCAACAAATGATTCCTAAATATCTCAAAAACTGAGGGACTAGTTTGCGTTCAAACAGACAGACAGACAGACAGACAGACGGACAGACGGACATGGCTAAATCAACTCATCTCGTCATCCTGATCATTTCGGTATACTTATTGATGGGTCTATCTCTTCTTCTTCTCATACTTACAAACATCGGACCAAAGTTATAATACCATTTCATGTTCATGAAAGGTATAAAAATACAAAAAAAAAAAAAATTATAAAAAAAACATTAGTTAAAGTAAGTTTAAAAAACAAAATAAATAAAAAAATTGAAATAAAGTAAAATAAGAGAAACTAAAATAAAAAACAAAAAAAAATACAAGAAAATAAAATTATAAAAAAGCATTAGTTAAAGTAAGTTAAAAAAAAAAAATAAATAAAAAAATTGAAATAAAATAAAATAATATAAGATAAAATAAGAAATAAAAAAATAGAATAAAAAAATATTTTTAATTTAAAATGTTTTTAAAATGGACTAAAAACTGGAAAATAAGTTCCCCTCTGCCTACATAGATTCTTCACCACGTAAAGCTTATCTGGAACATTTGTGAGTGGGAATTCTTGTAGGTATTAAATAGTACTTGGAGTTTGAAATGTATAAAAACATTGGCGCACGCTAAAGATGGTTCGCATAAATTTCTAACAATCTTATTACCGATATGAGCTATTCTAAAAAAAAACATCTTTTCACGATATAGCAAGCGCCAAATGTTTTTATACATTTCAAACTCCAAGTACTATTTAATACATATAAGAGTTCCCACTCACAAATGTTCCAGATAAGCTTTACGTGGTGAAGAATCTATGTAGGCAGAGGGGAAATTATTTTCCAGTTTTTAGTTCATTTTATTAGTTGTGAGTCTGTGAAAATTTCTAAGATTGTAATTGGATATTCTGTGTCATATAACTTAACGAAAGCGTAAATATATACATTTAACAGCTCAGTTAGATGAACGATATAGATAAATTTATGTGAAGACTTTTTATTTTAAAATTCCCATTAATTTAATTTTTGACCCATTATTTAGCATATTCTTCTATTTTTGTCTAGCTTTGAAAAACTGCATTGCGAACAGCGTAATCGAATTGGGTAATTTTTCGAGGTGTTTACACACTAAACTCCTCGCGGAAGTTTACCGAATTTGTGTAAACTTCGTTCCATAAAAATTTTGACAATTCATTTACGCATTCGGCAATTTTCTACGTTTACACACTTTACGCGGTGTGTCTATGGTTATATGAATAAAATTATTATTTTTTAAGCATTATAAAACACATTATCTTTCCTTTGTGCAACAGTGACTGCGCCTAAATGTATGCAGATGAAATATTCGACATTTTAAAAAATAAAATAAAATAAAATAAAACAGTAAAAAAGCACAATTACCATGTCGTAAAAATAAATAAAAAAGAAAATGAAATAAATCAAAAGAAATAAACAAAACAAAATTAGTAAATTAAAACAAAGTATGTAAAATTAAAGAAAAAAAAAACTAAAATTGGTTAACTATGCTTGAATTTGTACTTAAAAGAATAGCATTGAAAAACCAATCCAAGTAAGCAGACGTAATGAAAAAATCCAAATCCAAACAAATAGGCAGTGGAAGAAGTTTTATCAAGAAATTAAATGACATTTTTTAGCATTCGAAAGAAAGTCGTTTATGTAATCGTATTAAGCCGTTTTTGGATGCTTTTTACGATTTTTGCCCCAACTACATATATTTTTCGCTATACTTATTTGACTGTAATTTTTTTATAAAGTACAATTTCTACCTCCTGCTAGGTGAACGATTATTTTTTGAAACCACCCTTTGCTGATATATCGCTTTTCGAAAGAAGCTTACTTTGCTGTCCAGAGCATATAAAAGAACTAAAAGCCAGCATAAATTCGAAAGCCTTAGCTGATAATGCATAAAAAGGGGCATTTATGTGCGTGGGTGTTTTTCACATTTGACTATATAGCCCTTTAGCTAGTTTTGCAACTACTCAATCCCGCAACAAGTCAACTAGTCATTCAACCAACCGCATACGCAATCCGCTTGAATTATTGGCGCTTCAGTTGTTGCGGTAATGTGGTGTAGTTGTTTTTGCTTTTGATTTAACAATTTCTTCTTATGCTACCATATAAGATGCTTGCTTTTTGCATTTTGTTTTTTACAAGTTTTGCTTCATAGCGCAGAGCAAGACATCTCCATTTTACTACGTTTACCTTTCACAATTTTTTTTTTGTTTTACTTCCTGCTTCTACTTGCGACTTGTTGCTTTTGCTCTTATTGTTAATACTTCCTGTACTATCGAGTTATTTCTTTTTGTTTTGCCCTTTTTTTGTTATTGTTTCATATTTAGTTTCTCCTGCTCGTCATAGAAAACCGCAAGATTCAAAGTATTTTAAAGTTATTCACTTACTCATATACATATTGTTGTTGTTGTTTTTGCGGAATTTATCAAAAAGATTTCTTAGTATGTAGTTTATCTGCTTACTCTCTCACATACACACACACATGCAAAGCTAAGGAATAAAGTTAAACTCAGCTGCATAGAGATTAAATTAAAATTGCACGTGTGGTAGCTTTTACTATTATCCTTTATACTTTTATGAATGTGAGTAAAGGCAAAGCAATGCATTGCAGTGGAGCATACACTGCGTATGATGAACATGTCTAGTTATATGTGAATAAGGCTGGATCAGTTTTTATGAGAGTGATTTTTTGCTATCGTTCGGGACATATTCTGCGATGATCCATGCTCCTGTATTTTGCAGAACTAAGCCCTTAGTCTGTTAAATTTCACATCCTTGGACTGAGGTTGTGTTAGTGAAAGAGCAGTAATCGCACCAATGAAATTATTTGATCTGTTTATGCTCCCTCGCTCACTAACATCACTGAGGCGTATGTTGTGAGCGACTGAGCATAGCAAACGACAGTCATTGATTGGCCAGTGCGATAATAGCGCTTTCACAAGCGCAGCAACAATTTCATCGTTTGAGAGGCCAAGTGAAGAGCGTAATTGTCTCGGACAATTGAAGACATGCATGGATGAAGGGGGTATGTCGCATTCTCACTCAATTTCTGTTTTCGGCATTGGTGAATAGTTTTTATGCAGATCTATATTTCTGTCTTATCAGAATCTGCCTATCGTGAAAATTGTAGAAGATAATTCATGGATGAAGGGGGTATGTACACAACTTTTCAATATGAATTGTGGAAGAAGGGGGTATGTTCCGTTTTTTTTCATATAAAGTACTAAACATAAACTTATGGTTTTTATTGCATATTATGCAACGTCTTTTATGGCTTTGCATACATTTTTTGTCAGTTTTCCATAAACATTTGAAAAAACCTCAAATGTTTAAGCAAAACTTTAAAGTCAATTTTCTCGTTTCACTCAAAATGCGACATACCCCCTTCATCTATGCATATCTTCAATTGTCCTACTAGGTACCTACGCCTTTTCCTTCAATTGTATAAAGATAGATATGGCTCACCATAATTCCTCTATATTGCATTGCTTAGTGAGGAAAAGTTTAAGAACTAAGCATTTTATACTTGAAAGATATGTGTAAATAATAGCTTCAAGGCTGTTGTTTATAAATACATACAAACATATGTACAAAACCTATCCTTTATAATATATTTATACGTTGCGCACAAGTTCAAATCTGTGTTAGTAAGTTTTATAGGTGCTTTAAGCCACAAATGAGATTAAAGATTTTATTTTGAAATTATCCTTTTTCTGACAAGAAAGTTCTTTTAAGTTTTAAAAATTTTTCAGATGTAAAAGATTTTGTTATAAAAATAATCGTCATTTGGTGATAGGTAAAAAAATATAAATAATGTGCCACCTTTAGTGAGATTTACTGTGTTTCAAATTTAAGTTGATTACTGTGTTATGCAAATGTTTTTTTAAGTACCTTCTCTGAACATTTGTTCCGTATCCTTAGCGGATCATGATCTTCATCATTTCCCTTTACTCTTGTTGTGGGACAGAGCCTGAACGGGGAAAGAAACTGATTACGGTAGAACCATGTAATTTTGCACAAGATATAGTGGAATTATACCTGATGAAATTGGACGAAATCACTTCCCGACCACGCTCACTTTTGATATGAAAAAATTGACATCATTCAGTATGGTAAATAGCTAAAATGGTATTATTTAGTAGATGAATCCTCTTGGTCATTATATTGCGATTTTCTGTTAAATTTTAAAAGTGGGCGTGGCACCGCTATAACTATTATGCAAAGTATGTTAAATTGATGCTTAGAATGCTGAGAAGACCCATTACTAATGTTATGTCAGTTTTCGCGATATTTGTCGCTTATTAATATAGAATCGAAAATTTCTTCAGTTAATTGTTTCCATACATTCTAGGGCCTATATCATTCTTAAGTGGTATTTTTATCCCGTTATGAAAACTAGCGATGGGTAGTTAATGTTCGGTTTACCCCATGGTACAATCAACAGGTAAAAGCAGAAGGGAAAATACAACTCTAAAAATAGGCGTAGATGGGAAATGCAACCCTACTGTGTATTTTGCTGGTAGCTTTCGGCTCCGAAATATCAGTTATTGTTTACAAATTCGTCCGTCAAAGTGATGGAAAAAATTAGAAATAAATTTTTTATTTGACGTGTTACTCCGCTCAAGCAAAGTTTATAGCGGACATGGAATACAATTTGTGCGAAATGACTGCAAGCTTTCTTTTTTTTGCGGTACGAGGGCTTAGTCGGGAGCCACAGAGCTACGCTACCATTGTGATCATAGTTTCGTAATCTAATGTGTTCTCCGTTACCGTTCCTATTTGACGTTTGCAGCCGGGAGGCAAAATTTCACCTAATAAATTTATATTTATTTTTTTTTACTTTCACTGAAAAATTTTTACTTGCATTATTTGTATAACCGCGGATGCTGGCACAAATTTAACCAATACTAAAAAAAATTACTAATTACAAATTTCTTTGATTTATAAAATTAATTACTGAGATTAAAAAAATAATTTATTTACTATATGTAAATTTAAATTAATTGAAAAATAGTTAATAATTTTAAAATTAAAAAAATTATTAAATAATATATATTAATTAAAATCAAAATAATCCCTCGATTTTTATTTTTTAATCAATTTAATATCTAACCCCTAATTAAATATTAAATTAATTTCATTTTAAAATTTAATTAATTGAAAAATAGTTAATAATTTTAAAATTAATATCTAATTTAATCTTAAATTAAATAAATAATTAATATTAATTAAAATCAAAATAACTTTTTTATTTTATATAAATTAATTCAAATTTTAACCCCTAATTAAAATTTAAATTAATTCTATATATAATAAAACTTTAAATTTGAAAAATAGTTAATAATTTTAAAATTTTTTCAATAAAATAAGTTATTATTTAAAAATCTAATAAATTAACCCCTAATTAATTTATTAGTTTTCAAATTAAAAATAACTTGAAAAATAGTTAATAATTTTAAAATTCAAAAAATTTTATTTTATAACTTCATAATTTTAAAATAATCTTAAAAAATTTTAATAATTAAATTTATAAACAAATAATAAAATAAAATCAAAAATTAAATTATTATATAATGATTTATCCTATAAATAATAATTTTAAAATTTATTGAAAAATAGTTAATAATTTTAAAATTCAATAAATTTTATTTTATAACTTTAAAATTTTAAAATTATCTTAAAAACTTGAAATAATTAAATTTATAAACAAATAATAAAATCAAGGATTAAATTATTACATAATAATTTATCAAATAAATAACAATTTTCACATTTACTAAAAAAATTCGAAAATTTTAAAATTATTAACTATTTTTCAAGTTTTTTTTTTTTTTTATCAAAAAAATTTCAGAATTTTTTAAAAAAATTTCGAAAAATTTTGAAAAATAATTAAAATTTAATTTTCATTCTATTATTATAAATAATTTTTCAATCAATTTTAAAATTATAATGAAATTCCACCACAAAACCTTATTTTATTTTCCTACCTTTTTGCTATTTCTTAAATTTTCCTTTCTTTTCCATATTTTGTATATTTTTGGTTTCTATACATTCCTATTCATTTTGCCTTTTCCTCCCTCTTTACACCATTCAGTAATATAGTTTTAATGTTGATAATTATTTATTCTTCTTAGGTCGTCTTCATACGTATTTCTTTCCTTTCCTTTCCTTAGCATTCATTTGCTTTTATTTCCTTTCCTTTCCTCTCCTTTCATCTCAATTTATTTCTTTTGCTTTTCTTTCCTTCTCTTCCCTTTTATTTCCTTTCCTTATCTTCTCCGTTCCTTTCCTTTTCTTTCCTTTTCTCTTCTTTCCTTTTCTTCCCTTTTCTCTTCTTTCATTTCATTTTATTTCCCTTCTTTCTTTCTTTCTTTTCTGTTATTCTCTGTTCTTTTCTTTTATTTTTCTTTCTTTTCGTTTCTTTTGTATTCTTACCTGATCCTTCTTTCCATTTCTATTACATTCCTTTTTTCATTTTCTTTTCTTTTTCTTTCCTTTCCTTTCGTTTGCGTTGCTTTCATTTCTTTTCTTTTATTTTTTTCTTACCTTTATTTTATTTCACTTTTTTCTTAAATTTCCCTTCCTGACATTTCGTTTCCTTACCTTTCCTTTTCTTACCTTTCCTTTCCTACCGTTTCCTTATTTTCTTTTGTTCCTTTCCGCAACTCCTTTGCTTTTCTTTTTCTTTCATTCATTTCCTTAACTTATTTTTTTTAGCTTTCTTTCCTTTATTTTTCTTTCTTTTTATTTTCATTTATTTTCCATACCTTCTTCCTCGCTACCTTTTCTTTCCCTTCTTTTTTTTCTTCTTTCCTTTCTTTGTCTTTCTCCTTTTGCTTCTCTTTTCCATTGCTTTACCTACATTACATTTCCTTTCTTCCCTTCCTTTTTCTTTTCCATTCCTTTCCTTTCCCTTTGATTTTTCTGTCATATTTTCCGTTCCTTACCTTAACTTACCTTTATTTTCCTTGTATCCATCCCTTTCCTTTCCTATTATTTTCTTAATTTAATAATTTTATTTATTTCATTTTATTTCATTTTTATTTATTTTATATTATTCCCTTTCTTTTCATTTCCAACAAATTTTATTTTTTTACTTTCAATCACTTTTCTATTTCTGATTTTACTTTTTTTTTAATTTTATCAATTTTCCATTTTATTTTATTTCACTAAGTCTAGCCACGAAGCATGATCTTATTTGTGCTTTTTTTCAAAAGCATTTGCTTCTCTGAATCCCCACGCACAGATTTTGTTTTTGTAAACACTGTTTGTACCTAATCTCAATATAGTTGACGCGCTGGCTCACGTTATCTTATTGCTGCCAACAAAACAACTCACCCTACTGCAATGAATGCAAACACAACAATGCAAGTGGTCATACCTACATACACCCATAACAGCGGCTCTATAAAGCGAATGCGTGTATAGCACTTGTAGTGGTGTGATTTTCAAATCATATTATAATTAATTTTTTTAAATTTTTGGTTTGTTGTCGCACACCCTGCTCGGCGAGACATATCGATACATACCAAATTTTATATACCTTAGAATTGTGGTTATTGCAAAAAAGGGAGAAAGCTGTTATGTTTGCGCATTTATATATAATAGATTATAAGGCCTTATTACACCGCGACCATTAGTACGATCTATTGTGTGACCTATCAGCTTATTGCTGTATGCGGAGGCTCTTTATAAATTTGAGCACCTCCTCAGGTTTTTTATTCCATATTACGAACGGATTGAGAGTGACCCCACCTCTTTTTCTTGCTAACGCAATGCATTCGCAGAGTATGTGAACCGGTGTTTCATCGTCCAGTTCGCAGAACCGACAAATTGTTGTATCTGACAGATTCAGCTTACTCAGGTGGTAACGCAGACCGCAATGTCCCGTAAAATATCCAGTGAGGGTTCTTAGATCCACCCTCCTTAGATTAATGAGCCTGGCTGATGCTCTTTGTGAGGATTCTAAAAAGAGCTTGGCCTGCCTCTGCCCTAGGCTGCTAAGCCAATGCTGCCTAAACTGTTTATTTTCCCAGTTGCTTATGGTCTCCTTTACGTGGGCCTTCGTGAGTCCACAAAAGGGTTCCGGACCATAAAATGCTGTTAGAGCACCATGTTTTGCCAGGTGATCTGCTTTTTCGTTGCCGTCATGCCCTTCATGCCCTGGGACCCAACCTAACAAAACTTTTTCTTTGGGTCCCAGATCATTAAGGACTGCGACGCACTCATCGACAAGCTTCGACGTTATAGTGTAAGACAGAAAGGCACGTAGGGCGGTCTGACTGTCCGACATAATGTAGATTCGCCTAGAGGATAGTCTTCTTCGGAGGCATTCTCTGCCACATAGTTCTATTGCGTGGATTTCCGCTTGAAAGATAGTGGGGTAGTTACCCATCGGTACCGATTTTTTGTAATTTGGGCCATAGATACCCGCTCCCGTTTTACCATCTTCCAGCTTCGATCCATCCGTATACCAAATCTCTGAATCGGATTCAGCATAAGGATTCCCTGTGTCCCAGAGCACTCGATCTACGATCGAAACTTCAAAGTTTCGCATGATCTTGAGCGTAGGAGTTATTGCATCACTTACTTGCAATATAGGACTATTTATGAAATTCTTGACTATCTTCATATGTACTGTCATATTTCCGATTTTTAGATCGGAAATGTTTTTGAAGTCTTAATGCAGCAAGTGTGGCCTCCTTCTCTATCAGAATAGGGAAAGGAGGTATTCCCACAAGGGCACTTAAAGCATCAGCAGGGCACGTTCTCATTGCACCTGTTATACCGACACAGACTAGCCGATGCAGCTTACTTAACCTAGTTGCCGCTGTTCTTTGAGCAGTCTTAGGCCACCAGACTAGAGAAGCGTATGTGACTATTGGCTTCACAACTGTATTAAATGACCAGTACGTCATTTTGGGAGACAGCCCCCATGTTTTGCCATAAAGTCTAGTGCAGGCGAAAAAGGCCCTCGTTGCTTACTCTACCCCTGGCCGTAAGCTGGCCTTTTCCGGCTAGGGTCCTACAAACAAGATGGATAGAAATACGAAAATAAAAGAAACAACAATTTCGTTAACTACGCAGCAGAAGACAACAATGCTGGAGCAATCGGAGGAAAACCTGCGTTTCAAAGTCAGCCGAGGGTCCGACAGCGATGGCAACTACGGCTGTATCAACTCTGGATATTAAGAGGACAACCCCCACACTTCAATGAAGTAAGAGAGACTTGGTGGTAGCTGGCACCAGTGCGGCTGCATACACTACATCCAGCGCCGGTAGCCAAACCAATCTCTTAAGGTCTGTGGCAGTGGTCTCACGACCTGGCGATCCAAAGGGGAAGGCAGTCGTAGCTGAGGATCTCGGAAACTAAGAAACGAATTTTAATTAGACATTCCCTGGTGGACAGCTTGGAGCCCTAAACTTTATTTTATCTAATCGCCCAATAAACAAAAAAGATATAGTCATTTTAAGTGAGGTGCCTATGCAATTTTTTTTTGTAAATAGATTTATATGAAGAAAAATTCACTTTGTTTGTCAAAAAAAAAAAAACAAAGCGCGCCTCTCACCTGGAATAAAACTCTAGAAAAGTTGTGTCTGCACATTGGAAATTCCTTGGCTAAAATTACTGAAAGTGACGAAGGGAATGTTATAGAGTTCATCTGAACTATTGTTATATTTTTTGTCTTCATTTTTATCAATGAGAGTGGGTATCAAAGTAGGAGCAGATGAGGTACTGAGGTTAAGGAGATGGAAGGAAGGAAGTATTTCGGAAAAACTCTACTGGAATTGCCAACGGAGATAGGGGCTTAACCCAAACATATGTGACAAAAAGGAATATGACATAGGAAAGAAAGCCAAGGAAAAGAGGTTGATGAAGAGGAATTGGACCCGAGAATAAGGTTGGAAAAAGCGAAAAAAATTGTTTCAATAGAAATTAGTACCACCCTAAAATACAGATCCACCCGGACAACGTCGGGTTCTCTGCTAGTTTAAAATAAACAAATAAAAGTGTCAACACCGATTGACAGTTTGGAGCCGAAAGCATGGTTGTATCAAAGTAATTACTCAAAATACAACTCTGATGCAGTTACCTGTCGGTTGTATCATGGTTTACCCGAACTTGGACTTTCTTACATGTTGTTTTTAACATAGGATAGTCTATATCTATTTCGATGCGTTCACGCCTTAACTACCAACCTGGTGTTGTAGCCGCAACTTGGTATACAAATCTAGCACCTTATTTGACGTTTTTTTCTCTCACCGTATATAAAGATTCACCTATGCTACCATAGCACGAAATATTAACATAATAACCTGTTCTAAAATTTCACTTAATTTCCTGCATATTGTCAGTTTAAGGTGTTTATTATCGTTGTAGGAGTAATAACTCAAAAAGATTATGCGCACGCCGACAAACAGGCACTCAAGCGATAAATTTTGATCCACATATGTTACGTATACGCAATGGCGGTACTGAGTATTCGGGAGCAAGTGCTAAATGGCGTACTTAGAATATTTTACCAAAATGCACATACACACTTGATGGTGATTGAAAGCAAGTACACACACATTGATGCGACTGAGAATATACATACGCATATATGTTTGTGGGGTCGTTTGCATGAGTATGTGCGTATGTATGTAGTATGTATGCATAATAATCAAGGAGTGAAACCGAAACCGAAACCGTAACCGTAACCGATTAAAACCGATTCATTTTTCAAAACCGAAACCGAAACCGTAACCGTTATTTTTTTCTGAAAAAGAACGAAACCGAAACCGTTTCAAAAGCCGGAACCGGTTCCAAACGGTTTTGAATTTTTTTGTGGACACATACCTATTTTATTTTAAAAGAGCCTACCCTGAATAATTTTCATGAAAGATGATTAAGCAAGACACTTTTTGACCTCAATATCAAAATTTCGAAAGAACTGAACTATAGGCGAATGAAGCCATCGAAAAAATTTACGACAACCGAAAAAAAAAATGTTTAGTGGCCGTCTCAGAAAGCGTCATCATATTAACGTTCCATTTTAACATTTTTCTAATATAAAAAGTAGAGTTAATTTTTTAAACTTATCGGTCAAAAGTCCACCAAATTTTCAAAGATTTTCAAATTAATGACCACTAACTTATAACATACATACTTATATTAAAGAAAAAAATTTTCCATAAATAGCGAAAGTAATATTTATTACCATATATTGGAGAAAATTCTTCATGAAAACCGGAGTAAAGTTATAAAAATTCAGACTTATTTTGCATTTAGGTACATATTTGACTTTTGTAGTAGCACAATTTTTTTGTGTTGGTGTTTTTATTTGGAAACCGAAACCGGAACGAAACCGTAACCGAAACCGAAATAAATGTTGAAGAGCGAAACCGGAACCGAAACCGAAACACGTTACCAAACCGTAACCGAAACCGGAACTTTATTTTAATCGGTTTAATACCTTGATAATAATATGCTAAATTTGCAATTGCATATTCAAACAGCTGCATTTTATCCCAACATAAACGCTGCATAAACGTTTTAACAACGTCGGCAACAACAACAACAACCAACAGGGAAGTGCTTGAGTGCCGTGAGCGCCAAGAGTGATTTGTATTCAAATTGCTTAAAGGCGTCACAGACTCGTAGCAAAGGTTATGCAGAGATGCAGAGACGTGAGACCAAGAATCCAATGATATTGCGAGTAATAATAAAACAAATTACGAGATTTCACAGCAGCAATAACAACAATAAACAACCATCATTGTTTTAAGTATGTATGCATGTATGTGTGTGTGTGTGTGGGCAAGACAAGTGAGTTGCAAAGTTTTGTGGCAGCTTAGACCAGCTAATAAAAACTTGCTTCATTTATTTGCATCAATTTGACGATGCTGAAAGTTTGCTACTTGCTACACATATATATAAACGCGGTTAGGTCATCAACAAGAA
>CAXKVI010000002.1:123002200-123004700 GCA_964058755.1 Campiglossa producta | reverse complement strand
ACGAACGCCAAAACTTAAGTATGTACGTATTGTTTTGTGAAAAAAATTGAAAAATTTTAAATGTGGGCGTGGCCTTCTTGCTCCTCTTACTTGACTTTCTTTTTTTTTGAAAGTGTACCCAGCCGGCTGCTGTACATTGTAATAAATATTATTAACGCTATGTATTGATGAAATTTCTGCAATGTAATTTAAAAAAAAATTACTACTTTTTCTTATAGAAAAATATTAGAATGGAAACTAAATGAAATAAATCGTCAAAATATATGATACGGGCATTTTTCTCGGATCTCGTAAATTTTTTTCGATGTAGCTTAATTTCCTCTTTAGGGATTTGATACTGAGGTCAAAACGTGTCTTTTGTAACATTGCTCGACAATCTTCCATGAAAGCTTTCCAGAGTACCTTTTGGTAAAAAAAATATGTTCCCATAAAAAGAAAAAAGGCATACAAAAAAATTCAAAACCGTTTGGAACCGGTTCCGGCTTTTGAAACGGTTTCGGTTTCGTTCTTTTTCAGATCAAAATAACGGTTACGGTTTCGGTTTCGGTTTTGAAAAATGAAACGGTTAATCGGTTACGGTTACCGTTTCGGTTTCAGTCCTTGGGAAAAACAAACGATGTTGCTTAAATCATGGTTAAGCAAACGTGTTATCGGAGAAAATATCGCTATTTTCAGCGATAGCCAAGCGGCCATCAAATCCCTTGTCTCATACACGTTCAACTCTGAACTGACGTTCAGCTGTCGTCGATCTCTTCAGGAGATGGCCCAACAGAACCGCGGAAACCTCATATGGGTCCCGGGACATAGGGACATTGAGGGAAACTGTAAGGCAGACGAGCTTGCCAGGCAGGGCACGACCAAGCAGGTTCTTCAGGATAAAGAGCGCTTAGGTATTCCGTTTGCCACATGCAAACTAATGCTGAAGGAGCACACACTCCGTCAAGCCAACGAAAGATGGCTGCAATCCCCAGGGTGTCGGATATCGAAACGAACCTGGCCAAAATGGGATCTTAAAAGGTCTAGACGCATTTATGCCCTAACTAGGAGGGAAATCTGCATATTGATAGGGGTATTGACCGGTCACTGCCTCATTGGTAGGCATGCAGAAAGGCTAGGTGTGCCCTACCGACGATGCTGCAGGAGTTGCAAAGATGATGAGCAGGAGGAAACAGTGGAGCACCTCATCTGCAACTGTCCGGCTTTAAGCGGCGCGAGAACGCGCTTTTTGGGAGTTCCGTTCCTGGATAGCCTAAGCCAGATCGCAGAACTGGACATAAAGGACTTGATGGGCTTCATAAAGTCATCTAAGTGGTTTGGTTCGAGGAGGAGTAGCGGTGGGATTTTCCATATGACTGGGTCCCAGGACTGACTTTCCTTGTGTTGGTGGTATCACAACGGGCCTTTCAAAACTGGCCTAAGTGTGCCTCTGCGGCAGCCACTTGAACCTAACCTAAATCATGAATTGGGGATTTTATAGCCAAAAAACATTGGTATTTGTTTCCTTTAGGGCTCAACTGCAAAAAAATTTTAAAAAATTATGGGAGAGGGCTCAAAAAACGTGTATTGACCGCAGGATCACGAATTCCGGAGCGCTTTTTTAATTTTTTGTTTCATCGAAAAATTATTAGCAAACTCCCGAAAAAGGACCCAGGTCCGATCCCAATTCGGATCGGGATCCATGGTATTTGTGTGCAGAACACCTTTCCGAATTGCTTATAAAAAATAACACTCGTCCGGTCCAACACAGGCTACGCCATCCTCAGCATTTTTGCGCAGAACACTTTTTTGAACATTTTTAGGGACGGTCTAATGTGATTACAACAACCACATGAAAACTTGCAACTTTGATTGCAAATAACCCCTAAAGGAAACAAATACCAAACCATTTCGAAATTACATTGGCAGACGGAAAATCCCCGGAAAAGGGCGATATCCCAGATTCTGGCAACACCGCTCTGAAGTCTGATGAATGTCAGTCACAATAGCGTTGCAGTACAAATTGATTTTTTTGGGAATTCACAATGGTTTATTTAAACAAATTAATTTTTATAAAATACGCTTAAACAAAAGCAATCCGCTAATTAATATATGGTTTCGCATGTAGAGCTAACCCCCACCTTTAAAACGATACCTTATTTATTAATATTGGTTTCAAATGAGAGCAGAAAATTAGGAGTAAACATAAAAAGACCTTACAGAAATAATATATATGATAAAATAAAATAAAATGAAATAAAATAAAATAAAATAAAATAAAACAAAACAAAATAAAATAAAATAAAATAAAATAAAATAAAATAAAATAAAATAAAATAAAATAAAATAAAATAAAATAAAATAAAATAAAATAAAATAAAATAAAATAAAATAAAATAAAATAAAATAAAATAAAATAAAATAAAATAAAATAAAATAAAATAAAATAAAATAAAATAAAATAAAATAAAATAAAATAAAATAAAATAAAATAAAATAAAATAAAATAAAATAAAATAAAATA
>CAXKVI010000002.1:122974700-122997200 GCA_964058755.1 Campiglossa producta | reverse complement strand
TTATGGTCATTTTTTAGTTGAATTTCAACCGCTGAGCCAACTCCTTTCAGCGGCCATTTACACGTACAGCATATATAAACTCATAAACTAAAATGGATTACAAAGAGCATGTTTGCATGGTTATTTCATGCAAAGTGTGAAGGTGACCATTAGCAAGCCAAATAAAAACTCAGCTTTGCCATTTCGGACATTGCAATCAAATAGTGTGTATTGCCTCTGGGGATACAAACACACACGCAAAGGTCTTAGTGTGATTAGGACATTAAAATATTCGAATGGATAATTTAATCAAATTAATTACTTAGAGCGCGCTAAACTTTTATGAGCACAAATAAAATGTGGCATGTGGCCGGAGAGATGCGTTTCACTGAATTTGTGTAGGTATTTTTATACCTTTCATGAACATGAAATGGTATTATAACTTTGGTCCGATGTTTGTAAGTATGAGAAGAAGAAGAGATAGACCCATCAATAAGTATACCGAAATGATCAGGATGACGAGATGAGTTGATTTAGCCATGTCCGTCTGTCCGTCTGTCTGTCTGTCTGTTTGAACGCAAACTAGTCCCTCAGTTTTTGAGATATTTGGCTGAAATTTGGTATGCGGCCACCATTTTCCAATATAGGAATCATTTGTCGGAACCAGCAAGATCGGACCGATATTAGATATAGCTCCCATACAATCGATTATTCCGATAAACGGATTTTGGCCTATAACTCCTGTAATTAAACACGTAGGAACGTGAAATTTTGGAAGTATCACTATTTTTATATGTTGAAAATCATCGAGATGGGATAAATATTTCACATAGCCCCCATTAGCCCCCATACAATCGATTGTTCCGATAAAAGGATTTTGGTAGATAACTCCTGTAATTATATCGGTAGGAACGTGAAATTTCGTAACTATTGCTATTTTAGAATGTGGAATGCCGATGTTAAAAATCAATATAACACATCGCCCCCATATAATCGATAGTTCCGATAATTTCGGTATGAGCGGAAGTTAAATTCACACAGGCTGTACTGGGATCAAACAGTGAAAATCGTTACGCTTATTCATGAAAGGTATTTAGCCTTCGGCACAGCCGAAGACAGCTTTCCTTACTTGTTTTATTTGCCTTTTTTGTTGTATTTAATACTGCTGGGCACACACAAAGTACTCGTTTATAGTGTGCACGCTATTTCTCATTATTGTTGCAGATGTTCTGCTGGAAATAAGTTACTGAACTATTGGTGTAAAAATCGTGTTAGAGTGACAAATAGAAAGAGTGAGATCGTTAAAAAAAAAATAAAACAAAATTATATAAAAAAATTCAAAAAAAGTGAAAAATAAAGTGAAAAAATAAAATAAAATTAAATGAAATATAATATATGTACATAATATCAAAATAGAATAAAAAAATAAAAAAACTTAATTAAAAGCGGAATCATAGATTTTCCCACCAGGCACCTTGGCAAATTGTGAATGCCTTAAAATATGCTGGTAGTGGCAAATAAGTTTGTAATATACAAAGTGGCAGTGGTGAAGCATGAGGCGAGTATGCGGAAATTTTGTGCTACCAACTTTTGTTGTTACTTTTATTGTTGAACAACTCACTCGCAGCCACGTGTGTGAACAAACATACATTCATACATATGCACGTGTGTATGAGTGTAGTGTAGCCATTTAGTGTTGCGCTGCCTACCGGCAATGCAGGCTCACACAAAACCAAAAATACGCGCACTGTGTGTTTAAAATCAAGCATATGTGTGTGTGTGTATTTGTATGTGTGCGCGCATGCATGAATTAACACGGCATCGCATGGCGTATGAGTGACATTTTATTTAGTGCTTGTGTAAATAAATGCGGTCGCTGGGAATTTTCGTGGCACTTTATTTTAACAACTGATGGATTACCTTAGTTATTTTGGCATATTTTAAGTTAATTTCAGATAGAGCGATTGTTAGTGAATTAAATAGAGAAATGAGGGTTGTTTTAGGTAGATTTAATGCAGAATGTGTAGCGTCTTTTATATACTTTTAAGTATTGATATTCCCATGGCAGTTGGTTCCACCCAGCGGAATAAGGATAAAAAATAAAAAAAAAATATTAAAAAACAAAAAATAAAAAAAAATAAAATAAAATAAAAAAAACAAAGTAAGACAAAATAATAAAATGAATTAAAAAATAAAGTGAATTATAAAATAATAATAAAAAATAAATAATAATTTCATTTAATTTTATTTGTTTTAAAAATTAAATGAAATTAAATAAAATAAAATATTATAAAATAAAATACTACATAATACATATACTACATAAAATAAAATTGTAACAGGTCGATGTCTGTACATGGCAGGTATCAACAAAAAATTGATTGGGGGAAGCATTATTAAGCGAGTAGAATCCAAATCAACTATTTTAAAAATTTGTGTGTGTCTGTCTGTCTGTCTGTCCATATGTTCTGTATCACTCTGAAAGTAATGAATGGAATTGAATGAAACTTGTTTCGTTGGATTGCTCGACGCTCAACTTAAAATATAAGATATTACTTTTTTCGATATCTCAACCGGTTTTGGAGTTATCGCCCAATATGTGGACCATGTCTGTCTGTCGTAACACTCTAAAAGTACTGATTGGAATTGAATCGTAGGATTGCTAGACGCTCAACTCAAAGTTTAAGATACTAGTTTTTGCGATATCTCAACGGGTTTTGGGGTTATCGCCCAATATGTGGATCAGGGGTGGTCAAAAATGTCTTAGTACAATATGGGTGTCAAACGAAAGGTGTCAATGAGTGCTATAATATGCGATGTGATTCATTGAAATATCTGAAATAGTTTGGGAGATATCTTGAAATTTCGCTAGCTGGAACGGTTTCGGAGGTATCGACGAATATTTCCACAAAAATGTGTTAGTACATTATGGGTATCAAACAAAAGGTTTTTATGAATGCTGTCATAAACCATTTGATCAATTTCAATACCTAAGCTACCCCGGCGATATCTCATAAAATGTGAACCTTCTTAATACCAAAACGCTTGATATGGCTATATGTACTATTTTCTTACCATATCTCTACATATAATAAACCAGAGAATCTCTGTAGTACTGGTCCAGCAATGGAGGAGCTTATTACTTCAGTTTATGGAGAAGTATCTCAGCCAACGCGTCAGGACAATACTTGGTTTTGTTAACGAGCAATACTTACACCAAAAAATAATCAAGCAGCGGCCATAAATCAAAGTGTCTTGCAAAAAATTGATGGAGAAGAATTCTCATACACGTCAATCAACATTGTTTTAGACAGAACCGATACTACCAGTTACCCAGTAGAGTTTCTTAACTCTCTTTCAGCACCCGGACTACAAGCGCATAACATCTTTTTAAAAGTTGGTATTCCGATTATGTTGCTTCGAAACCTAACTCCACCAAAGTTATGTAATGGAACCCGTCTTAAAGTTAATCTAAATTCTAACAGGTTGTGGAGCGGGTGAAGTAGTTTTCATACCACGAATACCCATAATGCCAAACAATTTTCCATTTCAATTCAAACGTCTTCAGTTTCCCGTCAGCGTATGTTTCGCTATGACAATAAATAAGTCACCGAGTCAGACACTCCGAGCAGCTGGTATCGACCTTAGGACTAACTGCTTTTCACACGGGCAGCTTTATGTAGCTTGCTCGCGTGTAACTTGCTCGGAAAATTTGTTTATAATTTGTAATTTGGGTAGAACTTCAAAATTTGTATACAAATAAATTCTATAATTTATTTTCTTTATATTGGAAAAATAAATGGCTTTAGGGTCGTTTTTTATTAAATTTTAAGCTTTATCAGTCCGATGAAAACATTTTTTGTGACCGAAATTTGGGTTTATCGAGCAGAGGAACTCCAGCCTTTTTGTTGGATTTTATTCTTTGCTAGGTTAGGTTACGTTCAAGTGGCTGCCGCAGAGGCACACTTAGGCCAATTTTGAAAGGCCCGTTGTGATACCACCAACTGGAAAATCCCTGAGTTGTTGGGATTTTCCACATAGCAGAATCCCGGGACTGACACTCCTAAACCGACACCGTTACTTCTCCTCGAACCACTTAGATGACTTTATGAAGGCCATCAAGTCCTTTATGTCCAGTTCCGCGATCTGGCTTAGGCTATCCAGGAACGGAACTCCCAAAAAGCGCGTTCTCGCACCGCTTAAAGCCGGACAGTTGCAGATGAGGTGTTCCACTGTTTCCTCCTCCTCATCATCTTTGCAACTCCTGCAGCATCGTCGGTAGGGCACACTTAGCCTTTCTGCATGCCTACCAATGAGGCAGTGACCGGTTAATACCCCTATAAATATGCAGATTTCCCTCCTAGTTAGGCCATAAATGCGTCTAGACCTTTTGAGATCCCATTTTGGCCAGGTTTGTTTCGATATCCGGCACCCTGGGGATTGCAGCCATCTTTCGTTGGCTTGACGGAGTGTGTGCTCCTTCAGCATTAGTTTGCATGTGGCAAACGGCATACCTAAGCGCTCTTTATCCTGAAGAACCTGCTTGGTCGTGCCCTGCCTGGCAAGCTCGTCTGCCTTACAGTTTCCCTCAATGTCCCTATGTCCCGGGACCCATATGAGGTTTACGCGGTTCTGTTGGGCCATCTCCTGAAGAGATCTACGGCAGCTGAGCATCAGTTCAGGGTTGAACGTGTATGAGCCAAGGGATTTGATGGCCGCTTGGCTATCGCTGAAAATAGCGATATCTTCTCCGATAACACGTTTGCTTAACCAGGCCGCGGCGTCCAGGATTGCCGAGACTTCCGCCTGGAAGACGCTACAATGATCAGGTAACCTGAAGGAGAGCTCAAGGTCCAAATCCCTTGAATAAACCCCTCCTCCAAATCTGCCGTCCAACTTCGAGCCGTCGGTGTATATGGAAGTGCCACTATTTGTTTCGGGGCACCAATCCGTCCTCTCCCAGTCTTCTCTGCTGGGAATGTTTATTTTAAAACAGCTATCACCGACTGTAGTGGTCGCACAACGATCTGTGCTTAGAGGGAGAAAGCTGTAAGATTCCAGAATACTGGAGTGTCCAATAGTACCCGCACCCCAACTGGAGGTTTCTCTTAGGCGCAGAGCGGATGCCGCTGCTGACCGAAACCCTTCCAGATCAAGTGGAAAAATGCCCAGAATGACCTGGAGGGCTTCGTTGGGCGTTGTCCTTAGCGCACCGCTTATACAGATCATATTGGATCTATGGACTTTCCGCAAAAGATTCAGGTATGTTGCCTTGCTCAGCGCAGGCCACCATACGACGACTCCATATAGCATGATTGGACGAATGATGGCCGTGTAGATCCAACTGCATACTCTAGGGCTGAGCCCCCTTTTGCATGTGTAAAGAGCGATGTAAGCTTTCTTCTGGCGCTGAAGAACATTCTCCTTCCAATTCAGTTTCCTGTCCAGAACTATGCCTAGAAACTTGGCCTTATCCGACAAGCCCAGGCGCGTGCCATCTAGTTCTGGTAGGCTTAGTGGCGGTATTTTGTACCGGTTGGTGAAGAGGACAAGTTCCACTTTCCCCGGGTTGATACTAAGTCCGCAGCGAGAGGACCACGTCGAAACTTCTCGCAGTGCTACTTGCATCAGGTCACACAGAGTTTGTGGGAACTTGCCTCTGAATGCAATAGCTAAATCGTCTGCGTATGCCACTATCTTCCCGCCCCCCCCAGCTTGTGTCACATAGCAATGAGTTGACTGTGAGGTTCCATAAAAGCGGGGAAAGAACACCACCCTGGGGTGTTCCCCTTGTGACATAGCGTGATAACTTAACCGTACCAAGTGAAGAAGCTATTTTCCTTCCCCTTAAAAGTTGGTCAATTAAACCAGTTAGAGGTCTATCTACGCCCAGATTAGTTACAGCGGAGTTGATAGCCTCCGGGCTTATATTGTTGAAAGCCCCCTCAATGTCTAGGAAGGCCACGAGACAGTAGTCCTTTTCACACAGCGATTTCTCAATGACAGATACTAGGCTGTGCAGAGCGGTTTCTGTTGATTTACCCTTGGTGTATGCATGCTGATAGCTAGAGATTAGGTTGCTATCAATAGTCGTTGAGAGGTAGTCGCTTAGTATCCTCTCAAAGGTTTTGAGTACAAAGGACGAGAGACTGATCGGTCTGTAGTCTTTTGGCTCGTAGTGGGATGCCTTCCCAGCCTTAGGGATAAACACTACCACTACTACAGAAATACCAGCCATTTAGCTGATGTCTCCAACGTGTTTATAAGTTGCGCGGGTATAATCCCGTCCGGCCCGGCAGCCTTATACGGTTCAAAGCTCTTAACTGCCCACCTTACCCTTTCCTCAGTGATGGGTATTTTTACTGCCAGGTTTGTTGCAGGTACTAGTGGTGCGTCATGCAGATTCCCCGGAAAATGTGTATTCAAGAGCAGCTCAAGGGTTTCCTCTTCCGTGCTGGTCCAGGATCCGTCAGTTTTTCGCAAATAGCTGATGGCTGTTTGACTTTTCGAGAGGACTCGTCTAAGTCTCGCTGTGTCGTCGACCTTTTCGACGCCAGTACAGAAATTTCTCCACGAAGTTCTCTTCGCCTGTCTCAGAGCTTTTTTGTAGGCCCTAAGTTTAGCTTTATATTCGTGCCAATGAGGCTCAGAGCCGAGGCTCTTGCCCTTGTTAAATTGTTTCCGGCATGATTTGCGGAACGAGTCCAAATCGTAGGACCACCAATGTGGCCTGTGTTTACCGCGTGGTTTTGGCACTGGACAAGCCTGTCCTAGAGCATTTGAGAGCGCCGATGTAAATGTAGTAACAAGATCCTCCAGCTCCTCTAATGATGAGGGGGCTTGTAAGGGCAGTACTGGGAGGTCTCTGTCTAATATTTCATTGTGTAACTGCCAATTTTTGTTACGTGGATTGCGCTTAATGATTGGTTGTTCTAAAATAAAGTCTAAAACCATTTCTATATAACGGTGGTCGGAGAATGAATGTTCTTCCAGAACCCGCCATTTTCTGACCCACCCATAAGCGCCTTCACTACAGATAGTGAGGTCTATGACCTCCCTACGGGTCTTAGTGATAAAAGTAGGCTCATTACCCACGTTGCAAATTACCAGGTTGGTTGTTAAGAGGTAATCAAACAGAGTCTCGCCCCTGGCATTGATATGGGAACTCCCCCATTGGACATGGTGAGCATTAGCGCCGGCTCCAATAATAAGATTACCCGTGCAGAAATTTGACACCAGGTCTTTCACCTCCGTTTGTGGTGGGGGTTCTTCGGCGTCGTAGGGCATATAGACCGACGCCACCGTCAGGCGGGTGCTGTCGACCGTTAGACTGATAGCGGTAATATCACCATTGGTGTAGTTAGGTAGGAGAAAGGTTCAACTCAGACTTGACCAAAATACACGTTCGGACTTTGCTCTTCTCGCTGGCTCGAATGAGCTTGAAACCCTTAGTCCCCAATCCGCAGATTCTCGAGCTATTGACCCAGGGTTCTTGGATGAGGACCACATCCACGTCGCCTTTAGAAAGACGACTACTTAAAGCAGCCGAAGCCACTTTAGATTTGTGCAGATTAATCTGAAGCACCACCAACATGAGAGCGCACAGACTTCCCTGCCGTCCCCATGTCGTCGAGGTTTGCCCCATCCCGGAGGTTGCCTATCAACGACGAGTTGTTCCGATTAACTGCCCGATATGGCGTTGCAGGAGTCCTGCTGCCTGTAGCGTTAGATGTTAATCGCTCAGCGTTGGCTGCTACCACCGTGACGTCGAGGACTTCCTCGTCCTGTAGGCTGTCCTCCATCTCCGAGTTGTTCACAGCACTATCGGCAAGGGACTTGGCGGATAACATGCTTTCCGCATCGGAATCCTCCGCTTCCTCTTCTGGTAATTCGTTTTCCGGTTCCCCCGGAGCAGCCGAGAAGGCAGCGCGCTGAGCATCACCACGATATACGTGGATAACGATCTGGCCTACGCTGTAGTGTACTAGGCCATTGCACCTTTTGAGGGGCTCGATTGACTCTTTATTCATGGTGAACACCACCTGTCTGTCGGGCCACTCCAGTCATGCGTTGGGAGGGACGGATTCATTAGCCGTAGCATCCCGAGAATTCTGTCGGGTTCGTTAGGGATGGCCGGAATCCACGCCCTTGCCCTTGGACGAGCTGGAATGTCCTTCCAGTCGACGACCTCTATCTTTGCGCCCTTGTAGACTTCACCCATTTTAGCAGCGGCTGCCTTATACAGTGCTACGGTTTTTGCATCCTCGCATGCGAGTAATTTGATCTGACCCTGGTGCCAACCCGCATCCGTTACTCGCGCCGAACTACCCGGAAACTCCGGAGCAACGTTGAGAAGAATGTTGCCGAGTTCATTTCGCACGTAACGCCACCGGTCTTGGGGATGGCCAGACGGTCATTGCCTCGGTCAAGGACGCCTATAAGGATCTTGTCCTTGGTTACCTCAGCAAAGCTTAGTTTGCCCGCTCCAGAGGTATTCTGATGCCGCTTGGGAGGGGGATTTAACTCCAGGTCCGATCTCTGTCGCTTGAAAGGGTTAACTTTTAACCTTTTTGGCACGTAAGAATTTTGGAAATCCGGTATCACAGCTTTCGCTAGCTCTACCGATTTACTGGAATTCGGCGACAGCGACTCCTGCGGTACCCCTTCATACCTCTTCAGGATCTTTGCAGCCAATCTTTTCTCGTGGTATGTGAAGCGGCGGGGAGAGGTCTCCCGGGAGTGCGGACCCGTAGTTGCCATCGCGGCCACCGAGGCCAGGTCGTGAGACCGCTGCCACAGACGTAAAGATACTGGTTTTCATATCAGAGGTTGATGGGAGTTTAGCATCCGCCGTTGTCCGCTTAGCTGCGTTGGCAACCGCACTGGTGCTAGCTCCCATCAAGTCAATCTTACTCGATAGAGGGTTGGTTGACCGACTCGTAGTTGCCATCGCTGTCGATCCCCCCCTTGATTGTGGAACGGAGGTTGTCCTCCGGCGTTGTTGTTGCTTTCTCGCCTGCTCCTCCATAGCTCTCCTTTGCTGAGGAGTGAAATTTGGCGTTGTTTGTTTTTTGGGTTTTTCGTTTTTATTTGCGTTATTTGAGTTCATCTTGTTCGTACGACCCATCGCCGGACAAGGCCAGCTTAGGGTCAAGGGAAGAGTAGGGGAAAATGTGTCGTCCGCCGCGGCAGAACCCCGTACCGCGGTAAGGCCATGCTTACTCACTGAGGCGACCCGGTATCAGAGAGGCTCCGTTCAAATACAGCCACGATTTGCCTCCCGGCTGCAAACGTCCAATGGGCACGTGGTCGCATAACACCCTGGATTGCGAGGGGGAAGATCTTTGTCGTCGCGCCAGAGAGGCTAGGCTGCTCTCGTGATGAAGTGCCGTACGGAGCTATGATCACAAGGGCAGCGTAGCCCTGTGGCTATCGACTTAAGCCCTCGTACCGCGGCAAGGTATCCACCCTTCACGAGGGTTATTCTTTGCTAACCCAGCTGCAAAAAAAAACAAGTAAGGAAAGCTGTCTTCGGCTGTGCCGAAGGCTATATACCTTTCATGAATAAGCGTCACGATTTTCACTGTTCGATCCCCAGTACAGCCTGTGTCAATTTAACTATATTTACTATACACATTACACATCTTTGTTATAATTTAAAAAAACTTACAAAATAATAGGATCCGAGTTATCGGAACAATCGATTGTATGGAGGCTATATATTATACGTGTTCAATTGTACTGACTTACACTATACACAATATTTTACGTTCCTAACTTTTTAAATGCGGAAGTATTGGCCAAAAAACCTTATATCGGAACAAACGGTTGTATGGGGCTATATATTATATTTACCCGATCTTCTTGATTTTCCTCTACACACTACATAAATTGAAAGTACTCAAGTTGCAAAATTTTATGTTCCTAACTTTTTAATTGCAGAAGTTTTGGCCAAAAAACCTTATATCTGAACAATCGGTTGTATGGGGGCTATATGTTACATTTGCCCGATCTTTTTGATTTTCACTATATACACTACATAAATAGAAAGTACTCGAGTTGCAAAATTTTACGTTCCTAACTTTTTAATTGCAGAAGTTTTGGCCAAGAAACCTTATATCTGAACAATCGGTTGTATGGGGGCTATATGTTACATTTGCCCGATCTTGTTGATTTTCACCATATTCACTACATAAATAGAAAGTACTCGAGTTGCAAACTTTTACGTTCCTAACTTTTTAATTGCAGAAGTTTTGGTCAAAAAACCTTATATCTGAACAATCGGTTGTATGGAGGCTATATGTTACATTTGCCCGATCTTGTTGATTTTCCCTATATACACTACATAAATAGAAAGTACTCGAGTTGCAAAATTTTACGGTCCTAACTTTTTAATTGCAGAAGTTTTGGCCAAAAACCCTTATATCTGAACAATCGGTTGTATGGGGGCTATATGTTACATTTGCCCGATCTCGTTGATTTTCACTATATACACTACATAAATAGAAAGTACTCGAGTTGCAAAATTTTACGTTCCTAACTTTTTAATTGCAGAAGTTTTGGCCAAAAAACCTTATATCTGAACAATCGGTTGTATGGGGGCTATATGTTACATTTGCCCGATCTTGTTGATTTTCCCTATATAAACTACATAAATAGAAAGTACTCGAGTTGCAAAATTTTACGTTCCTAACTTTTTAATTGCAGAAGTTTTGGCCAAAAAACCTTATATCTGAACAATCGGTTGTATGGGGGCTATATGTTACATTTGCCCGATCTTGTTGATTTTCCCTATATACACTACATAAATAGAAAGTACTCGAGTTGCAAAATTTTACGTTCCTAACTTTTTAATTGCAGAAGTTTTGGTCAAAAAACCTTATATCTGAACAATCGGTTGTATGGGGGCTATATGTTACATTTGCCCGATCTTGTTGATTTTCCCTATATACACTACATAAATAGAAAGTACTCGAGTTGCAAAATTTTACGGTCCTAACTTTTTAATTGCAGAAGTTTTGGTCAAAAAACCTTATATCTGAACAATCGGTTGTATGGGGGCTATATGTTACATTTGCCCGATCTCGTTGATTTTCACTATATACACTACATAAATAGAAAGTACTCGAGTTGCAAAATTTTACGGTCCTAACTTTTTAATTGCAGAAGTTTTGGCCAAAAAACCTTATATCTGAACAATCGGTTGTATGGGGGCTATATGTTACATTTGCCCGATCTTGTTGATTTTCCCTATATACACTACATAAATAGAAAGTACTCGAGTTGCAAAATTTTACGGTCCTAACTTTTTAATTGCAGAAGTTTTGGCCAAAAAACCTTATATCTGAACAATCGGTTGTATGGGGGCTATATGTTACATTTGCCCGATCTTGTTGATTTTCCCTATATACACTACATAAATAGAAATTACTCGAGTTGCAAAATTTTACGTTCCTAACTTTTTAATTGCAGAAGTTTTGGCTAAAAAACCTTATATCTGAACAATCGGTTGTATGGGGGCTATATGTTATACTGGTCCGATCTTGTCAGTTCCGACAAATGATTCCTATATTACAAAATGGTGGCCACATACAAAATTTCAGCCAGATATCTCAAAAATTGAGGGACTAGTTTGCGTTCAAACAGACAGACGGACAGACGGACAGACGGACATGGCTAAATCAACTCATCTCGTCATCCTGATCATTTCGGTATACTTATTGATGGGTCTATCTCTTCTTCTTCTCATATTTACAAACATCGGACCAAAGTTATAATACCATTTCATGTTCATGAAAGGTATAAAAAAAAAAACAGAAATCATACGCATACGAAGTCGCGGACACCAGCTAGTATAAAATAAAATTATATAAAATAAAATAAAATAAAATAAAATAAAATAAAATAAAATAAAATAAAATAAAATAAAATAAAATAAAATAAAATAAAATAAAATAAAATAAAATAAAATAAAATAAAATAAAATAAAATAAAATAAAATAAAATAAAATAAAATAAAATAAAATAAAATAAAATTGTGGCAATAGACTACATGCTGTAAATACCGACGGTATTTACAAGCAATTTTCGGGATTGTATTTACAGCAATAGACTACAAGTCAAAAAGCAACAAAGAGTTTAAAATAAAATAAAATAAAATAAAATAAAATAAAATAAAATAAAATAAAATAAAATAAAATAAAATAAAATAAAATAAAATAAAATAAAATAAAATAAAATAAAATAAAATAAAATAAAATAAAATAAAATAAAATAAAATAAAATAAAATAAAATAAAATAAAATAAAATAAAATAAAATAAAATAAAATAAAATAAAATAGAATAATATAAAATTAAACTAATATACATAGAACAAAATAAAATAAAATAAATAAAAAAAATAAAAAAAATAGACTAAAAATAATAAAATAAAATAAAATAAAATTAATTAAATTAAAATAAATAAAAATATAAAATAAAATTTTTTATAATAATACTTAAAAAAAATAAAAAGAAAATA
This sequence comes from Campiglossa producta, assembly GCA_964058755.1. Classification (NCBI taxonomy): domain Eukaryota; kingdom Metazoa; phylum Arthropoda; class Insecta; order Diptera; family Tephritidae; genus Campiglossa; species Campiglossa producta. Next base: position 122,984,700 of record CAXKVI010000002.1, on the reverse strand, counting down.
AAAAACAAAAGAAAAAATTAAAAGAAATAAAAAAATAACAAATAAAAGGGCATAAAATAAAATAAAAACTTTAAATAAAATAAAATCAAAGTTCGTAAAATGAAGTATAAATAGTATAAAAAGAAGTATAATGCCATCCATAGATCATGGACTTGCGCGCATTAAAATGCAGCCAAAATCGGGTTACAACTTCATGTTTCTTTTCAGTGGTGAAATGTAATAATATTCATATGATAAAATTATCATATTTTTTTCTCTCTCCTGAAAACTTTTTGGTTTCGAACATACAGGGTTTTGTAGTGGGGCTGTCGCTGTTCTCACGAGCTCCTTTCAATTATATCACACATATTTTTTCCAGTGTAACTTCACTTCGTTTTCGACTCAGCATCAATTAATTTGATCAAACTTCAGTTTAACACATTTTCAAGAATGTGAGTGTAGCGGTTAAGTGTTCGGCCTTTCACACCATGTCGTGGCGGTTCGATGCCCGGCAAAAGTAACTTCAAAAATTATTTTGAAAAAGAATTTTTCTAAACGGGGTCGCCCCTCGGAAGTAGTTTGGCAAACTCTCCGGGTGTATTTCTGCCATGAGAAGCTTCTCAGCCAAAAATACATTTGCTTTGCACATGCCGTTCGGAGTCGGCAAAAAACTGTAGGTTCCGCCAACTTGTAGAAAAAACTCAAAAGCAACACACCACAAGTTGGAATGAGAAGCTCGGCAAAAATCGCGTTAGAGGTTATGATAACATGTTGGCATATCGCCGCCATTAGTAGAGTATTTTCATATTAGTATGGAAGTTTGCTTTTACGTTTTAACTCACCTTTGGTGTAGCCACTGCATGCGCTCCATCATACACATACAAATGATCATTGCAATCCAATTGTAACATATCGAAACGCAACATGAAACGTTGCAATATCGAATGTGTTTGAAATGTTATAATGCAGTCCAGATTGCGTTCATTTTGAGACCAAAGTACGGCGCCATCGATTTTGCGATAAAGTTGCTGTAGAAAATGATTCTTGCACAAAGCTTGCATGTAATCTGTAAAATAAGAAGAAGAAGATGTGATTTAAGTAAGAGCGAGTCGAGAAGTTTAATTTGCAGAAGATAAGTGCATAGACCGAATTGTATATAGCAACGCATGTACATACATACGTGTAGTAAAGACGCGCTTAACAAATGTAATAGCACCAAGCTGTGAGGAGCTCAAGCTCATCCTTTGCATATGTGTGTGTTTTTAGTAAAGTGCATTGGCAAACGAGTAGGGAACCCGCCAAACATTCTACAAAACTAATAGCCCAAAATCACAGCTTAATACTTGCAAATGGTCAAAAGTAGTTGCTAGGATTCGTGAAGCTTTTGATTTCGTAGTTTTGGCGCTTTGCGGTTGCCTACTACATTCGAGCACAAGCGCATTAGAGTTTTAATGGTAAAATAAAAAATTCATTTGCACTGTATTAACGAAAAGCTGGTGGAAACGTGCACACAAGATTTACACACATACATACAGCGCACAATCGTAGAACTTACATGACACATACTTACATACGTTGTGAGTTAAGTTCGATTATATGAAGCATGCGTGCTAAATTTACGACATTGGAACTCTTTTATATTTAAAGCATGAAATATTTGACTTCAGGAAGAGCATTGCGGCACTTTTAAGTATACTACAAATCGTAGTTAGGATGATGTGATTAGCCATAGCGTGTAATGTTGTTATTTTATTTTATTTTATTTTATTTTATTTTATTTTATTTTATTTTATTTTATTTTATTTTATTTTATTTTATTTTATTTTATTTTATTTTATTTTATTTTATTTTATTTTATTTTATTTCATTTTATTTATTTTTATTTTGTTTTATTTTAGTTATTGTCAATTTTTATCAAATTATTCTTTTGAGTTTTTGGCGAAAACAAGTTGAAAAATGCTACATTCAATACCAACTACAATGATTGCAATTTCGATCTTGTTGAAGGATCTTGTCAAACCGCTTTGTGTTGTTGCTTAGAAATTCTTCATCACCTTTACTGGTCATCGAACCAAGGAGAGGGGATTAGGAATATCTAAACCGCAGTGTTTTCGGCAAAAACTCAAAAAAATAATTTGATAAAAATTATTCGACTGGTCAAACGTCTACAAAATTTTCAAATAGAATAGAATTAGAATAGAGTTTAATATATTTTAACGTGATTCTAACATAAAAATCGTTCTATGGTTGTCATAGTCACCATAAAATACATTTTATATCTAATATGGAAGTTAAGATATTGCCCGGCACCCAGAGGGCAACGTTCCCACACTATAAGGAACACGTGCCGCGTAGTCAGCATAAGTACAAAGCTAACGACTGCTGGAACCCTACACCTGCATTCAGGGTCACTTGCATTTCACCATGCTACGCAATTGAACACCTATGGGAATGCAAGTGCATGGTTAGTACCACGGGCTAACGCTTACGCAACAAGTGCAGCGTTAGCATAAACTTGCCAAAGCTAGACAGAGAGTCAGCATAATTGAATTTCACACGATTGCGAAATCAAGGCACTAACCCTGCGGGTTAGGGGTTTAGAATATGCCCGAGGTAGGCATACCGGTCGTAAGAGGCGACTAATATGCACATATGTAGGTAATTGACGTGCTACTCGATGGTTGATCGACGGATATGATGCCTCTCACCTCTCATTACCCATCTTCTCCATCCTCACGGATGGAGGGATGACATGACCTAGAAGGTTCCACTGGTCATATCAAATCGCTACCACGACAGTCGGGCAGTACCGCAAGGGAGTACCGCAGCGTACCGGGGTCATATCCGGCCAAGGACTGTCAACTTCGGCATCACTCCCCAAAACCTTCGGGAAGTGTTTTGCTGTTAACAACAACAACAACAACATCGTTGTAAGGGCTGCAACTGATCGCAGCCTATAAAGGGAAGTTCAACGTAAGCAGCGGGCAGTTGCGTCGGGGTGCCGCTCGTGGTTAGATATACTTACTTTAAGGAACTAATATCGAAATAAAGTGTACTCGTAAATTTACCTTAAATTGCTCTTTTAATTCCTGGGCGAGTTGGCCCATTAATTTTTTTATCGATTAAGGACCTTCCGTCCATAACTTGGATTTTAAAAATTAAAATGAAGAAAATGCCATTTTATCATTTTAATAAAGCGATGTGTGTCTATGGTTGTGTGTGTGACAGTACATGAGTTTGCCCTCTGTCGGTTATTAGCACAAATGTGCAATGGTTTGTGACACAGCTATGCTATGTTAGCTGCCACAGGGCGATCCTGCCAAAGTTAAAAAAAATCCTTCAAACCACCTTAACTTAATTTCTTTTCATGAGGGGTTCCTGTTTAATTTAATTTTGAGGGGTACCTGTTGAATTTCTTTTCAACTAATATGTTTGTTAAGCATGATTTTGATTGACCAACATTTTAAATTTCTTTTTAAGTTTAGTAAAGATATTAACTAATACGCGTGTTAAGCAACGACTATGATTATGGGCCAATATACTCGAGGCCGAAGCTTCTCTTTAATTATCCAATACATACAAACCTACTCGCTTTCATATTTGAACATTGCTCAAATAACATATTTTGCATAAGCGGAAATGTTGCAGACAGGTAAATGACTTGATTATCGCAATGAAATTAAATGCTCCCCCACAACTGAACTAAAAATGGCTCTCGCTGTTTGCTTAGTTGTAATGAACAAATTTTCAGAATATTTTGCCAAATTTTCCTTAATGATTTTCAATTTGAAGCGGTTAGTGTTTGCGTTTGCGTTTCATGATTGGTAAATATGTAAGTTTGTAGGGCTAAGTTGCTGCAATGTGTGCCGTGCATGTTGTGCGGGCTTGCTAAGTACTCTTACTTTGTTACACAGCGATGTGGTAGCGGAAATTATGATTCTCTATTGATAATAAATGCAAAATGAAAATGGTTAATTTTGATGCATACTAATATTGACGGAAATTTCAGAGAAAATGTGAAAAATTCAATGGAGCGGACAAATTTAGTTAGATATGTACAAATTTGGCTGGCGGGAATAACCTATAACTATAAAAAAATTAAAATAAAATAAAATATAATAAGAACTGATGGCCATAGAAAAAGAGGTCTCAGGCATGCTCACCAGTGAACAACCATCATAACAAAGTTTCACGTTTCATATTTTCAGAGGACATTCGCATTTAAAGGTAGTCACATAGGAATATCAATTACACAATCACAGCTCTTACACACCATTGTTGCCCATACACACAAAAGAAAATACATACATATGTACTCGTAATTAAATAATATCACAGATTTACAGTTAAATATAACTAATTAGGTATGCAAATGCTAATCTCATTCTTTTTTTTGTTTGTTGAGAAATACGATTCCCACAAATCTTGACAAATTTACATTTATTTTTTGTTTTTGTGCTTTATAGTACAGTTATGCATTTATTTAATTCATGGCATAGTTGCAGGCGAACAAGCGCTTTTTGTTCGGAAGTTATCTAAATAAATAATTTTTTACAAGGGTTATATTAAGTAGAAGAGAATGGTATTAAATTATGGTTTTTGTTGGCAAAATATTTCATGTGACAACAAATATGTAGGTGCGACTGTGCTTTTTAATGCTTATTTTGCATAAAGGAATTTATAAGGAACAAAAAGAGGTTGAGGAAAAGATGAGAGAAGGTCACAGGCATGGTAATGGTATGGTAATGGTATGGTAATGGTATGGTAATGGTATGGTAATGGTATGGTAATGGTATGGTAATGGTATGGTAATGGTATGGTAATGGTATGGTAATGGTATGGTAATGGTATGGTAATGGTATGGTAATGGTATGGTAATGGTATGGTAATGGTATGGTAATGGTATGGTAATGGTATGGTAATGGTATGGTAATGGTATGGTAATGGTATGGTAATGGTATGGTAATGGTATGGTAATGGTATGGTAATGGTATGGTAATGGTATGGTAATGGTATGGTAATGGTATGGTAATGGTATGGTAATGGTATGGTAATGGTATGGTAATGGTATGGTAATGGTATGGTAATGGTATGGTAATGGTATGGTAATGGTATGGTAATGGTATGGTAATGGTATGGTAATGGTATGGTAATGGTATGGTAATGGTATGGTAATGGTATGGTAATGGTATGGTAATGGTATGGTAATGGTATGGTAATGGTATGGTAATGGTATGGTAATGGTATGGTAATGGTATGGTAATGGTATGGTAATGGTATGGTAATGGTATGGTAATGGTATGGTAATGGTATGGTAATGGTATGGTAATGGTATGGTAATGGTATGGTAATGGTATGGTAATGGTATGGTAATGGTATGGTAATGGTATGGTAATGGTATGGTAATGGTATGGTAATGGTATGGTAATGGTATGGTAATGGTATGGTAATGGTATGGTAATGGTATGGTAATGGTATGGTAATGGTATGGTAATGGTATGGTAATGGTATGGTAATGGTATGGTAATGGTATGGTAATGGTATGGTAATGGTATGGTAATGGTATGGTAATGGTATGGTAATGGTATGGTAATGGTATGGTAATGGTATGGTAATGGTATGGTAATGGTATGGTAATGGTATGGTAATGGTATGGTAATGGTATGGTAATGGTATGGTAATGGTATGGTAATGGTATGGTAATGGTATGGTAATGGTATGGTAATGGTATGGTAATGGTATGGTAATGGTATGGTAATGGTATGGTAATGGTATGGTAATGGTATGGTAATGGTATGGTAATGGTATGGTAATGGTATGGTAATGGTATGGTAATGGTATGGTAATGGTATGGTAATGGTATGGTAATGGTATGGTAATGGTATGGTAATGGTATGGTAATGGTATGGTAATGGTATGGTAATGGTATGGTAATGGTATGGTAATGGTATGGTAATGGTATGGTAATGGTATGGTAATGGTATGGTAATGGTATGGTAATGGTATGGTAATGGTATGGTAATGGTATGGTAATGGTATGGTAATGGTATGGTAATGGTATGGTAATGGTATGGTAATGGTATGGTAATGGTATGGTAATGGTATGGTAATGGTATGGTAATGGTATGGTAATGGTATGGTAATGGTATGGTAATGGTATGGTAATGGTATGGTAATGGTATGGTAATGGTATGGTAATGGTATGGTAATGGTATGGTAATGGTATGGTAATGGTATGGTAATGGTATGGTAATGGTATGGTAATGGTATGGTAATGGTATGGTAATGGTATGGTAATGGTATGGTAATGGTATGGTAATGGTATGGTAATGGTATGGTAATGGTATGGTAATGGTATGGTAATGGTATGGTAATGGTATGGTAATGGTATGGTAATGGTATGGTAATGGTATGGTAATGGTATGGTAATGGTATGGTAATGGTATGGTAATGGTATGGTAATGGTATGGTAATGGTATGGTAATGGTATGGTAATGGTATGGTAATGGTATGGTAATGGTATGGTAATGGTATGGTAATGGTATGGTAATGGTATGGTAATGGTATGGTAATGGTATGGTAATGGTATGGTAATGGTATGGTAATGGTATGGTAATGGTATGGTAATGGTATGGTAATGGTATGGTAATGGTATGGTAATGGTATGGTAATGGTATGGTAATGGTATGGTAATGGTATGGTAATGGTATGGTAATGGTATGGTAATGGTATGGTAATGGTATGGTAATGGTATGGTAATGGTATGGTAATGGTATGGTAATGGTATGGTAATGGTATTGTAATGGTATTGTAATGGTATGGTAATGGTATGGTAATGGGTAGGGAATTTTATTTCATTTCATTAATTTTTCTGGGTTGGTGGCCCACACAGCTGTCAGCGCTATACAAAATAGCCGTGCGTGATCTAACGTCCACTCGGACATGAATTGCTTAAATGACAATTATAATGAGACCCGCGAGCAACTTCTGTAACAACTCACACCCCCACCCCCTGCACATTATCATATTTTAATTTAACATTTCTTGTTTTCAAAAATATTTTGTCGCATTTCAGCTAAGAAAAGTTAGCGGCGTCAACAGCGCACAAGAGCGCTTGGAGCTTTACTTGTGTAGGCTGTGTGTGCACTGTCTACAGCTAATCCTTCATATTTCCCTGACATATTAAATGGTAACAATTGAAAAATCGGTAGTTGCAAATCTTTTGCCAAACAACAAAAGTATTTGCTTTCCAGCAATTTAGTTTCTTTTTTCAATGGTTTATAATTCTGACTCTTTTATTTTCAATTTACTTAAAAACTTTCTTACTTTGCCTACATGCTGCTCTTGCTCCTTGCACTATCTATCTTTCCTGCGTACGTTTTCATATCACTTTAGCTGTCTGCGCTGACAGCAATCATATTTAAAAATAAGTTGCAGAAGATTTTCTGATCATTCTTTGCCGTTGGCAAACCAAGCAATTTTTGTAGGTACTTAGTAAAAACTTTTGAAACCCACTCATTTACCCACTCATTCGCTCACTTACTCACTCGCCTACCCAACGCCTCTGTTATGCAAAATTAGCTACGTGTAACAGGCGATATCTTGGCTGAACGCTCATACAAATATTTCAGCACTCCCTCGTATTCTCACTCACGGCTCAAAGAAAAACATTCTTTTTATTGACTCAGTGTAGTTTTGGTTTGTCCTCAAGCACTCAATCAATTCATTTTCTTTTCACTCTATAAAATTCATGTTTGACTTTTCGTCGTTTTTTTTCTTGCTATTTGCAGTTTTACCGTTATTATGTGTGCTCTTATCTGGTATTTGCAAAATGACAAAAGTTTAATGATGCGCTTAAACTGTTAAAGAAATACGAAATTGGCCATATATTATGAATATCGCTATCCAACACGGAAAATAGTAAAGAAAACGAAAAACAAATATACACAGGTGTCACATACATACCGGGACTAACGGATAACAAAACGCTAGGTAGCATCACAAGGAACAACAACATCAAATTTGCACATAAGCCAAACAAAACTTTAAATACATTATTTACACAAACAAAAGACAAAATAGACAAAGAACAACAACACAATGTAGTGTATGAAATTACATGTAATGGGAACGCAGAAGAAAACTGCAACATGGTATATATTGGGACCACTAAACGGAGTCTTAACGTGAGAATAAACGAACACAGATTAGACGCTAAAAACAAAAAAACCGCCACTGCACTAGCAGATCACTTGACGAATAAAGGACACACAGCGGACTTCGAAAACACTAAAATATTAGACATCGAGAGAAGAGAGCGCACAAGAATGACTTTGGAAAGCTTACGCATACAGCAAAGAATAAACAGCGCAGTCAACTACAAGGAAGACGTGGACAAAATAAACTACGCTTACACCACAGCAATAACATCATTTGGACGAGGCATCCGATGACAGTAGATGCAAAAATATGTTGTATTGTGATATATGTATATATGTAAATGTTTAAATTTTAGTAATTACAATTTTTTTATGTGAATTCCAATCGTTCAATGTAAGTGCAATGTCTAAAAATGTGCTATAGGTTCTGATTAAAAGTAATTGTTTATGTTTGTTTTGTTTTATGTGAAAAATATAGAATCTCCCTGAAGAAGATGCGGTAATGCATCGAAACGCGTAGGAGGAAAAAGAAAAACTCGTTTTTTTGTCTTTAAATAGTCGGCCAAACAAGCTCAAAATCACACAAGTATACAAAAAACTGGCCCAAAAATAAAAATTACCGCTATTAAAATAATATTAATAAAATTATGCGCTTCAGATTGAGAAAATTTTTTGTGGAAGCTTGTGTTTTCGAATAATCTTTTGTGCAACCGTCAGATTAGGTGTTTGTAAAAGCACAAGAAATACATAATAAGTTCATTGTAAAGCTGGAATTCGTAGGTTTTTTTATGCCATTTATTTTTTTAGTGTGGATGTTATGTCCATTTTATTGAAGTTAACTTCTTAGGCGGGTATGCAATGTGGGGGACGGAAATGCGCAACGGGAATGAAAACATTTAATGCCTATATCTCGGGAACGGCTGGAGCTATTTGGATGAAATTTGAAATATAGATAGTATGTTTCATCCCGAGACTTTATTCTTGAGTGCTGCCAATTTGGGTGGTTTACCTATCTATCTTTCAATATTTATATTCATTTAATATCAATATGGCATCGACTTAAAGGTATTTTTGCAGTATTGAAAAGTTATTTTCAGCGGGGTTGCCACCTTACCCTATTTTATTTATTCCTTCGTATATCGACGTGTCGCGGGAACGGCTGAAGAGTTTTGGATCAAATTTAGCATATAGATAATATTTCATTCTAAGACTTTCTACTTGGGTGCTGTCACTTTCGGCGGCTGGCAGGGTTGCCACCTGTCCCAATTTGTTTTAAATATTAAGCAATATATGCTATGGTAAAATGGTTTTCGAATAATGAATATCTAAATAACAAGTATTAATAACAAGGAAATACACGGCTTAAAATTTGAACCTAAATTTTAAACTTTTTTGGACTACATATACCTATGACCAAACCAAATTTGGATTCAAATTCAATCTAGACCAGTTTTCATGAAAATTGGCTAAATGAATCGGGTTTCAATTATAAACAAGAAATGTTTTAACAATTTTTTAAAGATAAAATAAATTTTTTGTCCGTTGGCAGGAATTCGAACCAAGACTCCCCGCATCATGCCCGTCTGCTCTACCACTGAGCTACATCGCACACATAAATGTTATTGGCAAAATTCAATCTTGAATAAGCTTTCAAAAATAAATTTGAATTTTCAAACCCAAAAGTTTAAATTTTAGACCGAAAAGTTTTAAGAATAAAATAAAACTAAAAAAAATGTGGCAGCTGACAGAACTCGAACGAAAACGCTCAGGAGTCACAGCCGACTGCTCTACCGCTGAGCTATGACGCACATGAAGTCATTAAAACAAACCAAAAATAAAAAATTTAGACAGCTTTTTCATTT